>VWYP01032724.1:288444-353207 GCA_013400435.1 Pycnonotus jocosus | reverse complement strand
ACCCTACCCTACCCTACCTTACTATAAGCCCTAACCCCTAACCGTAACCTTAACCCATAACCCTAACCCTGACCGTACCCTACCCTACCTTACCCTAACCCCTAACCCTAACACCTAACCCTAAATCTAACCCTTACCCTACCTTACCCTACCCTACCCTACACTACCCTACTCTACCCTACCGTACCCTACTCTACCCTACATTACCCTACCCTACTCTGCCCTACTCTACATTACCCTACCTTCCCTACCCTACCCTACCCTACCTGAACCCCTAACCCTAACCCCTAGCCATAACCCTAAATCTAACCCTTACCCAACCCTAACCTACCTTACCCTACTCTACCTTACCCTACCCTACCCTACCCTACTCTCCCCTACCCGACCATACCTTACCCTACCCTACCCCCTAACCCTAACCGTAACCCCAACCCTAAACCCTACCTTACCCTACCCTACCATACCTTACCCTACCTTACCCTACCCCACCCTAACCCAACCTCTAACCCTAACCTGAACCATAACCCCTAATCCTAAATTCAACCCTTACCCCTAACCTCTTACCTTACCTTACCCTACCTTACCCTACCCTGCCCTGCCCTACCCTACGTTACCCTATGTCCATAGCATCTACATAGAAGTGTGAGACATCTCCTATCAAAAGCTACTCAACACTGTGCTGTAGGTGTATCAGCAAGCTTTTCTGCTGCAATAGAACTTTAATTATTATTTCATTAAAAATAATCTTTCACCAACTTGTGCCGTTTTCCAGCCCCAACAGCACTGCTGACAGCGTGGCATGCTTTAAATCCACAACACGTAACTAAAACTCCAAAATCCTGTAATTTGCCTTACAGTTTATACATAGAAAAGAGTGTTTCTGCACTGGAAAAGTTGGTCTAGGTGAATTCATAATGCAGAATTTTAAGGAAACCTTTCCATGTTCCCCAGATGAAAAGAGGAATGGACAATAACAGAGAGAATGACAGCATCAACATTTCTGCTCTTATTTCAAGTCCTCTTGCCATTACAGGTAAGAAAGGCATTTATATTTGGGTTTATTGACTGCAACAGCAAAGAGAATATAAGCATGCTTCTCAGAAAGAGAGATCATCATAAGCACAGAGCAGAGGATGTGGTGAGTTGCATAACTCTCATGTCAAGTGACAAACACGTATTCCATTCAGCACAATGGTAAAAGCTGGCAAAGGATTGTTGCTAATGTCTGGGAAACAAAGATTTTTATGTGAGTTCTTGGGCACCTCACAAAATTCCCTTTTAAGCAAAAACCTCAAGGAGTATTTTATGAAGAATTCCTTCTGAAGCTACTTTGATGGAAAGCCTTATGTCATTTTTGGACATTTGTCAGGTTTTCTCTACTGCAAGGCACTGTTTTTGTGCATCTCCTGTAGAAATTTTAAATAAAGTAAGACACATCAAGCAGGGCAGATTTTGTCATATTGTTCCTCAGAAGCTTTTGTGCATCCTTTTGTAAAGTTTTGACAGTTTTATCTTTGAATTAAACATAGCTAATACTAATCTCAGGGTCCATAGGGTGTTTACCTGTCAGGCCTAGCACACTTTTTAGATTATCAAAAAAATCCCTGCACAAATACAAGTCATTGACAGATGATAAATCACAAAAAAAAAAAAAAAAAGCTCCTGTACAATCTGCTATAAAATGGGTTAATTATCTTGACACTGAAAACAGTACAAGAAATGATGGAAGTGCAATCAGAACAGTATTTTAATTCTCTGCTGTTCACACACCTGTGAGCTCTCGGCTTATTAAGGGATATCTGACACTCTATTGACAATAACACGGGGTTTTTTTGAGATTCCTGGAAATTCTGGAAATTGATACAGCATATCACATTAGAAGGCATTAAGGAGTTCAGTCCATAGCCTACTGCCCATTTTCCCTGTCTTTCTTGTAAAATGCTGTTCCCAACAGAGCCTGTTCCCCAGCTGCAGAACACAAAATCCAGTGACTCTCCTGTATGCAGCAGAAAGGCAGTCAAAAAGGAAACAGGACAGCAAGCTGGGGAAAATTTTCTCACAGGATTACATTAGTGCATCAACCTGAATTGGTTACCTTCACCTCTCCATGCCCATGTATTCAGTCAATCATTTCATTACTCCTAGCCCTGCTGCAGCCATTATTCTTAGGCTAATCTTTAATTTATCAAAACACCTATCTTTAGCACCTTTCCTGTGTTTATTGAAACACTTTTTCTTCTCTTTGCTGAAAAAAAGCTCTACTGAGACAAATTTTCACATAAGAAATGTGAAAATTCCCCCCAAATTATTGGGGCACTTTTGTATCCACTTTCACCAATTCAGGGCTCAGCTGCAAAAGCCTCCTCCCATTTACATTCTCACTTTTGTTTACTTGTGTACTACAATCAACACATTCCTAAGTGCTAAGCAGAACAAGAGAGCCACAGGAACTGTTAGGGACTCACTGCCCACTGGATTGCTGATCAGTTTTCAAATCAGAAATTAGATACTTGAGAATGTGGCAAACAGTTCAGCTGGCAGGTGCAGCCAGCACTAACACAGACCAAACTCTAGCTCTGTATAACACAACAAGGGAAAATACTCATTTTGGTAAGTGAAAGGAACTCTCTTCAGAACTGTTTTGCTGAAACTTAACAGTATGGTACCTCCTTGGAATTTATACAGGTGTTTATGGGAACTAAATTGAGAAATCAAGGGGATATAGCAGAGCTGATGTTCCAAAGTTAATAGTCCAGGCCTCCCATATAATCTTGTTTTTCCTTCAGATTAACTGATCTAACTTATTTCTGTGTTGCACCATGTTGGAAAACACATTTAGGTAGTTATATTTTAGGTAGAGTTGATTTGTTTTAAACTGCTTGGTATAACACACTGACTAAGTCTCATCTGCATTTTTCATTCCCTGTGATTTTTTGGTAGAATGAAAAATATGTTGAAAAATTTTTATTTATATAAAAAAGCATTACTAGAACTTTACATAGATAAAAATGCCTGCCTAAGATTTACTGGGAGAAAACCCCACATGGATGAGATTTGTACTCATGAACTGAATTAATTCCCTGCATGATCGAAACACAGCAAACACCCAGGTAGAACTACCAGCTTCAGTACACACAACCTGATGAAAGGATATCTTACTTCTATCAGAAAAATACTATCTGTTACTATAAGGAGACTATCACAAGCAGGGTAATAGAGAGTGAGCAATATAGGTGAACAATCCATGAAGGCAAAGAGTGACAGCTAGAACAGGGAAAAAGTCGAACATTCAGAGGCTGAGTCAGGCCAATACAGAGCCCTGAAAGGAAACAGGGATGAAAGTTGAATATTTCAGCAAGAAATAACAAATTATTTTTAATAAATGTAAATGCTTAACAGCTTTTCCCTGTAAAATTAGCGTAGTGCATAATCTTATGGATAGGGCACCGAGGTCCAGGCGTGGAATGTCTACATCCCTCTACAGTCTTGGTGAGCTTCTTGTGAATCAAGATGCACCTGTCCCTTCCACATTTCTTCATGAAACAAGCTATCATTACAGCATTTCTTGGCACTCCCCATCCTTCAGCTGTACAGAACAGTAGGGAAGTTCAGGGGCCTTTAAAATTTTGCCAAATTTGCTGGTGCCTAAGGTACCACTAGCAATCTTGTGTGTATGTCTTTGATTATGGCAAGGTATCCTGCTGAGATCTGGGCAGTCACCATCGTAAGTGATACTCTAAACATCCTCTCTCTGTGCCTGGATGCCAAGATGGAAGAAATTCCAGACACTCAACACTGATGTGGTTGAAAGCAAGCAAAAGGATAGCACAACAGTAAGATAATAGTTAGTGGAAATAGTAAATTGATTCACAGAGGAACTGAACAGAGAGATCAACCTATTTGCAAATTAGCATCTAAATTTGAAAGTGCCATTCAGTCATCATGACTGGAGCAGCACTGACCATGCAAGAGATGATCCATCAACCACAGCACTCAAAGAAGTACAGGAAAATAACTAGAGGACCAGCAACATACTACTAAGAAGTTTGACAGAACAAAGTGCTCCAGCATAACTCCTGTGTTAAACTATTTCTTTTCTCAACAAGAATAAACACTGCAGAGAAGTGATCCAACTATACTGAAATGTGGAATCACATCAGCTGAACACATATTTTTATCCTGCTGCAAACAGTTCTCCAAATAACTTTACACAATTCTAATAGTTTTACAGGCTATCCACCATAATTTCTCTTTAAAGCCTTTTTTGTTTAGATAAGCATGTACCCTCTCAAAGCATTTATTAGTGTTCAGTATGTTCTTGCACAAGTGCACAATGTTTTTTGGTTTTATTGCTATTATTTCCCAAATTACAGTAAAACACAATAAATTACATTCCTCAAATATACTCTATCTTTAGAAGTATATTCAATGAAAGCTAATAAATACTCACCTTTCCTTATGTACTTCATTCTACCATAACTGGACTTTATCAGGACTAAGCTGACTTGGTAAAGACTACTTAAAGCACAACCACAACAATTTCAACATAAACACTTACTGAAAACTTAAAACCCTGTAACTTTAAGGGAGAGATTTTAGTTTTGGTTATACATTTCTGTAAAAGAAATAAGAATCATTCTGAACATAACTAAACAAATTTCAGTAACTGTAAAACCCTGATTACACTGACAATTTTCCAACCCTTCTACATTTCTACATGAACTACACTTAAGGGAAAAAGTATCGTGAACTTTCTTATACAAGTAAAAATAACCTAGCAGACAAAGAGAGCTTCAATCTGCCTCATATGGAAGTAAACAGCTTCAAATGTTATGCTGTGCTACCAGATATGAGGATATATTTTAATGATGTAATTTTAATGTTTAATACATTTTCTAGATTTTGAATATAAAACTAGTGCTGAAAATAAAATACACACAAGGCAAAAACCAGAATCCACATTATTAAAAACGTACTACTCCACCAATCAAGCTTGCGTTGCCTCTGAACTCCATCATCTGATCAACACATACTCAACTGCATTCAATTAAAAATTCACTGTAATGCAAATATTACTGTTGAACCACTTAAAACAAAGGTTCAAGCTCTATCAGCAGGGATAGTAAATCCTTTGCCAAATACAATGCATGAAAATGAACCATTAATTATCTATGATGACTCATGAGCCTACATTTGTTTACTAATTTTTATTAAATAAATGCTACATTGCACAGAAACATTCTCCTTCTTAATTTGATCTTTTATTTAAGTTGAGATTGGTATCAATTTCTTGGGGGTTTTTTTAACTGGTAAAAAATGTCATGCAACAATATGCTGAGACATATTGCAAACCATTCGCTCCACATAAATTACTCAAAGCTTATTTACCTACACTTTCTTTAGAAGCACAGTCAAGCACTACTCCAGTTCCAATGTTCCCAGTGCTCCCAAAGCAAGTCCTCTCCTCCTCTGCCCCATCTGAAGTCTTGTAAAGACCCTTACCTCTCTCTTTGATCAATACTGCCTTTAAACCCTTCTGGTTCTATCACAGGTCTGCTCAAAGAATGATGGCAGATTCCCCTCCTCTGGACAGTGCTTCTGATCATGACATCTCCTCTCCACCCTTCTTCATACCTTCAGGTACCTCCACCAATGTATTCTCACTCCCAAATTTAATTGCTACAGTGGGGTGGGATGGGGCATCAGGCCTGATTTTTACACTCACATCACCCCTTCAGCCTACTATCACAGCCCTTACCATGCTTTTTCACAAGATCCCCTCAGGCTGTCCCGGTCCAGACATACCTACAAGAAACATCTGGGAGCATTTATGCAGACAATGGCAGGGGGTATTCCTTGTTATTCCTTGTTGCACAGTGAGTCTTTCTTGTTCCATTTAAAACATAATTTAGAACCTTTATCTTTCATTTAGAACCTTTCATTTTATTGTCATCTCCTGTTTTAGAAAAGCTCTTTAGGAATAAACTACTGAAACTTTTGTTTGTTGGTTGGTTTTGTTGGGTTTTTTTTAACTTTGTTATTTGCCCCAGGTCAATACAGGTTCTGGGCAACTCTGAGTTAGACCGATTTCTATTACAGGTTTGCATGGGACAAAAATTAAGATTGATTAATCTTCACTGATTAATAAAGCCCAACTTCCTTCAAAGATTATGAAAAATGAGGTTTCTGAATTGGCTGCAAATAAAAGTGTGCTAAAAAGGTAGCACTTTTTTCATGTCTCTGACTGGTTTCATTTTTATTGTCAGTTCACTGACACAAATTTTCCCTAAGGCACAATTTTAGCAAGATTTCACAAAATAATTTGTTTTAAAACTGCATTTTTAACTTGAGATGTCCATGGTTTTTTTTAAACACCTCTAATCTCTACCTTAAAAACATTAATAATTCCAAAAGGGAAGAGAAAAACTAAGATAAAAACAAGCAAATTTGATTATAAACTTGCACAGTGACATTGTGCCCAGAAAAGGAGGTCTCTCCTCGGTTACCCCACTAACGCCAGCAGCAATTCTACCTGTAGAAAAGTTATTACCTAGTATTTTGGCTCTTTGCCACTGTTACTCTTTCCTTTCAAACACACTACAAAATATGTCCAGAAGAAATTCCAAAGCAAATGACTGGCACATTAGCACTCTTACTTGCGTCAATCTCTCTTGTTAAATGCAGTAATATACCAATATACCAAAACTCAACCTACGAAAACCAACCTAGCATTTATTTATTTATTCATTCATCACTTACAAGCATATGACATTACCTCTACTTCAATCCTTGGGATAAAAATGTGATTATCTTGGTATTCCCAGAGGTCAAGCTGTGACAGCAAATCATTTGGTGCTCACGCCAAAGTTATTTCAAAGAGATTGTGTATCACAGCCCCTGACACTAGCTCAGGCTGCCAGTGACAGCCAAGCAAAGCACTGGTTTGATCAGTTCATAACCACAGGGCTATTCTATCACCTCTCACAAATAATGTCAGGATACTGTGTTTTCCCCAAAATTCTACTAACTCATCAATGAAATTGCTCATTCTGAGCTCTCCTTCCTAGAAGATAACAGACATGAATTTACAAAATAACTTTTCTACTAGCTAAAATATTGTTTGTGAAACTACATGTTCTCTCAAAATTTCAGGCAATATTATAATGGACCTCATGACCCATTTTGACTGTAATGTTTTCAGAGACAGTAAATTTTTTGAGGAACAAATATCAACAGTATCATTTTCTACGCTAAGAGATAAAGAATATTTGTGAAGTATAACGCAGAATAAATATCCAAAACAAAAGTAAATTTCACTCTGATGCACTGATTCCAAAGGCTTCTCAAAATATAGTGTGCATCTCCCTAAATAGTTCAAAATCCCCTAAAAAGCAATCACCCTTCGAAATCACAACCGGTGCAGACTGAGCATTGTTAACCAGCAGACAAAAAATTCCATCTCATCCTACCAATAAACTGGAGCTCAGATGTGATGCACAGCACCAGCTAAGATTTCATATTTGACAGTGCAACTCCATCAATATCGCATGTAACGGGAGGAATATCGAGCATTAACTTAATACAGAGTGAAGCAAACTCCAGAAACTTTCAGAATTCTGTACAGCTGCTAAGGGATGGACAGGACACAAGCCACTGACTGAGGGGCCCTTGCAACTGCACAGTACAGCACTAACATCACTATCCAAGCTTTATAAACAAAACAAATCTTCCGTACAGGAAAGAACATAAATGCGCTTAAGGTCAATAAAAAACCCCTCTCTATCAAGAATACAGATTCCTGACAATCAAAGTGTACATTTGGCCCTGCTAATTTAAACTACAACCTCCAAGAGATAATTCTTTTGATTGAGAAATCCCATTGCTAATGTATCTATAAACTTTCAGATCACTACACTAAAGTAGAGCTCTGATTTAACCTTCTATTATAAACTCCTCAAACACGACTCGAAGAATCAACTTGAATGTTTGTTGCCCTGTTTCTTTTCTTTCCCCTTAGCACTTCATATGACTAGAATGATCATGACCTATACAAACACCTTTTCTTCTCCAAGAAATCTGTAAAACAGTGCTCTGCAAAGCCATCACAGTAGAGACATTCTGATGTCCGGCAGGGATTTAGGCACCTCCACTGCCCTTTCAGACTCCAAACACCACCTTGGGAGGGCATTGCTCACGTCCTCAGCGTCCACCTGCACAAAATGGCTCCATGAAACAGCCACCCACCAGCAGCTTCCTAACATCCAGCCAAGTCCTGAGGACACCAAGCTTCCTCCTGTCTCAAAAAACCCATGCAAAGTATCAAACGACACTGAAATCAGGCTCTGCCAGAGACAAGCTCGTGGAAGAGAGTGCATTCAAGTTTGTTAGAAACAAGAATGGAGTTGTTAGAAGAGAGCCCTGTTTGCTGCCTGCTTTGAGGACATTGTCTGACTCTCCACTCATCATGTTAGGCTATTCAGGATATTCAATTTCCCAGCATTTAGCAGAACCCAGCCTCTAAACTCTCATAATTCCAGTCTCCTTCAAGTCATGCACATTGGCTTGTTCAAATATTTAGAAAGCTTTGTCAACAGAAACAAGGCAGAAACACATTTATAAGAGCATTTAGAGACCAAATCAGCAAATCTAAATACAAAACAAACAAAAGACAGGCAATGATGTCACTTGCTATAGAAAGCTTCAGGGACATCCAAAGAGGAAAATTATGTTTCATTTAAAAATGCAACAAAACCAGTGGACAGATAATGGACATGTTATCCTAAAAGAATTAATAAATAATAAAAATAATAAAAATTTTAAAAAACAACCTGTATCATTTTAAGCAATGTTTGAAAAAATCCCAAACCAAAAGCACAAGATTTTATAAAACCCAACCCAAAATATTTTGGTAATGCACAATATTTGTTACAGCCCCATGACTAGGTTATTATGATCATGAAAATTGACGCAATTTTAATCTGAAACATTCTAAATTAAATTCAGCTGAAATACGAAAATCTGGCTCCAAGTGCAGATGAGTTATTAAATATATTAAAAAAAAAAAAGCAACTGTTTTCCCAGCTACTAAAATTTACTTCCATGAGTGGTTTTTAAATTTATTTTCACTTCCTTTCACCAAATCCTCATTTTCTCAGGGACACTAAAGGAGCGGGGGAGGGTGAGTGGAATTTAAAGCTCTCCAAATTAAAGATTAAAAAAAGCAATTCGTTTCAGGACCTATATTTGAAGCAGCGAGATTTCAGACGGATAGTCTTCATATTTACTGCGAAATCCTTGGGTCTCATGGGGAAACAATAAACACGGCTCTAGAAACCAAACATAGCGCTCTTCGAAGAGGGAGGGGAGCGGGACAAGGAGGAAAAGAGGGAGGAGACGAGGGAGGCCCGGACCTCATGCCCCGAGGAGGCCAAACGGGCCGGGGGCGAAACGGGCCGGGAACAAAGCGCTGGGGAGGGGCAGCGCGGAAGGGAGGGTGCGTGGGGGCACAGCGGCAGGTCAGGGCTCACCCGGGCCTGTCGCTCCAGCTGTGAGTGGAGGCTGGAGCCCTGCAGGCGCTGCACGACCCTGGCGATGGTGAGGGACAGCCCGCGGTCCGGGTCCAGCATCGCGGCCCCTGCGCGGCCGGGCCGCCTTCGCCGCCGCACCGCCGCGTTACCCGGCAACCGCGGCAGCGGCGCCGTCCTGCGGCTGCGTCCGGGCGGGAAGCGGCGCCGCACTGAAAGGTTCCCCGCCGCCGGCGCCCCGCCCTGAGGGGGAAGGAAGCCCCCGAGAGCTGTAGGTGATCCTGCTCCAAAGGAAGGACAAAAGTCAGAGGGTCCGCAAACAATCAGAAAGTTTTATTAGAAAACTACTGGCAGTTGTTATGCCCTGACCTCCTATATAAACAAAGAAAGAAAGAAAGAAAGGGAAAGAGGTGACGAGTCCTGGTTCCAGCGCAGCGATTCAGCTGCTGGGATGCCCAGCGTCCTGGGCGGATACCTTTTTATGGACAGGTTTCTCGCCCCGAAAACACGTTTCTGTGTGCTTCTTGAGGAATACAAGTCGGCCTGTGTTGATGCAAAGTTTTGTTGCAGTTCTGTATATTTTACCTTGTCTGCTCGGCATGGTGAGGCGTTAGTTCAGACTCGGTAGCGGGAGCCCACACAGTCCTCATTTAAGCCGAGTAGGTGTGTGGCACTGTGTACCCATCCCGGCCTGAGGTACACGCAAGGAACTTTGATATTTTTAACCTCTCTGGGAAAATCTATTCCTATGTGCATCAGTAACAGAACCATGTAATCAGATTTTTACTTAATAAACTACTTTACTAAGTCAAAATACCCATTTTTAAAGTCTCAGAAGGATTAATAAAAAAGCTAAGAGAGGAGATAACATGGAAAAGCTGATCGTGGACGTCTAAAGTATTAGAACTCATTTTCAGCTCTGAGGATGACCTCTGTAAAACAAAGAATGTTTCAAGATTCTGAGACATCAGGAATAACTTTTTCACTGATGGGAGTGAAAGATACGAGGAAACGATAGCTGTCATCAGTTACATCAACAGAAAAAACACCTGCATATAATAGGTATAAAAATGTCCCTGAATTCCTTTGTCTGCAACCATTTTTTACTTATCTGTGAGCACTTCTGGATGAAATGAAGTTTAAAGAAGAATAGTAATAGAAGGTCAGAGATGAAGTTCTTTAATGAACTGTAGAGAAACATGAAAAAGTCACTTATGTTAATCAAAATACTGAGGAGAGGTTGCTTCTCAGTTCGTGGAGAGCATGGGGAAATCAAGCACCCAGTTGTCTGCCAGTGTCTTGAATGTCTGTTCTGATTTACATCAGGTTTTCCATCAGTTCTTTTCTTACGTGCATGTATGATCTTAGGGCAACAGTGAGCACTTTTTTTTTCCTCCTGTGTATTGAAAGGGTTAATTATATTTTTGTCTACATTCCCAACTGAACAAGTATACGAAGTGTAATAACTTCTGTGCTAGTTCATAAAAAATGTTTGCAAAATGTTCCCATTCAGAGAGTACCTTGCCTCATTTTGGTTTGTTTGTTCTCTTTTGTTTTTAGTTGACAAGGATCATTTTTTTGTGGAGGAACTTCACCTGCGAAGGAAAGCACATGCAGAAAACTGGAGCATGACCATAAGCTCTGCAGATCAATATACGAAGTCCAGAATTTTACATTTTAGCTGCAAGTGTGAGAGAAAGCCTGGCACAGTCCTCTGCTGCATTTTCCTCTCAAATTTGTAAAGGAACCTGTGGACTGCCACAGGAGTGGAAGTCTTACATTGTGTTTGATGAGTGTGTTATTTGTCAGGGCTGCTTGACATGTGAGGGCTCAGAGGCTGAGTACATTGCTACTGGTAGCACAACACAGTCTCTCGCTGCTGTGCCATGCTGTGTTGCCGTGTTATGATCTGCAGGCAATATATTTGGCCACATGGCAGGTCATGGACTGGGACAGAAGCCACAACACCTTGCTGATTAGAAGTGTGTGTTCCCCTGCTGCTGGGGAACATGGGGAAACCGTACATCAGGTGAGTTTCATGTGCAATACATAAAACTTTGCAGGTCTGCAAAAGCCATCCTGATCACTAGAGGTCAAGAAAACAGGACCAGGAACTAATGTCACCTGCAGGTGAGTAATCTCCTGCAGTTGACTACCTCTGCTCCAAGGTTGGCTTTATAACCCTCTGCATATGCACATCTATCAGTCTTCATTCCTTGCTTTTTCAGGCTATTTCCCATCTGGTTTTTTGGTTTTTTTTTCTGGGTTTCGCTTTGGTCAGTTACATCTCCAGTATGGGTAGGAAAACTTATTTCTTGTAAATGCCAATCCAAGCTTAAAAGTCAGGCTATATAAAGAGGTAATCTACAGAATCTTACCAAGGGCTGTTAACAGTTTCTTGTGTATCCCTACCATATCTAGTTAAGAAATCTCATGCTTAAGTGTGTGCTTCTTTTTTGTTTCCTTACAAGGATTATACTGCATAGCAGCTTGAGATATATAGTGTCATTATTAGAAAATATCACTTAAATAACAGGCCTTGGCAGGAATCCCAGCTAATGCTTTAGCCTATCCCCCTGGTATTTCATGACTGGTTTAATTTGGTTCACGTGGTAAGTTTTTGACAATTACAGCTTTTTCATCGTGATTTGCTTTTAAACTGCAAGTAAGCAACCATACTAAAGTCAACATAGAGTGGTTTTATGATGTCTACATACCAGAGGTAGCTTGTTGATTTTATCAAGAGGTCTGGTGTAGATGTCGTAGTTTTTCTGGTTTGGGTTGTTGGTCTTTCCTTCTCAGTGTCTCAGTCTTACACCCTTGAACGCCAATCTCTTCCCTTTGTATTGCTCCTCCATTTGCAGCTGCAGTGCTCTACAGTGTTATACCTTAGTTTTCTGTGTTTTGTATCAAGTTACTTCACTTAACCATACTGGATACTGGTATCTCAAGTGTCTTTCTTATTCATGACAGGTCTGGAAAGCATCAAGAATTTGGCAATGGAAAGTAAAAATTACATAGTCAGTCAGCTTGGCTTTTTCCATATAATATAGTAGTTGACCAAATATCAAACTAGGCTGTCTGCAGGTATCACCAAAGGAGGCAGTGATGTTGTATGACAGATAATGGGTGAGGGAAGACAACAAAATCCTAGTAATGTCAATAAAATCCCAATAGTCCCAATCACAAAATCCTAGCACTTCCAGTCAGCTGCTCAGTCTGCCTAAGCAATTCACAACAGACACCTGCTGCCCTGATCCCACCTTCAAATTTCATTCTGTTGCTGTGAGAAATGCCAAGTCATGGAATCTCCCCTTAGGGCTGCTGTCTCTGCTGGGGAAATAGGGATGTGGAGGGGCTGGAGTGGGAATACTGCCCCCTTACCTGTGCTGAGGGTGGGTGCCTTCATGCACTCACTGGTGGCAGTACAAGGGAACAAGGTACGGTGCAGAACAGGACTAAGCATGCAATCACTGGCACTTACTGCTGTAGGTGAGCCACTTCCCTTTCCTTTGTACCCTGAGTGCCAAGGAGGTTAATGCTATCCAGGGAGAGCTACATATTGCATTCAGCCTGAAAATGTATCATAAATATTGTGTAGCTTTCTAACTTATTCTCCTTTTTATTTGTGCTACAGGAAACACTACCAGGAGGATAGGAGACACTACCAAGAGGGCAACAGCATGGACAAATCCCAGTGGCAGTCTAGGTCAAGTGTAAGAACAGCTGTGTCCCAAATCAGCCAAGTGCCACAGAAACCCAGGTTTAGAAAAACAAACCAAAAAATCAAAACCAAAACAAAACCAAAAAACAACAATCCAACCCATCAACTTTCTATTTTCTGCCAAAACAAAAGGATAAGCCATTAGAGGGAAAAAAACCAACAAACTCAAACAAAAGCCACATACATCTCCCTTATCCCCTCAAAACTCCAAATCTGCCTTTCTTCAGACAGGGTACTTTTATCCCGCTCTGATAAACTGGATTTTTTGTGTAGCTGGTTAATGTTCTTTTAATCTAAAGAGCTACTCCTGTCTAAAACTTAATTTCTTCTTTCTCCACTTGGAACCATTTTAATTTGTGAGGGCTTAAAATCCATAACCCCAGTCCTCCATTTCAAGCCATTATCAGAACTTCACCTGTGAATTAAAGTGTCGGGTTCCAATAGATTTGTCATCCAAGTAGGTCCTTTCAGAGAACATCATATTCAGTCTTCTGTTCAGTGTGCTCACTCTTTATATTAGACAAATGTATATTAAACTTTAATCTCTGTTGTGGCCCAGTCCTGCAAGCTCCTCTTTATAATATCCACTGGTTTCCTTGTGCAGTCTGAATCATGATATATTGTTTGGAGCTGATAACAGATGTATGACAAAAGAAGAAAGATCTGTCAGTGACTCACCCTCCTCACTTTCAAACTTTATTCAAATTACCATAAAGTGACAGTGTGTATTTTGACAAGTTTCAATACTTTCTTCAAAATAATCAGTTCCTGTGGAGTAATGAGATTTTTTTTTTGTCCCAATACCACTGATGCAATCTGAAGAATGTAGGAAGTTTAGATGATGTATCTTCACTTATCAGAGCAGAAAACATCTCTTTTTGCAGAATGTTTTCATGAGAAATAATACATTTTCTCTAATATGTGGCTGAACTTGAGAGCTAGACTTTGGCTACCAGTGATGTCAAGGATTATCGGTCTAGTTTTGGGAGTTTCACATTGCCTCAGTTCTTGATTTTAGGTAATTTCCTACCAAACCTTGGCTTTAGATAGGGTAAGCCTCCCTAGAGAGAACCATGTATCTCAGGTCATAATATCTGTTAGTGGTACTTTTTTGTAGCATTTCTAAGTCATAGCAGGAACTGCGAATGATCAGATATGTAATAAAACTAACATGCACAAAGTCTGTAGTTTTTCTGTTAGATTTAGTCCATTTTCATGTGTTCTATTATTAGTCAAGTGACACGGATTTTAGCAGTAATATTCTATGTCTTCTGGTTGGTAAAATCCCATAAGTGCGTGAGCCGTGCATTAAGATATAATTATGCCGATGTAGGATTTCTTGGAGTTAAAGCAGAAATGGAGTTTTTTGATCTAGATACACACTGAAGAGAAACACATACTGAATCACAAATACAGTTGATACATTGAGTAGTTTATGCACTTCACACATGGCATATATATTTTGTTTCTTTAAATTGTATATTCACCTGAGAGCAAGTCTTTTGGGAAGTTTAAACAGCTGTTGTACTTAGCCAAACCTTTAAAAATACATAATCCAGCATTTATGAACAAGCATTTTCTCAGTTCACACATAGCAGCTTACTTTAGCTATTTCTTTTAAGGTTTTTACAAAATTTAACCAATTGGTCTGTAAGGAAGAAATGCATTAAAAAGAACTGTCTGAGTGGATTCTCAGTTAACATCTCCATGCAGAGTTTACTGGTGTGTGGATGTGCTAGGGGTGTTCTTTTCAAACCTATTTACTTCAGTGAGTCTATGTGATCTAAATACAAGCAGGACTTAGGTCCTGTCTGTCATAAGAAGTATGCTCTTTTAAAAATAGGAACAATCTGACCTGGTGGGTGGCATCCCTGTCCTTGGAGGGGGGGATTGGAACTAGGTGATCTTTAAGGTTCTTTCCAACCCAAGCCTTTCTGTGATGCTATGAAGCCATCTAAAAATGCGGTGATGTTAATATCTACACTTGAAAAATATCAAACTCTCTCATTGTTTATTTGTTACACAATATTGAGCATTACTCCACTGAAATAGCTTCTTGATGCTATATCTTACTTACTGCAGTAGGGGAATTCCATCTTCTATGGAAAATGTAATAAATGTTTTAAGGTAGTCTGTTATACTTTTGTTCGCTACCTGGAATATATACAATTTACTACACAGTCATATCAGTGCGTGTTGCAAGTCTTCAACAGCCAGCAGACCACCTCGGATACATTATTTGGTGTCTAGATCATAGCTGCCTTCTCCTTAATCATCAAGAGGTAAAACTATAAACTTCAGTGGAAGAAGGATTTCTTCTTGGGTACATTTTATTATTCTGATTAAGATTTGATGACAAAGTTGATTAACCCTTTCTCTTCTCTCTTTTTTTTTTTTTTTTCATGTGAAGGATTATTTCATTGTTTCATTTACCTGTTTGATAAATTTTCAAATAGAAGATTCAAAAGTGAAGAATAAAACAAAAGGAATTAGAAACTCTTGAAAGGTTTTTGTAACAGTTATGATTCACCAGCTACTGTAACTCTTCAAAGAAACAATCTAGTCATGGAGGTTTTTACTTCCATTACAAGGATTTTTCACATATCCTTTACCTTGATTTCAGCTTCCTTGACTTGATGTCTGCTCTGTTGGAAAGATAGGTGGAAGTGAAACAAAAAGGAAATTCTGAATGAGCAGGAGATAGCAAGCGAACCTTCATAAGTTTCTCATAGTTTTGCCTCCAGTGATGGTGCTTTCCTTTTCCCTGTACAGAAAAATGCTGTCTGTCATCGGCAGGGAGCACTGGGCACTGATTAAATATCATCACCAACTATGGAATAGAATCTTCTCTGACACACCTCAGGCCATAGTGGGGGCCTAAAGAATCCTGTGTTGAAATACTTACAGTTGTCCTGTATAAGTTCAAAAGAGATTAAGTCAAAATGTAAAATGAACCCCTAATTTCTAAATTTCTACTGTTTCTCTGTTTATATACAGGAATACATTATTGCAGAAAATTATCTGAAACACTGGTTACTAATACTGCCTGTTACAGGAATTTTTGTGCGTATATGGATCACAACTAGGTGATCAAACTTTTACTGTGGAAATAAGTTCATTATAACAACATGCTCAAAAATTCACCCAAAAAAGAATGGAGCAGTGGGATGGAAGAGCACACATATGTGAAGCGCAGCTCTGAAGGCAGGATTCAGAGCCATTGAGTTGCAAACTACCCTGCTTTCACTAACCCAAAACATACAAATTAATATACGGATCTGCTTAAAGGAAAAATGACACCAAAATATTATATACAGCTCTAGGGAGCACAAACAAAGCCAAATGATTTGATTTCAGATGAAGCTCTGCACATTGAAACTAAAAATTTTAAATATAAAAATGCAGTTAGGTCTTCTGTTTTGCATCACTATTTAGAGGTCTGTAAAGAAATCATTCAAATGCACAACAAATTTCCTAAATCAAAAAAAGGACAGAGGTAGTACCTAAAAAATTGTATTATTTTGTTAATTACAGGATACAGGCTTGAATCTTACAATCTATATTGCAGCATGTTCCCAGAAAGACCAGGAAGGAAAATTAGAAAACATTCACAGAAGTGAATGTGCTAAAGGGCTCAGGAAGGGTTGAAATAAATTGTATTTATTGTATAAAAAAAGTAAAGAGACAAAGTATGAAACTGATAAAGCAAAAACTGTACAGCCTAGCTGAGACTATCAGTCATTAATAAGTAAGCAGCCATATAGCAATGCAATTTATCATTGATCACTTTTGTTCTTCATAGGAAGGACCACTGTGGCCAACATTTCTACCTGCAAAAGGACACATTTTCCAGAGTAGATGGAATAAAATGTGCTCTGAGCTTAAATAAATATATGTATACTACTCTAGTAGCTAGTGTGGATAAAATTTCCTGATCTTTGTCTGAAACTGAATTGAGTCTTGTACTCATAGAGGGCAGAGCAGGGTGGATTCCTGCTGGATAATGTATAGCATCAACCTAAAATACAGAATTAAAATACCTCATTGGAATTATTCAACAACAGAAGGGCTTTTCATTTTGGCAAAATTAGGCTAATAGCAAAAGCATCATAATAATATTTTAGATCAAAGGTGTGATACATAAGCTTGCCCCCCTCCCATATGTACTGGCATAGAGAGAAGTAAAAGCACGAGATCATCATAGAATCATAGAATATCCTGAGTTGGAAAGGACCTCAGGATCATTGACTCCAGCTCCAAACCCTACACAGCACCATCCCCAAGAGTCACACCATGTGCCTGGGACTGTTGTCCAAATGCTTCTGGAACTCTGTCAGGACTGGTGCTGTGACCCCTTCCCTGGAGAGCCTGTTCCAGTGCCCAAACACCCCCTGGCTGAAGAACCTTTTACTGACATCCACCTTAAAACTCCCCTGACACAACTTCATGACACTGACTCTTTTAAGGAAGCTACTTTTAAAATGTAGGCTTGTTTTTCTGTTTCCAGATATATCTGTGAGGTTTGCAGCAAAAATATGGATGGAACAAATATTTAAAACAGATGCTACTAGGTTTCATTATCTTATCCGAGAAGCACAAGTCTTTGTGACTTAACCATTTATTTCTTCCTTAGAACTGGAAGTAACACCACTGTTGGAGGTACTGAACCCAGCCCAGCTGGGTTGCCTAGGGGATGAACACTCCAGACTTATGGTGCCGTTTTCAAATTCACAGTTTTGGTTAAGTTGGCCTAAAGGAGGAGAAAACTATGCACAAATAGGATGAGCAATAGCTAAAGAAATATTCATGAAGATGCACTGAAGAAGGAAGAGAAGTTATCATGTCTCTAACTAAATGGGCCACCATGTCAGTGTGATGGAAAAAGTGTAAGCAAGGAAAAACCCTGGATTTTTTCCTCATTCCCCTGTACTATTAAGGGAAATTAAATTTACTGTCTTCTTGATAGGTAAGCTGGATTTCATGGAAAACTATCCATTTGTGTTTCCAGTTTCTTCTCAAACAGTGTTAAATCTGTAAGACCTTGGCTATTTAGTCACACATCAGACTACAGGAATGAAAGTTTCCTATTATTTTAGGTTGGATTATATTGTATATGACCTACCCTCTACTCCTCTTGAAACAGAAGATGAAAACTTGTTTACCAATTTATATCATGATCTGCTTTTTAGAATTTATTTGAGTATTTCTCACAGAATCCAATTTTAAATTTCCAGCCTTCTCTTTATAAGGCCTTGTGAAAATAGATATTCTGTTATGAAATGGCTCCGTTTAACAGCTGATGTAATAGTGATTTATATTTTTTGCCAGAGCATTCCCATTTGACTCCTAATAACTTTCATGAACAGTCATTGAGGATTAAGTGAAGACTTTGGAGAGGTCTGTCTCTGCAGAGTATAAAATCATAGCTGACAATTCTGACTTTCTAATAGAAATGTAAATTGAAATTAAAGAGATCACTGTTAGATTATGGTTTGAGCAGGATTATAATTTAAGTACCCCTGGGTTTAAAACCAGAGTGGGTGACAGTATAATCTGGGAGTATTTCACTAGTATATTGTTTAGAATTTTTTAAAAACCCTTTACTTGCTCCAGGAACTTAAATCAGCAAAGCTTGGAAAACAAAACACTGTAACACTTTTCTCATTATCTCATCAGAAATACCTTTCTTTCTTCAATTTATTCCTTTTTCCCACATTGTAGAATTGCAAAATGAATGCATTAGAATAAAAGGAGAACATTGTAAGGAGGTAAGGTATCCAAGAAGAGACACAGTAGCCAGAATGTGTGTATGATCTATGACTGTTTTGCACTCCTTTTTCTGTACAAAGCACACTTAGCACCAGTGCAGTTGGTTCTGGAAAGGGCCAAACCAGAATGACATGAAATTGCAAACATGCAGTAATGACTTCAGGCACACACACAAAAATATTCACACACACAACAAAAATCACCCAGTTAATTGCAGTTAATATACTGCAAATTTTCAGATGTTTGTTAAAGCAAAATCAAGAGTGTGGCATGTAACTTTTCTATATACAAGGATTACACTCAAGAGATCCAACTTCTGATATGCTTAATTTATAAACCCTGGATATTTGGACACACCACAACAGCCTGTTTGAATCTGACGCTGTCAAAAAGTGAGTGTAGAGAATTCAGAGCAGAGTTTGTCCTCAGAGTTTTGTTTCTCTCTTCTGTTGAGAGTTGAGACTTCTTGGCTGATTTAAAACAGTTTTGTAATGTAAGCAAAGACTAAACAATGAAAATTAATTTAAAACTTACATACTTTCAGTCACATTAACTCCCTGCACTATGTAATACTGTATAAACATGAGCAAATAGTCCAAACTTACTACGGCAATTGTTCCTCAGAATATGTTTTCTTAAGGATTATATAGACAAAAGTGTGGCAAGTAAGACCAACAATATCATCATTTAATAGCCCATTTAATAGCCCATCTGTGCTGAAACTCTGGAAAGTATTATTTTCAGTGTTTCAGTATTTTAGTAATGTTTTGAGATCACTATCAAATACTTCCAGGACAGCTTAGTACAATAATTTAAATAAATTAGAGTATTTTCTTGTTTCTATGGACTTGATCTGCTCCCCTAGTTTCTCAGAAAATTATAACGGACAACTTTCTACATACAGTTATTGGACAGCATATTACCTATCAAAGAAGTTCAGAATGCAAAGAGCATTTAGCTAATTTACAAATAAAGCTAAACATCCCAGAAACTAAGACCTAGAAGAGAACTTCTGTTGGGGTAAATTGTCTTTGCTGCTGAACATCTCCCTGTACCTCCTCTTACAGTGTTCAATAATTAGTCCAAAGTCCCAGCTAGCAGAGTTCCATTTAGCTGAAAAAACTGGCCTGGAGATTGTCAAAGTAAGAGAACAAGAGTCAAACAATAAAATACTTATTTGTGTGCAACAAAACACAGGCCATGAGCCTAATTTAAAATCTTACCTTCATTATATAAGTCCATAATTTGAAGGGGACAACCTGTCATTGCTGTCTGACTACCCTTCCATGCAAAATCATGACAATGGGAAACCAGCAAAATTCTAAACACCCCAATCTTTTGCTTTTCTGTTTATTAGATCAAAATCCTACTTTGGTTATGTACTTTCAGAGTGTTGTTTCCTTGTGGGCTTTGCTTGCAGGAGTTTATAGAGTACAGCTGTCTAGTACCTGTCTGTACCAGTAGTATGATAGATAGGTCTTCTAATGGAGACATATTTTGGAATATCTTCTAAAATTTTTGGTCTTTACTCTCACCTCATGGTTTGAATTGTTTCAAGTGACTAAAATTCATATTCAGATATCAATTGTTGAGAAGAGGTTTAGCCAGTTAGCTACCCTTTAAAATCTGAGGGTTTGTGCCCCTCTTCAGTACTGAGTAACATAGAATTCATCAAAATATAATAAATTGTATATTCTATTTCTTGTGCAGACTTGTGCAAATGTGTGTGAAATCAGATGACTGCTCATAGGAAGTTTATGTTTGCTATAAAAACCTGAAACTTTAAAGAATGACTATTGTTGATTAAATTTATTCATTTTATGTAAGTGTAATTTTCAGTATTTGCCTAATAGAGACAATGCCTCTCCTGATTCCTGTATCTTGGGTTCTCTTAAAGCAAGGATTAGATGACTCTGGGGAACTCAGATGTCAGTGACCAAATTTGAGTAGTATTACCTTAAGGGAATTTATCATCAACAAACACTGTTACTCTTTTAAGAATGTTGATATTAGATGAGGTGTAATGGAACACAAAGTAATTTCTCTCTGTACATAGTAAGACACACAAACTTTGGAATCTTAAATCAAAGCCCTAGCTTCAGACATGCTGGTACCAATTCACCCAATAATACATCAGCTGACCTTCTCCATTTCCTCCCTGCAAATTGCACAGCCAGTCTCTAAATTACTTAGTTGGTGTTGTGAAACTAATATTTCTTTATCTAATTCTGTAGAAATGTGGAAATACACTTGATCTTAACATCATGAGGATAGCGTGGCTGCTTTTGAGAGCAGAGTATCAAACAGCAGCAGTCTGAAAAGACTTCCCTGCTTTTCCCAACTCTTCCACTCTCCTACTTAGTGACATGTGCCAAATACTTTGCTTTGTTTTTTTATTTTTAAGTCAAAACTCATAGCAGGTACAGTTAACATAATTGATTTCATTAATATACCTCTGTGAGATATGCTAATGAAAATCTCTTGTGGTAAAATTTTTGTGACTCTTTGCTATGTGCCTAGCTGGAATCTTAAAATAAAAGACTACTATTCTCTGTTGTCACAAGTGGGCCTTTATTTAGCAGCCTGTTGCTGTTTTGAGCTTTAAGGAGTTGTCAAGAAGAGTTGTACCATCTTGTTGCTGATGTTATAACCTATTGGGGTTGTTTCTGGTAGCAATTCCTGATCTTCTATCTGTTTTTTACAAAGCACGCCATGACTGTACCTCAGAAAAGTCTCAGATGACCTTAGAACATGTGATGGATTTTGACTTTGACTGATGTTGGTCCAGTATGCAAAGAAGAACCTTAATGGTACCAACACTTAATGGTGTTAAAATACTCCAGAAAAAGTGATCTCTTGGGCCTTGTGTTGATGCAGGTTATTTGGCATGGGGTTCTAGCACATAATGTACCCACAGTATAAGGGTATGCCAGCCTATTTGCTTGTATCTCTAGCTTAAATCCTGAACTGTTTTTTTCTACCAAATTAATATTCACTGGCTGAAGGGACAAAAGGGCTGTACAACATCATATATAGCCTGCAAAAGAAATGAGCACCTTTTAAAAATATCTAGGTTCCTCTTCCATGGTTGTGTATTCATCCCTCATAGCACTTATGTATCTGTTATGATAAGACACAGAAAGGAAAAGGATCCGCTTCAGTTATTCAGACAGCATTGATGTTAGTTCTGCCATCAATTTTTAATAGCTATAGGGCCAGATGTGTGGGGAGAGGAGATACAGCTGAGCTCAGTGACTGAGAAGTGCCAACATGGTAGCAACATGCATGGTGAACCATTTGGGCAGAATGAGTGGATAAAGACTCATTCCAGACTTCAGTAATATCACAGGGCATCAGAAGGATTATTAAGAGAACCTATGTTACACTGGACAAATGATTTACACATATTTCTTTGAAGCAGTTTCCCTGAATTGTTTACAGAACTTGCACAGAAATCTCTGGAGCAGAAATCCCTTTTGCACTCTGGAACCCTATAGAAACTTTACCATGATTATGAAATTGTACCTGAGGATTTACAGAGACAATATACATTATTCATCCCATTCATCAGAGAGCCTTGAACACTGTACAGAACTCACAGCCATCACCTGGGAGGTCTCATTTCCTCTCTTCTGAGGAAGGTGGTAGGACAGGCTGCCTGGATGCCAATGAAGGCATCAGGACCAGCTGTGTTGGATCTCACAGGCAGGTCAGGTAGATGGTAGTGCAAATATCCAGGAAGTTCAACCACTATGAACTGGAACTTCAAAAGAATGAAAAGTGGTCACCCCCCCAAAATTTAAAAGATACCTTGAGATGTGTCTCAGTAATTACATGACTTAAATACAAGAATTTCATCATTGAAGACCTGTGGAGTCTTCAAGAGACTTATTAAGCAACATGCCATGTAATACGTGACCTTTGCAGAAGCACTGCAGGGGCAGCAGGAGCACCTTGTTCATCCTTGACCCCATCTATTGTTGGTGAATGGTATTTCAGAAATCACTGATATTAACACAAGGTGCTCAGAAGTAAATTTCATCCTTATGTATGTAGTTCAGACCAGTATGAAATAAATTATTGCATGATAATAATAATAATAATAATTTAAAATTATTATTATTAATAATAAAATATAATATAAATAAATTGTAATAATGATAACATAATAGTAAAAAAATAAATTGTATGAAATAAATTATTGTTTAAATGCAGTTACTGTGAGACACTGATAGGACTCAGGCTCAGATTGCCTTGAAAAATTTTACGATAAATGTGTTCATGAGAATTTTGTCTGTTCTCCAAAAGTGTGGCCTAATTCTGGTCTCCCTGTAGTTTGTGCCTGCGAGAGTGACTCCACTGAATCAGAGGCCTAATGCTAGCATAAACCTGGTCAGTGAGAACAGAAGTAGACTATGACTTTCCATAGATTTTTTTTTCTAATTGTTTTATTCAATTTCACTTGTCAGGACAAAAAAGACCTGGCAACAGATCTAAACCGATTTGTAAATTTGACACCAGATAAAGATATGCTTTCCCAAATTCATTGTTTTACAAGTGGACTTTCTATTTAAATCAGGTAAAGATCTTCATCAAATTAATGAAAAAACAGAACAGATTATTCTTCAGGAAAAAAGAATGAGGTAACTGTAAATTGATGTGGTTTAGTTTTGGATGAGAAAAGATACATACACATAGCAGGAAATGACAGAGCACAGCAACTGTTTTGGCTGCAAGGGCAGTGTGTTCAGTATATGACATTAAAGGGGAGAAAAGAATTAAAAAAGAAAAAAAAAGGCAGATTCTTTTGTTATCATGGATTAGCAAGCCTCCTTCAAATTTAAGGAAAAATATTTTCGTGTACTTTTGTCCAAACTATCAACACAGTCATATTAAGATACCTAAATTATTTCTTAATTAAAAACCAATTTATTAATAAATCAGTATTGTTAATAAAACAAGCAGCTCCAGAGAAGTTCTTGCCTAAAACTTTCAACATCCCAAATAATGCATGATTAAGTACAAGTGGACAGACACTCAGCTTTTTGTTTCCCCTAAATGATAAAATTATATCTGCAATGAACAAGCATTTCATTAAAACCTCCTTTCTTCTCTCTTGAAACTTGCAGGGAGACTATGAGATGATACTGATCTGCGTGGAGAGTGATCTATCAAGCAGTTAGCTAAATGTAGTGGAGAGAAATGATATTATAAGGGCAACTCAGAACTGTCCAAACATGAGGACTATTGGCTGTACATTTGAGTAAATCTATGCAAAATAAAAGCCTAGAAAAACAGAACTCTTTGATCTTGATATGTTTCATGCAGGAATCCACTCCAAAAGGGGAGTCAAGAGTTCATAGCAAATTCGTCCTCATTTACTCTGGCAATTTAACTAGCAGATGCTGAATCAAGCTCAGCTCAGGAACAGATGGTATTCATCCAGAACTTCTAAAGGAAATAGTAAAATTATTAACTATGATGTGCAATCTATTGTTTAGAACTATGTTGTTGCCAGGGGGAAAAAAAAGTGTAAATGTGATGCCAATGTTTAAAAAGGACTCCAGGGGAACTAAACCCTTGGAATGGTGAGCCAGTCTGTAAACCCAGAGTTCAGAGAAGGAAAACTGATGAGGACTCTAATAACAGATAAAAACCTCTGGACAAATTTGTAGAGGAAAGCTGCACCTTACACATTCAGATTCCTGAGCATGTGAACAAGGTGATCCAGTTTGTTTTAAACAGTAGCTCCACAGTTGCTGGGATTTGCACAAAGTGTCATTCCTTCACACATTCTGCTCTTGCTTTTGGTTGAAATTAATACCTTCTGGAGTTATGATTCAGTACTTATCCCTCAACTCTTCAAGCCTGTGCTGCATGTGCTGTCTCCTACCACTGTGTTCTCAGCTCCTTTGCTGTCTGCACAGCACACAAAGCGAGCTGTGTCCAGCACAGCCTGGTTCAGTTTGCCTTTGCGCCGACTCAGTAAGCCTCCAGCTGTGGCTGCTGGCCTCATTGGCTTCATCCATCTTTCATGTGCTTAGCAAGCATGACATTAGACTTGACTCTGAAGTGGGCCCATCCCTTGGGTTGGGGCTCAGTGATGGGCTTCTGCTGTCCTGGGGAAGCTGGGGCTTCACCCTGTCCCGCGTATGTTTGGGACTGATACGAGAGACCTGCACTGGTTTTACAGTGTTAATCACTGTCCTGCAGCCCTGGCCTGCCTCTCACACCCTGCGAGCAAGGTGGTCAGTGGGACCGTGCACTGGTATGGACCACTGATTGCCAGCTGCATCCAGGACTCCCAGAGGGACAAAGGATAATTGAAAAATTAGAACTTTCAATGTAACTTTTCAATCTGCTTTCCTGCATACCTATTCCCATTATTCATACTATAAAGCAAAGTTGGCAAGACTGGAAAAGAAAGCCAGGGTTTCCAGTCTGTGTACATCAGCTCTGAGGGGTCAGGACATGTTATAAAGAACCTGTTACTGCTCTGCTTTTAACTAAGTTGGATTTTAAATGTGAAATTAGTTTTTTGTTCAGTTAGAGATTAATTTCTAATATTAATTTGCATTTCTGGCCATAAACAAATTATATATTGGAAAGTAGAAGCCCATGACTTTGTGAAAACACCAGTGAGGATGATGTTTATGTATTAAAAAAGCAGAACTTTTTAACCATCAAGATCTTTGTGTTTTCCACTGGTGTGTAACCAATGTCACAATTTATCAGTTTCATCAAGTTTGCCAAGTCATATACAAGTTCTTCCACAGAGGACATGTATAGACTTCTAATATACTTTCATAAGATTTGATCCACTAACTGAAATTAGTGGGTTTTTCTGTTGACTTGCTGTGGTTTGGATCGGGCACGTATGGCACTTTCGTATACAATTAGCACTTCACCAAATGAGATAAATGTAGCTGCTTTTATTTTTCTGAGTCTACCCTATCTTCAGTTTACTCTGAAAAATATGAAGACAAGGATCATTTCCATGTAAGGATTGCAAAAACTTCACTATGTTTTTCTCTTCTCTGCCCTTTTATTAAGCAACTCTTACCATTTTAAATGTTAGTTGAGAGACAGATTTATCACTCTCCTCACTCACTGGGTCTCATTTATAGGCTGTGACGTAACAGGCTTGACTCTGAGAAATAGTTCAGAGACATGAGTAGAAGCAATCTTGCAAGGGGTTAATGCTGTAATCTTTTTCTAGCCTGTTTATAATCCCAGCAGTAGTGCAGTAGCTGAAGAGGGTGGATCTAAAAAGTACCGGAGTGGATACGTGTGTGTGTGTGTGTGTGTGTGTGTATGTGTGAGTGTGGATGTGCACACACGCTTTGCTTTTCTGAACTGCCGTGTGTGCCCCTGGAATAAATCTTGTTCAGCCAGAACAGTACTCTGTGTGCTGGGTGCTCCTGCTGGAGAGTCAGAACAGCTTCCTTGCACAGCTGCCTCGCTTGTATTTCTTCTGAAGGCTTCATTCAGAAACGTGTTTGTTTACTGAAAGCATGGGCAGATAGTTACAAACTCACCTTCTTCTTCATCATAGCTAACCTGTGGATACTGAAGAATGGAAATAGTTGATGTCAGTAGCTTCCTTGGGAATGGTACCAACATTACTGATTTCCTCTGCGATATCATCTTGGAAAATGACACTTTTTTCTGTGTGGAGGATGCACCTTATCCTTCTAAAGGTATGTATGGAAAATTGGTTTTTTCCAAGTAGTTTTATTTCTAGCTGGATGTAGAGATATTATAGAAAGAAAGAGCTATGCAAGGCATTTTCTCTGAGAGAGTGCAAAATCAACTGCTTGCTTTTAAGTTAGGATGAGAAACAGGCAGCAAAAAAATTTTAATATGTGCTGATTTTCCTAGTTCAAAATTGAACTAGGACAAAATTTGGATATAATGGAAAACTACAACAGTAGCACTTTGGAGCACACAATGCAAACATTTCTGCTAAGAACTTGGAGAAATGTGATTTTTTTCTCAATTCAATAACAACAGAGTGATCAGATTTGATAACATGTACAAAAGTGATTTAATATGAAATTACAGCACTCTGAAGCTGAAAAAAAATCCATATATTAAAATGTCTTTTGATTGCTTGATCTTTTCTGACTTTTGCATAAAATAGGATCTCCCATGGTGAGTAAGTGGTGCACAGTAAGTAGCATGAGAAGCACATGCTTTAAGTTGTATTTGACTCTCCAAATGTACACTGTATTGCTTATATTGTAGTTTAATGCTATGCAGTTTAGGTAGATCAGAATACTTTTAAGAATTTCAGCACTTTCACTGATTTTGCATTGGTGTAAAGACATAAACCTTCAGAAAATTGAATACAGAAAGGCTTTTACCTTTTGAGTAAAGGGTGAAATATATAACATTAATCTGAGTTGAATACTGCGTAACCGATCTTTTATTGTGACAATTTTCAGATTTCCATCAGATAATACGGATTCTGCTCTATTGCTTGATATTTCTGCTCAGCATTTTGGGGAACATTCTGGTGATTATGGTACTCATAAGGAACAAGCGGATGAGAACAGTAACCAACACATTTCTGCTGTCACTAGCAGTCAGCGACCTGATGCTCTGCCTTTTCTGCATGCCTTTCACCCTCATTCCCAACCTGCTAAAAGATTTTATTTTTGGAAGTGCTGTTTGCAAAGCTGCCACTTATTTAATGGGTAAGTCTGGAAAGTTTATACCTATTTTGAAGACTGACTAATGAGACAGTGAGAAGGTATTTAAAGATCTATAAAAGGCTGATTGTTTCCATCCACCAGTGAAGTTACCAGTATTAAGAAAAAAACAACTTTGTAGTGCAAATTTTCATGGTTCTGGTGTCCTTGGTCTGATCCAGCAAAACACAGAAGCACACACTTTAATTACATATAGAAGTGTTTTTCTGGATGTGAAGATATTGCATGATCAAACTTTAATGAGGAACCCAGCACACACAATTGCTTACCCATCACTGACAAGATTCTTATCAGTGCTCAGATTACTCACCAGAAATTGTGGGCTTGTACACCCTCAGTAAGGGCAGATTTTACCCACAGATTTTTGGCAGCAGTGATACATAAAAAAAGAAAAGAGAAATAGGCCAAAATAGGTGTAATTCGCAGAGCTGGAAGTTGGAGCAAGCACTCTTTGCAGACAGACCAGGTGTGATCAGAGCTCACCAGAAGACCATAAAACACAGATAGAGATTTTAGAGGCTGACTTTAAGAAGTATCACTTTTGTATGCCTTGCCATACTCCTTTTGGTTGTGGAGCCAGGAGCTGGGAGTTTCAAAATGTCTCCTCGTGTATGTGTGTGTAAGTGATATTTGTCTCACTTTAATATTTCCTCTGCATTTGCTTGTTGCTTAACCAAAAAAACCCTAAAAAACAAAACAAAACCAAACCAAGAAAAAGAAAAAGAAAAAGAGAAAAAGGAAAAGGAAAAATAAAAAGAGAAAAAGAGAAAAAGAAAAAGAAAAAATAAAGTTTTTGCCACTTTGGGAGACCCTTAGTTGATTATAGAAACCTCAGGTCCCTTTTCAACCCATGCCCTTGAGAACTTTGAGGTAATGTGAAAGTACACACCTAAAGTGTACGAATGGGAAATCAACATCTTTTTGTAGATAAAACCAGTAAAACTAAAGGCCATGTTTAAACAATTACAATGAATTGCTGGCAAAAATACCATAAAACATTACTGAAGCATTGCCATTTTCCTCTTATTGCATACAGTGTAAATTACTTTATTAAAAAGATCCAGTGAAACAGACCAACATAAACTTTCTCTTTATGAAGCTGTTTTATTGTAAGAGTCAGAATGTGAAGATTTCCCACTAAAGGTTCAGCTAAGAGGCATCACCTGACAAACAGACACTGACAACCATTGCATCAACTATGCTCAATTTTTCATTTTAAGATGTAGAAAGACAAATTTTTAATTACAGATGATTTCTGTAAAGCAAACTGTAACAATATTGGCATTTGTAGTCTGACTCACATTCACAAAAACAAATAAAAGCTCATCCTCTGAAGAAAAAATTTGTGACAAAGCTAAGAAGAAATATTTATAATTTTACAGTGGTGAACTTGGGCAACTCAATGGCAGAAACACAGACAACTGCACTATGTTTTATAAAATATGAACAGAAGAAATTAAGGGTACCCAAAGGACAAAGATTCTGCTTCACAACTTCATTTCTTCTTGTTTGTAACTCCATTAGCATCTAATTAAAAAGTTGTAATAAAATTAACTCTCCTGAAGGAGAAAATCAGATCACAAGTCAAGCAGGACACTCAAAAAATTGAAACAATAGAAAAGGGGCTGTGAACGTCTGTGTTAAAAGAGTAATTAACTGATTTCAAATGCTTTGCTTGAATTTCAGTGCAATTAGTGGAGTGAATACACCACAGTAGTGAAGAATAATTAGGAGTAAAATTGTCTTCTTTTCCTGTTACCAGAATTTTATGGTTTGACAGAGTATGTAATTTTTCTTGGACTGTTGGAGTAAGAGAAGCGCAGAGCAAGAATATCTATCTGGAGCAGTCTGGAGACTCAGACCCAGTGCCCACACGTTCTTCACTGACTTAATCAATGTGGTGTTTATAAGTACTTTTGCTTATAAATAGTTTGCTATATTTTAAAATTTTTGTACGCATACAACAAGCTAGAAAGACCATATGAACATAACATAACCTTTAAAACAAGAGAATAACCTTTTTCTTACAGGTGTCTCTGTAAGTGTCTCTACATTCAACCTGGTTGCCATATCTTTGGAGAGATACAGTGCCATTTGCAAACCGCTGCAGTCCAGGGTCTGGCAGACAAAATCTCACGCCCTGAGAGTGATTGCTGCGACCTGGTGTGTCTCCTTCACCATCATGGCACCATACCCTATCTACAGCAAGCTGGTACCTTTCACCAAGTACAACAACACCACGGCAAATATGTGCCGGCTCCTTTGGCCAAGCGATGTCATTCAGCAGTCTTGGTGAGACATAACTGGCTGTTAGCAAATGTGTAATTATCTGCTGGAAAATGCGATTTCATGGTAGCAATAAGCCTATGGAAAATCAAGTATTAACCTTCAACAAACGTTTATACCCTATCATGCTTATTTAAGATGTAAAAAAACATTTTTAAGCTGCTAACATTTTGACATTTGCATGACTTTCCCCTTGCCACAGGAAAGACTGCCCAACATGGCAATGATTCTCACATCATGGTCTGCTAAGCCCCAGTTGTCCCTGTAAAGAAAGCATCTGTCATTTGTGGTAGGCATACTGCTGTCACTCATTTACACATAAACTTCAACATTCTCGGAGAAATCCTCAATTAATGTTTGAGAAACGTAGACACTTACAAACACCCCTCTTTGTGCTGCTTGCCTGTTCATTTGTTTGAAGGTTCTCTGTAGCAGAGAAATACAATATGAGGCTGCAAATGTCTTACTTGAGAATCCTTTTGGTTGCTGATGGAGGATAGGGGCAGAGAGAAGTGGGGAGAGACATGCTCCCAGTCCTACACATCCAGGCAGGGTAAACAGCAGCACTATCAAACAGCCGTAGCACTTAGACATGATGTCCTTGCACATTGACTAAACACTGACTGGCACCAAGAAAGTGTAAGATTTTTTTTTATACTGAAGGTCACTTGGAACTGGGAAAAAGATTAAAGTCTTCACCATTTTGGTATGGTATGTCCACAAAGAGAGTAACTTTCTGTTAATGCTTTCAGCAGTAGTCTCAAGTATTTGGTGGAATGAGGAGGAGGGGTACAGGACAAAATTTTCTTCTTTGTAGTCTCCCTACAGATTCCCAGGTGTGTTACTGAGTTTGCACCAAAGTCACAGGGATCGGGAGAGACACAGGCTCATGGATGCATTTAAACATCATTTTTTCTCCCACTTGTTGTCACATCAGAGAAGCTGACTAGGAGAGCAGCAGAAGCGAAACCAAGTAAAAGCTGCTTCCTTTACCAAAGAGATTGCCAGTCCTGAGATCCCTCCTTAGGAGTTTTGCATTGCTCCAGGGATTATAACTCAGGTTGTGACTGCTCTGTCTTTGCTCACATGTGCCACGGCCCTCAGGAAGTCAGATCTCTCTGAAGCAGAACAATGGAATAATTTACATTGAAAAAGATCTCTAAGACAATTGAGTCACATCATTAAAATATTTTTAATGTAACAAGGACTTCTTTGAGAATCAGCAGGTGATCATTTAGCTTCTGCGAGGCAGTTTTTACATTGTCCAAAGCTACAGAGCATCCAGAGCTCATCTGGTTACAGCAGGAAGCTCCACACATGGGCAGAGAGCTTCTGCCCCCTTTAAGCACTGTGGGAGTGCCCATCTCCTCTGGGCTGCATAGGTGGAATGAAGAATGGTTTTCAGCCATTGTAGTCTTGTTCCTGCTCTACCTTTGTGGGGGAAGCAGAGGAAGAAGTACGAAGCTTCAAATTTTTGAGGTGTCAAAATGATACTTTGAACTGGCATAAAAACATTTCAAGAAATCTTGAAATCCTGTCCTCCCCAAGTCTCAGTTGTTTTCTGGTTTTGTGCCATTCCCTGTTCTCAGTGTGTCTTTTGATTCCTTAGGTACACCTTCTTGCTACTCACACTCTTTCTTATTCCTGGGATTATAATGATGGTTGCATATGGTCTAATTTCTTTGGAACTCTACAGAGGAATAAAATTTGATACCAGCCAGAGAAAATCTTCACGAGGTAACAATACCTTTAGGTTTGGGGTGGATTTTTCTAAGTGACAACTGAAGATAAGAGCAGTCATTTCAAGGCTAATAAAAGGAAAGCTTTCTACTTGCAAAAGTGATCATTATGGTCAGTTATGTCATGAACTTGCCAGCCTGCATTTTTTGATTACAGTTACTCTGCTGTTAGCAAATAAACCTCACCTATGGCTTGTTTGCAAAGATTCGGGGCAGAATACATCAAATTTCTAATTTGTTTCTTATAGAAATACCAAGGGTTTTTTTCTGGCCATGGATGAGGACCATTTTTGTCATTAAATGAAATTCTCAAATTAAAATAGAAGCATATAACATTGAAAACTATCTTCTGTCCATATTGAACTAAGCAGCATTCTAACACCTTTTGCATTGGTTTTCATAGAGATAAGATGTGAGAATATCAGGAGACTGTGGATTCAGAGTAGCTGATAACATGACTGGCTCAAAGCAGGCCAGTGCTTTCTTTGCAACGGTTGCTTAGCTATGAATTATGTTGTTTATTTAGATTTAGACTGCGTTCTTAATTTTTTATTTGGCTCACTGTTCAGAGATATTTTGCCCACTATTTAAACAGCACTTTATATGCACAGAAAGAAGAGTAAGTACCTGCAGCGCCAAATACGAGGATGGAGATGGATGTTACCTCAACAAAACCAAAAGAATAAGGAAAATGCCATTGCAACAGCTCTCTGCTATGAGCCACAACAAAATAGAGAGAGTGAGAAGCAACAGCTCTTCTGCCAACTTAATGGCCAAGAAACTTGTCATCCGTATGCTGATGGTGATAGTGGTTTTGTTTTTCATTTGCTGGACTCCCATCTTCAGCGTCAATGCCTGGCGAGCCTTCGACACGGCTTCCGCAGACCGGCGTCTCTCGGGGGCTCCCATCTCCTTCATCCACTTGCTGTCCTACACCTCTGCCTGTGTGAACCCCATCATTTACTGCTTCATGAACAAGCGCTTCCGCATGGCCTTCCTAGCCACCTTCACCTGCTGTGCCAAGCAAAAGCCCCCCGCCATACGGGGAGATGCTGGGGATGAAGAGGAGGGGAAAACGACAAGAGCTTCCCTCTCCAAATGTTCTTACACACACGTGTCTGCACCTGCACCCCCCTGAGCTGCACCAGGAGAGGCAATGAGTGGAGAATTGCCTGGTCTTGGAAAGTGACTGCGGCATCAGCTGAATGCGATTTAGTCCCGAGTCAATGAAACATTTCAGTTGACAGCAAACACAGCGAGGATTTTATGGGAAATTGATGCTATCACTCTCTGAGTGTTACATCACTTTCCCTTCAAAAGTACAAAGGAGGAAGAGAGCTCTAAAGATAAAGGACTTTATGAAAAGCCTTAGAGGTTGCTCTGTTTGCATAAATTCCTGTGCAAAAATTGGTGTCCTCTACAACAACAGCTTTGCTTAATTTTCTGATGTGGTTCTGAGTATCTCTTAAAATTTCCAAGATGCAAACAGATTCTTCTCAAACATGAATATATAATGCAGTCTTCACTTCACTAGCTATGCCTCAAAAGCAAAAATCTTTCTATTATATTGTAGTATCTTTTCACATTATTTTAGCTGAGCTAATACATGTTGAGATAATTTTGGTGTCACACTCACGGGAATTCTGGGGGGCACGATTGGGCTTGTCCATATGAAAGTAATGCTTTTAAGTAAAATAATTTCTTTTTAAAAAAATAAAATTAAAATAAGTATTGTTGGCTTTGTGGGTGGAATGCATTCTTCACTCAGGCGATAGCATAAATTAACACAATTTAATGTATTTTTCACGGAAATAAACCCCATAGAACAAGGACAAAGAAATGGCTTTCTTCTTTGCAGCTGAATGCACCCACATATGCAAGTGGCGGGGTCTAAGATGAGCCACAAAGGCTCATGTGGAAGCTTCCACACTGAGAAACACAGGATAAATGGCTGGGATAAAGCAAAGAGATATTTTACAGAAGATGCAGGACTGAAGACACAGGTTGGTGCCCATGGCAGTCCCATTTCACAAATATGTTCACAGCCACTTCAGGAGTGACACTGCCAACATGGAAATAAAGCCATTGGGTGCAGAATGGCAGAAAGGGCAGATACAGCAAGCAAAGGCTGAAAGGCCTTGTCAGAGAACAGTTTTTCTAAACTTTGGAGCAGTATTTTCTCCAACTACACGTACTTGCAAACAGATTCAACACAGAGTAAACCAGCTTTGAATGATGTAATTATTGGTGCTTTGTTGAGCAAGGAATCCAGTCTCCTTCCTGTGCAGCACACAGGTGCGTGTGGGTGTTCAGCTCTTGTCCTTTGCTCTGAGGAACTCAGATGGAGATGTTACATCACTTATTTTGGTTTGTGAAAATATCCTGTTGGAGATGTTTCTATCTTCTAGCTGAATCAATATCATTATAAACCCTTGTTATTAGACAGAGATTAAATTTGAGCACAGCGTGGAATGTAGATGTGGATATTAAATATAAGCTTTCTCAAGGTTTTTAATCAGGAAAATCTGATCTCTTTACAGAATGATTTTAAATTAGAAATATACTGTGCGTTCCAGCACCCAGATCCATGTTCTGCACGCAGTTATTGCCTGAAATGGATTACGCTAACAACTTAGCACACAACTTTGGCTATTATTTTTTTTTTTCATCCAGCTTGTCCACAGACAGGAAATTAAAAAAAAATTCTAAACACTATTTATGCACAATCCATAGAAACAATGTTCTGTCTGCCTAGTTAATAAAGTAGCACTGCTCCTGGAATGGTGCTGAGACTACTGACATTGATCTGACCTTTTGCAAATACCCAACAAATTAAATTATGGGATTTAATTCATTGCAATAAAATGAAAATTTTACTTCACTTACGGATACATGTTGAGACCCTCTACAAACCTGTCCTGTGTATTGAAACTGAAGGAACAATATTAGCTGCTTTGGAATTTATGTGGAATAGTGACAGTAGAAAACTGTGTGAAGTATTTGTGAAGTATTTTATACCAATTGAAAGCCTGGATCGATTATAGATAATAGTTTAAAAATTGTTGCTTAAGTAAGAAAATCCTCCACATTTTAATAATATACTGGATGTGACTATTGCTGGCTCTGTGCTGTATTGCAGGACAGCCCAAGGCACAGCTCTGTGTGCTCTTTCAAAGGCAAATTCCTTTTTGTAAAAGTAGCTTCTCCAGAACCTGTAGAGTGACATAACAGGAATGCACAGTTCACCTGCTCACCGTGATTGGGTCTGAGGACTGGTTTCAGATGAAAGCCAAAGCTATTTTCAACAGCACCTTAATCAGATCCCAGCCCCCCAACGGCCTCCAGGAGCTGCAGCAGAAAGGAGCAGAGTTTCTGATTGATTCCCTCCTCGTAACTGTCAGGGAGCACAATTTGGAGGTGATGAAATGAGGAAGGCAGGAGAAGATCCTGATGGAGTGATGGCTGGGAGACAATCAGGGAAGGGTTGAAATGTGTCATTTCTCCAAGGCCCATCTGTGTGTGCATCACTCGTCCCCTCCATTGCCCTCTCTGCACCTATTTTCTTGTTATACCAACAAAATATTTCTTTTGATCAAGCTCCCAAAGCCACAAGCCAAATTTCAGCAAGAAGTAGGAATTAAGCTTTTAAAATGCAATATTACAATCCAGTAATTTTGTGTTCTTCTGCCCTGGTCTCCTACCACAGGAAATTTCAGACTTTCTGCATCTTAATGCCATTTTTCCTGATCTGTGTATTGCAGAAGTCATTCCTGGGTCCACTGTTGCCCTTTCATTGTTAAAGGATCATGGCATCCTCCCAGTAACTTTAATTCGGGTGCTAATGTCACTGAAAAATTATCTTCAGCAATAAATATGGGTGAAATAAACTACCAAAATAAAAACAGCCCATGAAATCTTCTGTTTTAGCAGTAGTTTACAGAGGTTGTGGAAAAAAGTCCTATCTTACTACAAGCAGTCCCTAAAAGCCAGCTGTTTCCCAGATGTAGCAGACAAATAGCAAACCAATGAATTTCAGGTGCATAATTTCTATAAATCTCAGAAGTTTTTATCGTCTTTCCCTTTCTCCCAACTCCTGGGGTTTTTTTCCCCACCTTCTGTATTTCTCTTATCTTTTTCAGCTGCATGACACCATCTGATTTTTGTCCTGCATGCTTCTCAGTCTCTAGTTTACTTTCCCACCACCACCAACTGCTAGATGATTTTTTTTCTCGTTGACAGGTTTATTTTCCTTCCCAGATTTACTTTCCCAGAGAGCACTCTCATCTTCATTTCCCCCCATCATCTCTGGCTGACAGACTCCTGGAGCACATTTCTCCAAGCAATATATCCTGCCCACAACACAACAGCTCGGCAACCCCTCCCTGCAATCCTACGGCTGAGCTCACACAGAGGCTCTTGAACACCAGCTCTCTAACAAGTAGGTTGTATTAGTTCAGAACACAAAAGTGAAGCATTAGATAACACCCAGATCCTCCTTTGATATTTTTATCACTATTACTTGCAACCTCTATTATTGGGGCATGCTTTAATACTGATGCTTTACAATACTGCTAAATACAGGACATGGTGAGGAGCCAAAGTAAAGGTATTTCACTATTGCCAAGACAAAATGCCTTACTGCTCTTAATGGAAAGCTGTGTGTGGATTTGGAACTCCAGCCACTAAAAGTTTACACTTCCTTATACAAGTCATGGCCTCTTTTCCAGTGCCACCAAGCCCTTCTTGGCAAGGTGGGGAGCCTGTCTGTGATCCCACCTGCTCCTGCATCGCCTCCTGTTCCTCCTGCCTCCAAGCCCAGGGATGGTGCAACACCAGCACACCCACCATGGTTCATCACAATGCTCTTCTGGCCTGGAACAGATGACTTCAGATCAGTCAATACTGAAATGGATGTTGAGCTAAACTGAGAGTTTCTAGTGGCAAAAGATGCATATTCTAAAAAGGAACGTATAGAAAGATAAAACCTAATGGTTTTGAATTTGAGAAAGGATTATGTGAGAGCAGAGGCTGCAGCCTGTTTATTACAGCATCAGAGTGGTAGAGAGCACAGAATGAAAGTTTAGATGTCTGGTTGGGTTTTGTTAGTTTGTAAAGTGTTTTGATCTTCCACTTCAAATATAACATGGATCAACCAAATACCACTTCACTTAGATGTGCATGTAGGTCAGCAGCTTGCTCACCCTCTGGTCACAGTTTTCCAGTCAATTTTTCTATATACATTATTAATTTCAGTTAAACAGCTTCAGCTCTTTTCTCAGGGGTTACCTACAGCATAGTGATGCATACTTTTAACGTGCCAGAATTTCTCTCTCTGTGTATAAAAACCTCAACTTCTAGAATTACCTTTTTTATTTTTTCCTTCTGCAATGCTTGTTAGGCTGCCTTGGGTACCTCCTAAAGAAAAAAGTGCCAAGGAAACATTCATGAATTGTAAAGCTCCTGTTTTGCTTGCCTAATGGCAATTCATCCCTGCTAGGAGCTATTTGTCTGCATCTCCACAGATAACTATTTCATGAAGAGTTTTCTTGGCTTCCACTCCCAGTTGTGTCCAAAAAGCTAATTTTGAGTTAGTGAGACGTCAGTTGTTTCACTGTACAGTGAGACAAGAACAAAACATATTCATTTGCATCAGCTGGTAGTAAACATCAAGTAGGAATCATCCCCTATGGGGTAAACACCAGTTAATTGATGTCCTGCTATTTTGACAGTTATTAAAATTTTTAAAAATATTTCCTGATAGAATGAAGAAATGCAATTTATATACAAAGTCTGAATTAAAACAGTAGACTAAAAACACTGCATGTGTCCTGTGAAAGTCATACAAACACCAGAGTTACAAAACAGGCATGAAGAAAAGTCACACATACAGAACCTAAATTCACAGCAATGGGGCTGCTCATGCTCTTTGTCTGTCAGAGACAATTTTTTATTATGATTATTGAATGGACATTGGCTCAGGGCCTTGTTCTGAGAATATTTAGCAACTGCTAAGAGGCCTCATTCCTGACCAAGTGAAGAATGACACACAGAGGTGAAACCACAAGGGCAGCTGTGCTGGACAGACAACAGTGACCAAGAGAGAACTTTCCAACCAGCTGGGAACTTTGCATCGACTCCTACAAACCTGCTATGGTCCTTCTAACACCTGAGACCATCAGTAAACTGAAGGCAGCTGTGGAGCAACCAGAGACGCTCCTTGCTCTGGAACTGGCTCAAATCTCAGCCCATATCCCTGTGGGGACATCTGGCAGTGTTGCTGTGTGTGGCTTGCTGTTATTGCAAAGGAATATGAGGATAGCCATGTCATGCAAGACACTCTGTCTCTGGAGTTGCTTTTTCTGTTGGCATCCCAAAAGATGGTCCTGCCACATGCAAGTAGGAAAAAGAGCACTGCAGGTATGGCACTAAAATATTTCATTGTATCAGCAAGGGCACAGCAGTTGCTTCTTTGGAGAACCAACATCATGTCCATTCTAGCTTCCCAGGGTGCTAAAACTGATTTAATGCATTTCTGACTATCCTGTGGGGACCAACAGAGGTTATCACAGGATTAGGAAGAGGCTGTTGTCTTTAAGACAGAGCCTTTTATTTGCTGTCCAGATGTGGTCAGTGCTCATGTTACAAGTTGCAAAAAAATCAGCAGTGACCACAGGAAATCAGACTAAAGCTAACAGACAGGTTCTCAGAGTGCATTTTTAACAAGAAAGTTCTGCTAATATCAAAACCTTTACTTCACTGAGATTGCAGATCTATGGGAAGCATCCAGAAAATATATCTCAGGGTCCTTGTGTTTATTAAATTGGAAATCTGTTTAAATACTGTCAGCTGACTGAGGCAAAACAATACAGTCCAGGAAAGCCTGTCAGGCATTGTTCTGTATTCCCTGGTATTTTTCTAGCATTTTTTTCCTTTTGTATTTATTTTCTTCTTTTGTTTTTTAAGCAGGGAAAAATAAAGGCTGATGGAAATTCAAAGAATTTTTACTGAAAGGCAGGGTTTTCCACAAAAATCAAATGTTTATTAACATCCAGCATGACTTCTCTACTGCACTGATTTGTCAAATATTTATTAAAACCAGGACAGATTTCTTTTGCTACACACTGAGGTCAAGACTAAGACACCTTCAATGACAGAGGCTGTGTAGAGATGGAATGGGAGAGTAAGCAAGCTGCAGGTGCACAGGTTTGTCTGATACTGCTTTTTCCAGATTTGCAAGATATTAATAAGACAGGTAGAAGAGTGTTTAGGAAGATAGCGATTGGAGTCAAAGCTGCACTTGCAGCTGAAATGTAGCTGGGGCAGGAGTGGAAGGGAAGCTGAACAGGAAACATTTTGGCCTTGTAGAGTGGTGAGGGACAAAAGTCATAGCGAGGATGAAAGAACATGGTCTTGGTCTGTGGAGAAAGATCATTGCAAACACCTTTTAATTTGAGATTGTCCTTCTGAAAGCAAAAGGCAGATGTACCCTATATGGGAAGGAGGTACACAGTGGGAGAGGTGGGCAGTGAAAGGTTTCTCCAGGCAGGAAGATGGAAGGAAAATCAAACTTCATTCTTGGTAGAGAAGCACTCATTTTAGGCAAGGTGGAAAGAGAAGAATTGAAGAGATAATTACACTGGAATTAATTTCTTTTCTACAGGCCTTGTATAGGGTTTTGCAGCTGAAGGGATTCTGTCAGCAGGACAGACCAGTCAGGCAGAGCTGAGGGTCTCAGCCCTGTGCCCCAAGCACAGGAGCCAGAGGGAGAAGAGCTCCTGGGCCATGGAGAAGCTGCAGCACACCAGCCTGCTGGCAGAATCCCTTCAGCTGGGCATCTCTCACCTGAGGAGCTCAAACTGCACTGCCAAGGTGTCATTATGCTCTAGTCCAGCTGACCTGACAGGCTGAGAGAACACAACCTGAGTTCCTCTGTCCCAAAGCCCAATGCCCAGCACCCTGCACGTCCATGGGACCTGCTGAGAGTGGCTCCTCCACATCTTGTCCACCAGCCAACACAGAGCTCACCTCTGCTGCCACTGCCACCATGGGAGGCAGCCTTCAAGGACATGATACTCCATCAGACAGAGTAGCAATGATAAAGGCTTCACAAACAGTAAAAACCAATTGCAGTCAAGTAAGTAGAAAAACAACTATCTAATGAAGCAAGGGATTATTTTAAAAAGAAACCAAAAAACACCACAACCAAACCCCTCCCGAACTGCGGTGTTTGCATTTAATAGTTACTAGTAACTGAAACAGGCTATTCTTCATTAGCATACTGTAAACATAGTTTAAAAGTATCCTCTGCTAGAAGGAAACAGGTATTGCCTCTCCTGCCTTGCCTCCAGCTCACTTTTCTAAAGCTCTTTTTTACCACAAAGCTCCTGTGTCCTCATTTTGAGAACTGACAGCAGCAGTCTGTGGTGCATCTCGGTGCTACCACCTGTATTTGCTAGATAATCATTTTCAAACCTATGTGTCTGCTTAGGCTACACCACCTTGAGGGTTCAATTATTCTCCTAACTCTTCCAAAAGTAACATTTCTAAATTAATATAAACTTACCAAAATGCAATTTTATAACTGATTCATGTTGTGTCTGTGCCTCCTCCAAATGTAGTTTGAATAATGTTTTCTAATCTACTAACACATAAAACAAACTGAAGAACTCTGATATTATTTCCAGGTGCCTGTGGGCTCAAATGTAGCCATCTGTGCAACTTCAGGCTCTACTTGTGTGCCAAGAATTGTTATTTACTTACATTTGTCCTTGGTCCTCTCTGGAGGAACATTATTTGTGCAAGTGCTTTTGAGCACTTTGCTGTGTGTGTGAGAGTCTCTCCACCTGTGTGATCAGTTATCGAGGGTATCAGGCGGGAGGCCTTTGAAGGAGGGACACTGGGGAACACCTGCTTTTTAGTTACAAGATCAAGTAAATTTACACTTTTTTTCCCCTCATTTTTTAATACTGCAAAATTCCACATCTGGCTTGAGGTCCATCTACTATGTTTCATAGCTCTAACATGAATCTTCCTCTTTCACCTCCTATGACTGATCTCTTAGTTCCAGCAATCCCCCTTTTCCTTGGGAAGTATCTCACACACAGGTCACCAACAAAACTACTGTTTTTTCGTATCCAGGAAACGAAAGCAATTTTTGATTGCTTCTCCTGATGCATTGCGTTCAGCTTCATCAAATTTAAAAGGTTAATTTTATTAGTATTTCAGGATTTCCATGTCTGCCCTGACAAATTACCGTTCACAATTGTTGGACCAACTTTCACATTTTGGTCTCTTGCATTTGGGCCCTTCAGCTCTTTCTGTGGGGTGAAGTGAGATGTGATTACTATACCTGTTAGGAGCAGCTCATGGGAGACACTGAAAATAAAGGGAGACACAAATCACAAATATATTTTCTATATTCCACTCTCTGCAATACATTGCAAGGAAGGAGTGACAGTCCATACATATGTATTGTTAAGGAGAGTGAAAGTTTGGGCAGCAAGTAAAACTTTTAGCACCTGGTGGAGCAGGAGTCCACTCAGTACTTAGATTGCATCTGTGTTGGAGAGGAGATTAGCCTAAAATACAGCTATTTAAAGTCTTTTGGCATGGATGAATGGATGAGGTAGCTTACACCTGCAGCAGAAATGTTCACAAAAGAATAGCTCTATCTTGCAAGAAATGGTGCAAATAAAGGTGCACAGTACCTGAGGTGCTGGTGATGATCTGGAAGCCTTGTACACATTTATTAGCTAGTTCTACTTCAAACCCAGTCTAGGTCAGTGCCATGTAACCTTGCTGGTTTCCAAACAGCAGCTCTGCAAACAATCTTGGGCTCACACTTGCAGATTCTATTGCAAGTGTAAACTACTACATCCATAAAGTATAACTCCCCTTTTCTCTGAGTATCCAAGAAGAAAGTGTGTATTTGTTTTTCAAGTGTTTGTCCACACTAGTCACAAATACATCTGCCCAGAATCCTACTCTGGGTGTGTCCATCCTAATTCTGACCCCAAACACCCATCTGTGGTGAGGGTGTGGCTTGGAAGGCCATAGAAGCTGAGTCCACTGGACCAGTCAAAGTTCAGGCTTTGTTTATTATTATTTTTCGTGTCATTTTGACCAGGCAGAATAGGTTTAGTGCTGTAATAAGGCAGTGGAGCACTTTTATAATTTACAAGGAAATGGTTCTTTCACTTTTCTAATGAACTTCTAGCTCTGCCTCCAAGCTGAGATTCCTGCATCTCTCCATTCAGAAGCTCAGCTGATTACCAGACTGACTGACTTAGGTGCCTTATGAAGCAGAAACCCAGTGCATCTCTGGTGTATTCCTTACCCAACAATTGCCAGAGCAGGGGTTTTCCAGGCAGCAGCTACAGCTTGAAGTCCAGCAGTCCCCATTTTCCCTTATACATAAATACATTCTTATCCCTTGCATTTTCACTTAAGGTCTGCCATGTCCAGATCCTTACTGAGGACCTGAAAGTGCCACAGGTAATGAATGGTTCCTCAGCATCCTCAGTTAACGTGACTTTTCATTTGTGCACATGAAATAATTCATATTTCTCCATCTCAGGAACATAACTGTTCCTTGAAGAACTTTACAGTTCAATTCAGGTTGGGAAATTAGCTGAAGTGAGAGATCTTCAGGAGCTTTCCTATTAAACTACCCAACAGAAAATGTTTTTGATGGAGATAAGCCAGTTATAATTTTTTTTTTTTTTTTTTGGGCAGGAAGAAAGCTCTTATTACCCAAGAGAGAAATTTTGATTTGAGGTGAGAGAGGATCAGATTTTAGTTCTTTCTGCCTCAGAAAAGGGATTTAAACCTCAGTTTGCTCCATTCCAGGCAAGATGTACTCACTAAATGGTTAAGATGGAGGACAGACTTCACAGCCTCTCTGGCCTGATGCTTTATCAACGCCTATGAACTACTCTTTATTGAAAAAACAAGGAAAACATAAATCTCTAGAGATATTATTTCAGTGAGATGCACCCCAATTTTGCATCTAAAGTAAGTACCTTGACCAGACTTTTTTCTTTACCCTTTTCCCCCTTTTTTTGACAGACTTGCTCCCTCTGACCCTGGCAAAACACATCAAATTGGTTAAGGGTACATAAATTCAAGATTATTTCAACTTGGATGGGGCACAGGCCTGAGTTTTTTAGTAGATACCTTGTATATGATTTGATATTTTATATCTGAGTCCTTAATAGTTTACCAAGGACAATGAATCACTAGAGAATAATATTTTTAACTCGGATCTGATAAAGTCCAGCAGTACATGAATTGTAATTATCATTTATCTGTTATTTAATTTTCCCATTTTACATCACCAGGTTTTAGAACAAAATGATTCCTAAGTTCTGGCCATCAAGGCTACATCTGGTACTCAGCAGAGGGGTTTCATGTGTGGTTTTTTAACAGCCCATCCTGTTGTCTTATATGGCTCACTCTCTCTCTATATATACATGTCTATACAATTGGAAATTTTTCAGTCACATATACTGAATAAATTGAAAAACAAGGTAAATATCAACATTGTTAATGTCCACTCTAATATGACTAGTTGCAAAGAATTTTTTAAACCAAATAAATGCAAGTAAGGTGAGAAAAAGAAGTTAGATTGTAATATAACGTGTATAATGTGCAACTGATTAATAGAAGTTTTTCAGATTCCAGCAGATGAATGGCAAAACTCTACCTTATTTCATACCTGTATCCCTCAAGGTGGCTGAAAAAACATGCTGCAGAGATAGTCATATCATTTTAAAAAGTCATGGCTGCATGACATATTTCAGTTTTCTCCTTGATGTGAAGACAACCCCATGGAGGGAGTAAGTCTAGTTTATTGTTTGACCATCCTAAAATCCAGTGAGGAGATTAAATTCTTTGTTTTCTAATTTAACACATTTATCTTGGTAGCCAGTAACTATTTTCTACAAGTTTACCTGTAAGCTGACAGTAAAAAGTTGTGCAAAAATAGAATTTTATAAGAATATATTATTTCAAGCTCTAGATTTGGAAGATGTCCAGGATATAAAGACATCCAGATCATAAACTTTCAGATGAAACACACTTGGCTCATGACAGCTCAAGAGCCAAGGTATCTGAAGGCAGAAATATAGAACAACAATAAAAATCAGACTAAGGGAGCTTTTTTTCTTTGCATAAATATCACAAAATTATTATTAACCTGAAAAATGAACCACTTTGTCAAAAGTGGAGTTGTATTTCAAAGTCCAAACACTCACCAATTGCATTTATCCTCCCAAAATAAGGATTTTTCCTTATCAACACGATTTCTAAATTAAATGAATAAACCATTTTTTTAGACCAGAGTTTGATTTGCATGTCTCTCAAATCTCCAATAATTTGATTTAGAAGTCCAAAGCTTTCTGAATGTGTGAAACTGGGAAGAAGACCTAACATCAGTCAGTCTCATGCCTGAGGTTGCCACATCAAGAACAGTCCAAAACCTAGAGACTCCTTAAGCCCTGGAACGCTGTAAAAAGCATTATGGAGCAGCAGCAGGACTGCCAAGGCAGACACACAAGCCCAAACAAAGATTAATCCACGTCAGATCCTTCAAGCATAGTTTAATTTTCTTGGATCTCTCTTCTGAAATTTGTAGTAACTGGTGAGTGATCACCATAGCAGAGCCGTATTTTCACATGGAACAAAAAGAAACCAAACTCCTTTGTTGAGAATGGTGTGCTAGAAGTCTATTTGGTCAATACAAGCTTTAACACCTTTTCTTTTTATGGCTTCATAAGAACTCCTGCTTTGTATTCCTGCAGACTGCCAGCCTGTGCCACCTTAGCAAGAACACTTCACCACAATGCTGGAAATGATCAGGCTGCAGCCCCTATAAAAGCAGAGCCAGGGTAAAGGAACAATGGGACAACTCACTTCCTCTCCTAAAAGCAGCAGATGCTGTTAGAAAGTGCAGTGACACCAAGATGCAATGCTGCAGTTGCTCTGTCTGTACACTGAAGTGCTTGTTTTCTGAATCTGGCAAACAAGGAATTGCACAGAACTATGCTAAACAGTGCGAGAAATTTAAAATTCTTCCTTTCAAAGGCAAAGTATAGAAACACTTTGCCCTAGGACTAAGATGAGGACACTAAAAATCAGATATGCTGCTTCCTAACCTAATGATTTCTTTCTTGTTAAAGTCTAAGTCTCTCATATTTTTTGAGAATTTCCAATTACATTTTTAAGGCAGTATATTCAATTACTGTGAATCTTCCATTGCCTTTTCCAATTTCCACAAAGAAAACCTGTTGGCAGTGAAAGAACTAAGATGGAATTTGAGGCACACCTAACAGAGAACAAACAGCATGTTTATGCACACCATGTAGAGTTTATTTCAGGGCTAACTATAAATACTTCTCTATCTGCATAAGCATGTCTTGTGCAGCAGATCATGTACAATTTTAATAGAATTATCAAAAGCAAGAAGCACCAGAACAAACTGTCTCATTTAAAAAGTTCCCTAATCTCACTTGGAGATTTTATGAACTAAGTTTCTATTTGTCACCAGCTGGCTATTGAAACAGACAATTTCAAGACAGAAAACATAGTATGTATAGATCTATGGCATATCTTTTATATAATTGTTGAAATTATTCTCCAAATGAAACTATGAAGCTCCTGAAAGGATTCTGATAGTATGGTCTGCGGCTGCGGCTTCTGTATCAAAATCCTTCCTTCTTTAAAGGATGGCAAATAGATGGCAATTTATTTGAATGTTGTAATGTACTGGTATAGCAATGAACAGATGAATGCAGTTGCTGTTAGATGTAAATGCCAAAGGCTTCGAAGTCAAGTCACTCAGGAGAAGCTAAAGCAGAAAGATGAGATAGAGGTAGGGCACAGAAGTCGCTCCAATAGCACAAGGCCTCATCCTGCCTGTGAACACACCCATTGGGATCCACACAGGTGGAAATAGACATTTTTTCCCAGTGAACAAATAGCAAATAGAACAACAGAGAAGACTGAAGGTTTAAAGGGACATAGATGAGGGGGCAACACAACACAACATATAATTAAAAGCAAAAGGTTTCTAAATTCAAAGAACTTACAACTTTACATGGTTCTAAACTGTGCCCCCTCAACTAAAGACCTGTAGATCTTTAGGGCCAAGTCTGCAGAACCTTCCACTCCATTTTATTTCCAAGCAGCTTAAGAAACAGTAAACTAACATTTCTTTCTCCCCACCTCACAGTCCAGCAGTAGAAACAGCACCAAGAAATGGCAGTATGAAGTCTCAGAAGTTGGAGTTCACCTTACTTAAAACCAACTCCTCCCCTAAATTAGGCAGCAAAATTTACACATTCTGAGAAAAATGGAAACATAATTAGGGATCTGGAAAAGTACACATGAAAAATAAAGGAATTGAGACTAGAATACAAAGGCAATAGCACACAGAACAGACAATATCCAACTTTGAACCATCCCTTTCCATTCTTGAAGGAGAGGCAGAACCTGAAAGATGACAAATTCAAAAGGTTTTATCAGAGCTTTCTCAGACAGTAGTTAACTTTCAAGTTTGCTTCTACAAAGAATCGAGACTTTCTCAACTTCTCTCACTCTAGCATACATCATTACAGTCTATATTCAATACAGAAGTACTTTTAAGTAATATGGGCTATAACTCCTCATGCTTTGATCTAACATTAAGCTTGTGCTATTGGATATCAGAAATATCCTTCACAGAGACACTGAGCACTCAGTTATTTCTACCCTGTTCAAGAGCATGCAACTCCAGTATAAACAGGGCTCTGAGAAAGGACAACTACTTGATCGAGTTCAGTAGTTCTGAATGTTCTGAAATGGTACATATTACATGTAAACATGAAATGAATCCTTTCCTCTAGCCCAATTATTTCACGCCACTCTCCTTTTAATCTTCTTCTCTGGATCCTACTAGGAACTCTCATTGAGACTACCTATATAACTAATCGCCAATGCTTAGCTGAAGAGATTTTTTTCCTATCCATAGTTCTTCATATAAGACCAGCACCACTCCACGCAGCTTCTTCCAGAAGATTAAAGTTTAGCAAGTGACCATTCTCTTTGCAAAAACCTCAGATCTAATTTCTACTCTGTTCCAGAAGGATCAATTTATCATTTCAGAAAATGACTGAAGGGTCATGGAAATTATTTTAAGACATAGCATCCATACTGTCCCTGTTTCAAAAAACAGAAGTTCTGCAACTGTTGATTTTCTGCCTATTTTACCCATCTCAATGGCAAACACCTTGCAGATATTATTTAAAAAAAAATAAATCTGTAATCCTTCTTTAAAGCCAGGGATTTGTTGTTGTTGTTTTGCCTCCCCTACTTAAGAATGACTTTTAGCCCCTTCACAGTCTTACAGGTAAACTTGTAGTGCAATCAGTTTAATACCATACTAGTTAGTACTGGCAGGCTTCTGCCATTATATATTCTCTCTCTGCCATGTCCACTTCCCATCTCAAAAACTTTCTTGAAGTGATTGTGTCACTTGTGCTTGCAAATTGAGAGTGCATAATTTCTAGTCACTCCTTACAGCTCTACTATTCTGTCAAAACAAGAAATAAGCTAATTTGCTGAATTTGTGGCTCTAGTTATCAACCAACGGAATGAAATGTCAGATATTCTGCAACTAAGAATAAGATTAAAAGGAGTCAGGTGCACTAGTTGCAATAATGAAGTTGCTAAAGTTAAACAATTAAACACAGTTCATTTTTTCTTATTTAATAAATTATATAAAAAAGTGAAACTTTTTTTTACACATTATTAAAAAACAGTTTCTTATCTAACTTCAGCAATAATACAAGCAAAAATGAAACTGATTTAGATTTTTGGGTGGACATTCCATATCCCATTTAAGTGGAGTCCAGTGCGCACAGCCTCACAAGTACTGGTGACTTCTCACTCCCAGGGTTGGTCTTCTTGTGTGTTGTTCTGGTTCCACAGATGACCTCACTGTTCATTTGGGGGTGGGAAAAAAAAGGAAAGCAAACAAAACAAACAAAAAACAAACCCATATTCCTTGGTCAACACAGAAAATAACCAACAAAATGTGGCAAGTTTCAACACTTGTTCAAGAACCACAAGTACTTTTGTATCATCATACAGATGTTCAGTTATGTTTGTCACAGCAACAGTAACATGGCATTTTATCTTTAGCCTTGTAGAATAAAATGAAACCCGATATTTTATGCACATACACACAGAGAGTACACTTGACAAAAACACTTTATGTGGTTTACATTTCACTTTTATTTAATCCTCAAAACTGCCCATATTGCAGGAGTTTTCTTGATGAAATATGGAACTGAGCAATTAATTCTACAAAATTATGGTAAAAACTTGCTCATTATTCTACCTTTATTGCTAAGAAACTTTACAGGTGCACAGTTTGTAAAAATAACCCTTTTAAGACTGAATGTATACACATGCTACAGGATTTTAAAAAATGACATTAGCATAGCACCTCCAGATGGGGCAAATGCAGTGCTGAACACAGACAGAATGGTTACGAAGTTAGAACTGCGCATTATTTTACAGCTTCTAAAGGAAAGAAATTGTTCAGTCCTAAAAGGGTTAAGTAGAAACCCTAATATACTTCTTCTAACAAAGCTGCCACTCAATCCCACAGTACAGTGCTTGAAAATAAAGTCAAAAGTCTGGCACAGGAAAGTATACACATTTGTTCAGTACTCATAAACACAGCTGCTTTTGAAAGAAAGTAAATAATATGGTTAATAATTGAAGAGCATCTTAGTTTCAAGATGGACATCTCTATGGAGTAATTTAATCCACAAGTGGGTAGCTTACTTTCAATAGAAAATTTGATTCACTAGGCATTAATATTTTCTATATAGGGAATTCATCAATTTATGTCTTGAGTTAATGTCTTTTCAGGTAACCATTCTGATTTTTTAAGTCTGTGCAATGAAAACAAGTACAGAATACCATTATTAACACAGTTGTGGGATGCCCTCAGGGCAAATAATTAGCAAAAACATCAGCAGCAGATTATTAAAGACTATGCTAGTGTTGAATTCTGAAACGCAGTTCCAAACAACAGAAAATGAGAAAAGGCATAGCTAAATTAGAGCACTCACTTTGCTTCTTCCTATAGTTGGAACTATAACAACATTCTGAACACAGACTCAATTTCTATGTATACAGAATTAACAGCAGACTTAACAGCTAGACTTGAACAGTTATAAGAGTTTCATACTGAAACATTCTATAAGTATTTTTATCAAAATCTTGAGATATTGTTAGTATCATGAAAATTGATAACAGCTCACAAGGCCAATATATGTAACAATATCACCCTACAGAAAAAAAGTTCAGGAAGATAATATATCTGAACAACTGGACATATTAACAACAGTAAGGACCTGGAAGACCACTTCTGTACTACAGAGTAACTACTGGCAACAAGAGAGCCACAAGCCAAATGAAAATATGTGGTTTAAAATGGTCTTGTAAGCGGAATAGGCTTTTTTCACCCACTTGGCTGTAGTGTGTAGAACAGCAGATATTAGGCTAAATCTTTACAAGTCAAGGGATATTATATCTATTGGGCAAAATTACTGCATGTAAAGAAACTGAACATAAAAAGTATTGCATTTATATGTAAAAAATTTAAAATAATGAGTATAAAAGCATGTGTCAAGTTCTGAAAAGCTATTTTAAATAGTCTTTGAAGGTTAAAAGGCTTGTTATGGTTTGCCTGCTGTGTCTATCATGGTTTCTTGAATACCCTCTGAATCTGATATATCTATCTTGCTTATTTTAGTTCTCAGTCTAATTAGTGATGAAAATCTGTGGCTCTTTAACTAAGCTGTACTGTAAGATATTTATGTGCTTCTAACAAAAACACTGTGAAATGATTCCTGTCACAACACAACAAACCAAAATTTTACAGCACATACGAAGGTAAACAGATTTGCAAGTAAATGCCAGTAAACAGTTTAAAACAGAGATAAGGCCACAATGAATCCTGCCCTTGGTCACTGAAATGGAGATGAGGTGAGGCAGCATTCACTAGTGCTAGGAACCACCATTGTGATTACGTCACGGGAACACGTTTCATAACACAGAATAACGAGCATGAAGGCCTGTTGTAGAATACAAGCACATTTCAGGAGGATAGTGGCACTGATTTTACTATTTGCTAAATATGCTTTATAACCAATTTCTTCCTTTAAACACATTGTTTTCACACATACAATGGAGCACTAAAGCAAACAAGCAGAATGGAGCGTCAAAGCACACAAATATGATGCAGAGATGATGCCTTAAAATGGTGGTGGGTGTTTAAACTGGAATAAGTGGTCAGAAATAAAAACCCTATGAAAATGGTCAACAGGTAAGCTTGTAAGCAATGCACTGTAGAAAACCACAGGTTCACATTTACACAGCAGTTGTGACTTTTGCTTCAGGGTATAGAAAAGGCTGAACACACTGAAATTTTGGCTTTTAAAGAGGAAGATCACACTGTCAGAACTTGTCCTACAAGTCTATGCCTAGCTCTGTGACTACAAATGAACTACTGGGGTATACTTTCAAATACAAATGAAGCAGGCAGGTCTACAAGGAGGGACAAAACATGGTAAAGTCAAAATGAAAAACAAATGCAACAACCAACAAAGTCAAAGTGCAAATGAGCCTTGAATTTATGCTGGAGAGAAGACTTGAATGTTGCACAAGCTGTTGGCAGGGAAAGGGAAACCCACAGGAAATAAGGATGGGAGGAGTTGACATCTTCATAGTGCTTTTATGATTTTCTATTTGCCCATTTCTAAGTAATAAAATTTACTTCTAGTTATTACTGTATGATCACTTCACAATGAAAGCACGTTCTCAATACAAGTGTTACACAAAAGTCTGGCCTAACTTACTGAACACTATGAAGAAAAACATGCTTGTGATTCTCAAGTGATGAAGGGCATCACCTACCAATCCCATTTGTAGCACATACTTCTCATGGTACTTTAGTTACATGCCAACAAGACAGAAGACATGCTGCCAAATCAAGTTATTGGGAACATTCCACTTTTGAAATAAAACATTTAACTTACACTTAATACAAATTATGTACAAGATTAGAAAAACCTGAACAGATCCTGAAACATTTTCAGATGTAATATGACTGAGCAAGGAGGAGGGGGAGTAACCCAGTAACAACCCTTCAAAAACACCAACATATGCCTGTGACATGAACAATCATTAATATGACTGCTTGAGATGCCACTTTTAGGAAAAAAACTCATGTAATGTTAGAACCTCATGAATTATCACTATAAATACATATTTAAAAAAGAAAAACAGAAATAACTATTAACAATGACTGAAAACAGAGCACTAAAGTTAACATACATTGCATGTATTGCAGGCAAGGCAGAGGCATTTTTTAAAGCTTTTGCACAGACTTCATATAATCTTAAAAAAAATATGCTGGCCTTTACAAGGTTCTACTTGCTGAAATAAAAACAATTTCAGTTCATAAAAAGTCACAAGACTTCAGTTTAAAAAAAGGAACAGTTCCAGCCACAGACCAAAAATATATTTTTTTTTTTAAACTGGAAGAGTATGGTAATTAGATTATACAAGCATGGTCAGGCTTGGAACCTGAATATACTTCAGAGCAAAGCTCAGAGGAAAAAAAAATATAAACTATTTGGTAACAAAAGTGTACTATATGTTGTGATACAAAAAAGGTATGGTGAAAATGTACCTTTTATACTAAAGCTTATACAAGTTCCTTGGTCCATAAAAACTATGTTGTGTTCATGTTTTCTAGTTTGCTCAACATGTATCCCAGCCACATTTGTTTCTTGCCCACTAAAAAAAAACACAGCTGAAAAATAGATTTTCAATAAAGTTCTTATGTTTCAGACGTTGGTTTTTTTCCTTTTTTTTTTTTTTATTGTGGCTTCTGTTTTTAAGATAAGCACTTGCAGGTAACAAGGTTCAAATCATATCACTTAAAATGGAAAAGTGTTTTCCCATGAAACCACAAAAGTTGTTCAGTTCTCTTGAATGTAGCACGAAAAGTCAGTTAAAGTCCAGACAAACAACAGTAGTTAGGAAACTACAGTTGCTGTAGATGATGTGACATTGGTGGGGTTTGTGCTGACGCTTGTGTAACTTCCCTCACTGTTTGTGTTTGTTTCACTGGAAGCCATGAGGCTTGAGTTGGCTCTGAGGATTGCTCCAGCAGCACTGCAGTGTGGCCGTGGCCCTGGTTCCGGTGTGTATGTAAAGGTAAGGCTGGTGGAGTAAATTATGCCATCGTTACGGACCAAAGTTACTGGAACCTGGACTGGCTGTCGGACCCACCTCCAACCCTCTCGAAATGCAGAAATGTCTGGAACAACACAAAGCATGCTCTCTGCACATCTGAAAAACAGGAGAGTCAACTCAGGACAATGTACTTAAGCTGAAAGAATTCAATAGAACAGAACAGTTTGTGGGAAGGAACCTACAATATTCAACTAGTACACACACTGACCACCTCATGGCTGACCAAGAGTTACAATCATATTATTAAGGACCAATGCCTTTCATTTGGTTAAACACAGAGACACTTGGGGCATCAACCTTTCTAGGAAGCCTGTTCTAGTGTCTGACGACCTTCCCAATGAAGAAATGCTGCCCCATGTCCAGTCTAAATATTCTCTGATGTAGCTTTGAACCATTCCCATGTGTCCTGGCACATGATAGCAGGAAGTAGATCTCAGTACCTCCCTCTCTACTTCCTCGCCTCAGGAAGCTGCAGAGAACAATGAGGTCACCTCTCAGCCTCCTTTTCTCTAAACCAGATAAGCCCAAAGTGCTCTTAGCATCTTTTTCCAGCCCTTCAGCATCTTTGCTGACCTTCTCTGGTTGTGTTCCGGTACCTGAACATTCTTCTTAAACAGGGGAGCCCAGAACTGCACGCAGTGCTCGTGGGGAGGCTGCCCCAGTGCTGACTGCAATGGGATATGAGGATCTTTTGCTCAGCTGGATGCAGCTGGGCCTCTCTGCTGCCAGGGCACTTTGCTAACTCGTCCTGAACTTCTGGCAACCAGCACTCCCAGACCCCTTTCTGCAGTGCAGAAAAGTGTACACAAAGCACCCAGTAAAACATAAACACCATAAAAGTAATAGTAAATATTGTACCTGTACATGGTTTCAGCTTCCACATCCCCAAACCAGACACGTAAATTTGGAGTGAAGTTCTGTCCTGTAAGTTCCAACATTGCTACATCCCCACCACCGTTCAACTGGAAACAGAGCAAATAGAAATATAAGAAAATCCCCCCCAAATATGTATTATTAAGAATAAACACTCTCTCCTTGGAAAAAAACAAACAAACAACAAACCCCAACAAATAAAAAAAAACCACCAACCAAAAGAAGTCAAAAACAAAACCTTCACATGCAGATAAGAACTTTAAACAGTGCTGATTTTATCAGCTGGACAAAACCAAAACTCAAACACAATCTACATAACTGAAGTATAAGGAGGTAACACATGTAAAAGACACTGCCAATTAATTTGATACTATGAAGGAATTTCCAAGTTTTGATAATGGCCACTTAGAATAGGTATCAGCAAGGCTTTGAAAACAGAGAACAAAATCTTTCAGAGAAGGTGTTAGGGGAGCTTTAAGTATTTCCTCTGCCAAATGCTGGGGGGTTTTTAAGGAAGGCTCTCTTTGATCTGCAATTGGTGAGAGTCAAAAACAATTTCTAAATAAACAAACAGAAGTCCTAACAATATCACTATCATGGTACTTTCAGAAATAAAATTCTAATTGTATACAACAGTATTATTTGATGGATAGGCTCATGTATTCTGAAACATAAGTAAGAAAAATTATTACAACAAAGTAATTTTATTATTTATAAAGCTATTAAAACTGTTTTCCTACAGTATTTCACAAGGATACATTGAACGTTAAATGAGTATGACAAGAATAATCTCATATAAAACAAGTCTATTAAAACAAACTACCAACTTACTTGAAGACTTTCTACAACAGGCACAGGTGTCACTGGAGCATGGACTGGACCCATCCCCTCATAAAATGTATATTCTGCTTTGTCTGTGCTAATGATTGTCCAAGAAGCTCCATCATTAATCATTTCTTTATTTGGTTCTTTTGGGCATGGAGTGGCCTTAGAGAGAAAGAAAAGTTTAAAATCTGATCTATTTGTCAAGTCACAGACCTAAAAACCAACTCAGCCAGTAATAATGACTGTTTTTTCAACAACATGTTTCCTTATGTTTTCCTTTAAAAAATGACCTAAAGAAACACTCCTCACATTTCAGAAAAAGTACTTAGAAAACTAGTATTTGTGAGAACACCATAACTCTCACCTATAACACTGTCACCTCCCCAACCCTATGTCTGAGTTTTATTTTAGTTCAGCTTTCAAAGTTTTAATGTTATTCAATAGGCAGTAACAAAAAAACTACAGCAACTAGAAGTAGCTGCTTTAAAACAGATCTTTTACTGAGGAAAAACATCTAAAAAAGCTACAGAATGAAGTGGAATACTTTTCATTAGTTATGGTTTTATCCACTCAAGATTTTTTTTTTTCTATTTAGAGTTCTTCACCCTCCACAAAACGATGGAAAAAAACAAGCTTATATTTCAGTGTTTGTGCAAGGACATAGGAGAGAAGCTGAAACGACAGCCTTACAAATTAGAATAATGGAATCACAGGATAGCTTGCACTGGAAGGGAACTCAAAGGTCATCTAGTGTCTCCTTCTAAATATTACTAAATTAGTATACATAGATAGTAATATAGAAAATACACACACAAGTATTTTTTTATGGCAACAGAAGCCTCTCTGAACAATTTCACCACTTAGCAACCCCTAAAAAAATTTGGTATAGGTTAAACACAGAAAAAAATGGGACAAAAAATTCTAATAACTAGATTCTCTTTCCCTCCATTAAGCTTTAAGGATATATTGGTATGTAACCATAACATTTACTCTTAAAAATAGCAGATAAACTTCAATTAGCATGAATTGTCCATATGAGATGTTAAAAAACAAAGCTGCATTTTCACGTGGATTCTTCATTCTGGTATGATCACGTAAAAGGCACTGAAAACAGCTGGCAAGGGAAGTGTGTTACAGGGATAGTAACTACAGATCTTTCCAAACTCAAGATGCCCAAATGGAACTTCCATCAGAAACATATGTGGCTTCTGAATTACTAGCCCAACTTCAAAAGACGAACTGTTGTACACTATTTTGAAGCATGACACCTTTCCTATAGGCTGATTGCAGTTCTTGTTGGCATGGAATGATATACTTTGAGTCATGACAAATAAAACCACAGATATGAAAAAATTAACTACCCTGTGAAAGATCCTTGACTGACTTTTTTTCATATTTCCTGAGTCCATGATGTGGAAGGTAAATGCCACAGAATTTGTTCTCAAAATCCTGCTACATCAAGAATCATTTCAGTAACACATTACTCTGTAGGTTTCAATTGCTCTTCTGGAGAAGCATCCTTCCTTGTCACTTCCAGATAGGGCTCCAGGGACATTTCTCACCCTTTCTTTCCTTTCCTTTACCTAAATTTTTTCAACAGGTGGCACTGGAAGATGAAAATGCCTTAAGATCATGCTTAGTTAGTACTCATGTACTGTCTGGCTTCAACTGGAGACAGAAGTTACAACCTGGCATCCTAGGGTTGCCATTAACAGTTTTCTGAAACCACCACATTGATGTGCAGTGGCAGCTGTGAGTGACAACACAATGTTGGACACCATCAGAAAAAAGTGCTGAGACCCTGCTATCTGGTATTATTTTACCAGTGTAAATCCCTTGTTCACCTACTTCTGTAATACTGGGTGCAGTTGTGGTCTCCATATCTAAAAAAGTCATGGAGAAAAAACAAGAGAAGGGACAGAAAGGGTAACTAAAATCACCAAGGAGTGCTAAACTTATGAGAAGAAATGGAAAAATTGTGCTTTTCCAATTAGGAGAGAAGAAATTAAGATGCTGATGGCTAAGTGAATGCACAACTGTGGCTCACTAAATGCTGTGAAACTGAAGTAGCAATCACTCACAGAAATTGCTACATCATTCAAAACAAATACAGCAAACATTTACTACACAGGGAACAGGAAACCTCTTGAACTTTCTGCCACAGAGTACTGAAGAAAAGGAACATCTGCACATTCTAAGGTAATCAAACCAATGTACACATCTACAAGATGACAGTAAAAGAGAAGAGTCAGGAATGCAGCCTTTAACAACACGTGGTACAAGAAGAGTGGATGCTGGCAGATCCAGCACTGTACAGGATGCTGTACAACCACACTGAACTGCAAAACACAACCAGATCCACCTGCTTCCTGTAAGCACCAACTCCCGCTGCTGCTGGAAGACCAGACACAGACATGGACTATGCTCTGACCCAGTAAAGCACAATTTATATCCTCTCTCCCTGCTCCAGAACACATGCCTGTCTTGAGAGAGAGATCTGGCTGGTGCTCCAGCAACTGAGATTCAAGGTTCATGCTCACCTGCAGACTTTTTACAGCTTCTTTGCTTTAAGCCTCTATGATCTCTATATAGGGCTATATCTCCATTCTCCCAAGACAGACTTGTCATCCTAAAGTTTCAGGATTTTGGGGGGTTGTTGTTGTTATTGCTGTTTTGGGTTTTTTTAGGTTGGCTTTTTTTTTGCAACAGTGACCACAGTTTGCCTAGATTCCTACTACAGGAACAGTATACACATCTTGTTTCCCTGGTCTTTGTCTTCTGATCCAAAATAAAAAAAAAACCCAGATAAAACAGGATTTCTCTGACATTGGCAGAAAGATATTATCTTCCACTGTGATTTCACCTACCAAAGTATGGTAACATTTTGATGTGCAAGTTACCAGGTTTTATTCAACAAGAGTAAGCAGCAGGTAACTACTCCACTAAGAGAATTCAGGATAGGGAATGTCCTTTTATCTAACTCCTACCCACGCAGAAAGTTCAGAGCTCTTATCAGACTGGACTCCATGAGTGCTGCTGAAACTGAAGAGTGGTAGGACATCCTGACAGTACCACAGGCAATTCCAGGATGCTGAACTAAGGCAGCTGCCAGAGAAGCAGGAGTTTCCTTCATTCAACACTTCCCATATAGAACTCTAAGAATGATTAAATAGCAGGCTGATCCTGAGTTATTGTATTCACATTTCACCACTTTCTCTTCTTAATGGTAGTTTATTCTCCTTTACAAGAATATATACTGACAGATATGTATTTCTGCTGTGTGCTGTGGGTAGGAGCAATAAATCTAGTCCCTTCTGAACCACAGGTCATGAATATGTTACTGAAATAGGAACAAAGCTTCTCATATTCTCTTTCCATTGTCCCAATTCAGGACAATGGACTGACTCTTAACCAAGCCTTCCTCTCCCTTCCCTTCCATTAAGGGATATCTCAAATGTTAGCTCTAATTTCCTACCCAAGAAGAAAGTTGTTCTCAGGAGTCCTCAATCTTTCCCAAGCATGGCCATCGTGCTGGAGCACAGCATTATCTCTCAACACACTTGGTTATTTGAGTTGCCCTCAAAATATTTAAAGAAAACTGCAATAATACTTAGGTAGTCCTGAACTTGGTCAAAGCCTTCAGAGAGTCACAGAATATTGTAGAGTTGGAAGTGGCCCACAAGAGACATCGAGTCCAACTCAAGTAAAGGCTGAGCATGTTCAGGGATTGAACCCACCACCTTGTTGTTTTCAGCACCATGCTCTGACCAGCTGAGCCAATCTCAGGGTCCTTGTCGGTCTGGTAGGATTACCACATGAAAAGTGCTACAAGTATGCTAACATACAAGAGATTAAAACACAATGCTTTTCTCCACCTGCTGGAGAAAAAACTATTTCTGAAACAGTTATATTCTTTACAGACAAATAAAATTTCTGTGGCTTTTCAAGTTACTGTGGGCAGCTGCCAGAGCTAACTGTGTTTACCCTCTTAGCCAAGAGCAACACATGGCCATTCTGCTGAGTTCATCATGAAACAAGACTGTTATCAACTGTATCATTTCCTATTTGCTGTAACCTAGAAAGAGACACACAAATAAGTGGTGCAGGTCCACTGGCACATGTTAAGCCACAGTATCATGATTACATGCACAAGTTTCTAGTGTGTTTCCTTTTTCTTCATTGGAGAAACCAGAATTCATTTTCCAGGTAGACATGGAAGAAAATTATGAGCAAAGAAGAACAGATTTGGAAAGGTCCAGATAACAATTTGTTGCTTTCCATCCTCTCTTTTCAAAACAAAGTATTAGACTCACATTCAAAACCTACTGCAAAAATAGCACTCATACATATTTTGGGGATATTTAGGAAAAGTTTGCAACTACGCTTCTCATCTATTGAAATAGCTTTAAACAACTTACTTGAAATTGGATTATTCTCTCCTGGGAAAGGCACAAATACATTCTCTCAGTGTCTTTAAGGTAAAATGCACATTTATGGAGCTGTGATACTGGATCATCTGCATCCAATAATGCCGTTTGCTTATCTACTTTTCGAATTATCTGTGAATGAAAATTGTATGCATATATTTAGAACAATTTCTATACTTTATTACATATATATAGTCAGTAAAGGAAGTGAAAAGTAATCTTTGATAACATTTCCAAGCCTCTCATTTTCATATCAATGTTAGATTCATAATTCTTAATGCTTTTGAAACAAGAACACAACACTGAAGTGATACTCAGTACTACTTCAACGTGCTGCATGCATATATATTTTATCTATTTTTGCTGAAGGAGTGGGGAAAAAGAATTGAAGCTTCAGCAAAATCTACTTCTGTTTCATTTGCTGGTGTAAAAGAGCAGTTATTAATTATATTGTTATCTTCAATTATTATTAATTACTATTGTTAGTAATTAATATGCTTCTACAGAAGCTTTCACCACTGACAGGATCAACAACATTATGTGGCAAACTGGTTGCTGAAGGAGAGTAATTAAAATAAAGGTTAACTAAAGGTATTGAGATGTCCTTAAGTACAGTTTTTGAAAATAACAATCATATCTTACCAGTAGTTGGTCATTAAGTATTAATTAAAGACAACTGCAAAGAACAATTGTTCCTAACATTTCGTAGTTCAGTGAAAAAATATCTGCTGACTTAATTCAGATCTGTTTTACCAATTTATTTGTAAAAACCAAAAGCTATTCCTTTAGAGAGTGAAAATCTGTAGCTTGTAATTTTAACTCAACTACTAGAAAAAAGTTTAATGCTTTATGCAACACTACTAGATGTAACAGCCAAAGTACATGAATATTTCTAAGCTGACAATCAGAAACACAACTATGTCCTCTGCAATATCTAATTATAATAAAGAGTATTATTAGCAATATAAATTTAAAGATTAACTTTTTTCTTCTAAATTCTTTGAATTAGCTCATAAATTATCTGCAAATTATCTTTTAATTGCATCACCTTCCATCAGTCCTGTAAGGCAGTATAACAAATATTCCCTATGGCAAACAAAACAGGAACCTTTAGCCTAATTTGTTTTAATCTGTTTCTACTTACAAATAAGGTTTCTGGAATAATAAATGATGCAATCTCCTTTCAGCAATAAAAAAGTATTAACGTGAAGCCTTTTTAATAAAGAAGTGATGTGCTCTTACTGAATTTCCTGTGCTTGAATCATATCTATAGTGTAACCAGTGTAACTGATTTTACTGTCAAACAAAAATTTCATTTTGTACCATTTACACACTGAGCAGGCCATTTTCTTTTAGCTAAATTTGGTATTGGTAGAGAATTTCTCATTACAGTCCTAGCAAAATTAGTCTAGAAAGGGGAACAAAAGCCTTACTACAGGAGGTCTGTTTTTATATTGGTGCATTCTAAAGATTGCTGCTACCTAAATTGGAATCGGCAGAGCCTTGTATGAAACTCGTAATGGGCTGACAAACCACAATTTCACAGATCCAATATGAAGCACTATTGATTATCAATCACATACAATTCCACTTAGGGTGGCATTTGGTGCATAAAACGAGAAAAGAAATCTATAATTATACTTTATTTACAAAACCCAGTACTGTGTATCCAGAAGCAATCTTTGTTTTTTGGTTTACAAACCTTAACTGGTAATTCCAAAGGCAATTCCCATGTTTCAGATTTAAAATATATAGTATTAATAGACATGGAAAAATGTCTTTTGCAAGCTGCTACTGGTATAATATATCCTCAGAAGTATACAGAAGTGCTTTTGGATTCAAATGAGTTGAACATTTTTAAACCCATGCTGAAACTCAACACATGGTAGAGTCCTACTGGCTGCAAATATTTTACTCATCTATTCAATATCAATATTTGCAGCATTTTGGAATAGAGAAATCTACAATCCTGTTTTTAAAATAGATAGACTAACCTATTTTAGCAGGCTTAAATTCTGAAAAACTCCCTATCTTATTTTACAAGTTGTTCTTTGCTTACAGAAATAATCTGCAGATACAAAAAATTGCTTTAATTAAAATAAATGCCATTTTCTATATAAAACATGTACTACCCAAAGGCAACACACAAGGTCAAAATCTGTAAACACTGCAAACCCAACTACAGAATTACATTCAGTTGCCATCTATAAATTAATTACAGCATTGGAGAAATTAAACTGTACCAGTCTCGGGAGTGCCATGCCAGTAACTGAGCATACAAGTTTGACAGTCTGCCCATAATGAATGTAGCCATCTCTCACTGTGAATTCTTCTCCTTCTGATTCATCATCATCCACTGCATGAAACAGGAATTTTCAGAATTACTTGTTTTAATCACAGTTTTTTCTTGATAGGAGAAACATTGAACATCACACTATCACATCAAATATGCACTCAGTAACAAAACAAGTCTGCATATGGGCAATCAACATGGAGGAAAAAATGCAGGATCTTTTTGTGAGGATAAAGAAAAGAAAGTGAAAAAAAATACAGAGATTTGCTTTTACTTACAGAGGTGAATGTAAAACGCTCCCCACTGTTGTGAACTGGCATGGAAATTACCACCTTCTACGTGCAAATATCTGGTGCTAACTGTTTGGGATCGAAGTCTATTAAATAGTGCCACTTTTGTCCCTGATGCAATACATACTGCAAGGAACACATACAGACTTGAGATTATGAAATTACTTCATTATTACATAGAAAAGTATCAAAAAGTCACAAATAACATAAAACAAACTGAAGAATACTTGAAATCAAGACATAGTTATCAAATATTGGTTAACTTAGAAAATATTTATATTTGTGCCAGACCAAAAATAGTCATAAAATTATGAGTGCAGTAACATACATAGTGGCTGTTCTCCAAAGGCATGCTAGCTCACATAATTTTGCCACTTAGCCAAATGGGCCATTGCTTGCCAGTTGAAAATTTCTTCTGTTCACAGTTCTCCAGCAATTGATTATTCAAGCAGAAGCTTTAGCTTGCCCTTGTGAAATACTTAAGACAACTTTCAGCAATCATTTGAAGAGTATTTGAAATATAAAGACGAAGTATTCTTACATTCACAAGCAATTGAAAGGAAGACAGATGTAACTATGTCAAATTATAACCATGCAACTTCTAATGTTCTCAGATCTGAACTTACTTATCATTCAAAAGAGAGAAATGTAAAGTTTGCTCCCCTAAAAAAAGGCAACTAAAATTTTGCCATCAGAATGGGCATGTTGTTCCACTTGGTTCATATTTACTACTGAAGAATGTTTGGTTCATATTCACTGTCCATCAAAACTATCTGTCTGAATACAAATTCAACAGTGCATACTCTGAGCCCATGGGTGTGAACTGCACAGCAACAGATTGCCTTTAGTCATGTGCCAAGCTAGCGGCCCCGACATCCACATTCCATAGGTGAATGGGTTCCAGCCCAACACAGATGGAAGAGCCTTTTAAAGCACTAGTGAAGAGAGAGAAAAACAAACAACAAAAAAAGGGTATCTCTTGAGGTGCTCCAGTGGTGTGCAGGCAAAAAAGCTGGAGGAAAAGCAAAAGTGTTCCCAACTATACATTAGCACCAGAGATATCATTAGTTGAAAAACACAGTAAGGAAATAAATCTGGGTGAAATATCACCATACAGATTTCTTAAACTATTACTGTGCAAAACAAAAATAAGAACAACATGAAAATGGCATGAGACAGTAAGAAGGTGGCTGTGATGTGAGGAAATATAGTTTGGACAACATGATGCTACTCATTTATCACAATCTGAAAGCAATCTCTTTGATACTGATCAAAACATTCTAAGCATCAGATCATGGCAGTTAAAGAGATCCAAAAGATTAGAAAGTGGAGGCAGAACTTTCCTTATACACTTGTCTACATGAATTCATTCCTCAGAATACAAAGGTGTTTAGGTGGGCCTTTTATATTTACTAAATAATTAACCATGACTGCATAAGCCTTAACAGGGTAACCTACATATACTGGACTATTTTAAAATACACTGATGTGTACAGTTCTGAAATACAGCAAAAACCCAGAAATTGAAAATTTCATTGTGTCTCACTTGTAGTCAGACCTTAGAATACATAACAAAAATTTAGTATGAAACAAAATTATTTGCTAAATGAAGAAAAAACTGTGAAATACTTACAGTCTGCATTTTTCAGTGACTGCTTCTTTTTAGAAGGTTTGGAGATGACTTTGATCCTTTTACTGAGGAATACACCGATATCATCACTATTGCCATAGAACATCTTTACTGATAACATGAAGTGCTTTCTCTTGTCTGAGTCTGATATGTATAATGTTTTGGCAGTGCAATAATTCTGTAGGTGAAAACATAGTGGGGTTTATTCTCTGAAGTCAACCCAGCTCAAGAAACTATGCATATTTAACTATGAATAAAATAGGAAAACTGATGCAATAATGGTTTCTAAAACAGATGAGAATCTGTTTTTTCCATCTCTTCTGTATGCATGTCTTTTATGACTACTACTTAGCTTTGTGAAGTGTTGCAATCAACCCCATTACTCTATCACCATTCTAAAGACCCTTACCAAGACTAGAAGACATGACTGGAGACCATAACTATGTCAAAGCCACCTGTGAGGGGTCAAGAGCACTACTAAAAATTACATTTGATGAGGGCTGTACAGACTCTACACTGGGCATGTACAAGGGACCTCCTGTTCAAAAAAATGTGTTGAGCTAAACTTTTCTTGAAAGGATGGGAGATGATTGGGTTTTGAAACACAAGGATGTTACTTTTGGCTAAGTGTTTATGCTAGGTGACAACAGAATTTTTAAAAAATCTCATAAGGAACTTCAGTTATTCTTTTCCTGTTTAGCATATATGAAGCATTGCTGGTAGACTGTGCTGGAAATACCAGGTAGCTATAAAATACTGTTTAATAAAGAAACCAAGTAAAATGAACACTTTTTCTGCTAGTTCTATTCCAACTGTTTAAGTCATCACAAACACTTAAAAAAAAAATCTCATAAGCAATTTACACCACTGCAAAAATAACCTACTAAGTTTTTAAGATGCTACTTCAATTGTATTTTTAGGCAAAAGGACTTAAAGACTACTTCTAGCAGCAGATGTTTTGATACTTCTTTGATTACATTATTCACTCATGCAAGCCAAGGAACAGGACAGACTTTGCGCCAGAAATCATATTTTAGTTAGCCACTGATGCCTACCAAATAACCTAACAGTTTACTGAGTCTGCATCAACAACCTACAAATGAAAGGTCAGTACCTTGCTGTGACCCTATGAGCCAAAACCAACTATCCAATTGTCCTAAATATTTGGGGGGATTTTTTTTAATCATTATGTAATACCTAGAGTGTAAGAAAGTGATCCAAAAATAAGAACGGACATTCCTTGAAATATGCACCATGTTGCTATGATATCCTTTGCAGTTAGTTATCTTAGAGGTTTATTACAGTTTTTCTACCTTTCCTTCCAAGTTCAGCTGCTGCATTTCTTGGTCGCTGTTTCCTATCCCAATAAAGGCGCAAGGTTGTGACTCCTGCTCAGTGCAACCATCCCGCTCCATTTGCTCTTTTTTTTTCTTCCATCCACTGCCCATGAGATACACACACGGAGGAGGACAAAAGAACCTGGAAATGAAGAACACATTATGGAATTACACAGAGTTTTCCAAATAAATAAACTGATGTGTACCCAATGCTTTCACATTCCCACTTTGCACTTGAGTTTACGCAGGCATGCCCTTCATTTGTCTTTTCTAAAATGCAAATTGAAAGGGGGAAAAAAAAAGGCAAGGAAAATCTGCAGTAGATGCACTGCCACTGAGAATCTTTCCTGTTCAGTATATGTCAGGTAACAGTCTGCATCTCTATAAAATGCCTTACAAAGAGATTCTGAAAGAAAGGAAAAAAGGCCTCACAAGTTATTATAGTCTTTTGCAAGTGCTTAACATGATGGAGCACTTAATACACACAGAAGGTTCCACAAACTAATTTAATGGACACCTGCTGACTACAATTTGTAAACATTTTACAGTTTTGTCAAAAGCAAGGAGGGAGTTCCATCCACACATGAATCTCTCCCCAGTTTTTAAATGGAATAGATAATTTTATATCTTCATCAGTATGTGTGAAAACTAAGGCCTAGTTTTCAGCAGCACTGACTGAAATCTAGTCTATTGCTACTTAAAGCAGTATGTTCAAAATTAAATTCAGCATTATAATACAATGCATTGGTCTTGAAGTTTCTGCAAATTGTTAAAGCCCAAATCCTGAAAAGGTTTGGTTTTAGTTAGCAAACAAGCTGCTGTGTTTTTATCATTATTTCCCTATGATCAAAGATAAAGCAGAATGAGTACATCCAGCTTTGAGGTAGCTAAGGAGGCACATAAGAGAGGGCAACATGACAAAGTTTCTAGTTATTTTATTTACTTCAGTTTGGAGTGGTGTTATAACTTGGCACTTCTGCAACCCAATAATGACTCCTACCTTACAAGTGAGGATT
>VWYP01032724.1:246968-288400 GCA_013400435.1 Pycnonotus jocosus | reverse complement strand
TTTTTTTTTTTTTAATTGGGCTTGGGACAACTGAGCTCTGGGCAGGGGGAGTAGGCTCCACACTGGGGCAGCAGCCAGTTGTGCTGCCTGCAGTAGTGGGCAAGAGCTGTCAGAGCAGGAGGGTGAACTGAACTGTGGGCTCCGAGTCATGGAAAATGATCAGAGAACAAAATTATTCAGTTTCTGAAGTGTCTGTGGGAGCCCCAGGCAAGAGAGGTCAGTGCCAGGTAACTGGTTGGTCTTGATGACTGGAAAGGTGTTTTCATCCTAAATCATTCTTATTTCCACTAAACACTATAAATGGTAGCTTCAGTATGAAAATCCAGTGTAAAACTGCCATTTATCTCACCTATTCAGCATTATTTTTCAGCATGATCACATTTATTTAACAGATAAAAACTGTTTTTCTAAGTTACAGAATTCTTAATAGATGAAACCAAAGTGCTGTTATTAATACCATAATTAAATACACATATATTAAGAATACATATAAATAAATGCAAGCATTTGTAGTATTTCTGGTTAATGGACACAAATAATGTATATTCTCTGTCAGAGAAACAATTCACCGAATTGTAAGTCTTACTGCTATTAAAAATGTCGTAGAGGTTATGGAAATGAACAAAAATTTACTGCCTGCAGGCAAAAAAGTCCTCAAACTTTCTTTCTTGACTATAAACCTGCAGTCAAAACTTTTCACTTACATTCATTCTATTTACAACACAGCAAAGCAGGTGTTATACCAATATATATGCTGAAGTATAAGCTGAAGTATCTGTGAACCTCTTTCAAAAGTATTGTGGTCATTAGCTATAAGCTATTCCTGATGAAGTTATACCCAGATTAGAAATTAGTGTCAGCCTTTATTAACAGAGCAATACTTTGCTAAAAAAACCTTGATCAAACAAAAGACCAAAAATCCAACAAATCCTTTCTATTCCAAATAATATTACACCATAAAACATGCGACACACTGACCTTTTTTCCTTATGTACTCTTTTGTATTTATCTTACTGGTTAGAACACAAGAAAAGAAATCCCTACTTTTTTTCCTATCCTTTCTCATTTCTGCTTTATTCTAAACCAAGTCCTTTGAATAACTACGGCCACTAGATGGCAATGAAGACCTGTAAGAAACAAGGTGTAACCCACTGATGAAGAGAACACAAACCCACGATTAAAGCACTCTTAAAATTAGAATGCAGAGAAAAACCTTTGAAAACTTACTGAACAAAGAAAAACTTTTAAAGCTGATAAAATTTTAAGTTTGGTTAAAACTAAAAACATGAAGAATGAGTCTGGACACTCACAATTTGAATGGGTTTTCTTTCTTTTGTATCTACCTCTTTCTCAGCCTTCAGGCATAGACAGCTACAGTCCTGGGTCTTTTTAACTTCATAATTACAGTTTCGTAAACTCGTGAACATAAGAAATTAGCTATGAATATTCTGTCCAATACAGAAAAAGTGAACCAGGTTTGAACTTTGGAAGCACCATATTAAATCAGATAATCATCAAAGGAGAGAACAATATTCCTTCTGTCAATTCAAGCCAATCAATACAGAGAAAATGTGGTACTTCCAAGTAGAGAAGCTACTCTAACTGAACTTGCCAGGAAGCAGGGGCTTAAAGGGAAATAAGATCCATTCGTGTCATTTCTACCTAGTTCTGATGCACCCAGTGCTCTCCTCAAACCAAAGGCTTCTGTCACAAAGGTTTGCTTTTTCAAATCATCCAAGTCATCCCTGTGTTCACCTCAGAGAAGTCTTTGCTTTCAGGAGAATTCAGATGCTTCTGCTAGCTAGTTATTTTATATCCAGAGTGACTTTAGAAGGGAAGTTCTCTTTTGTATATGTTGGTCAACTCCAAATGTTTGTCAACTACCCACATTGTTCTGAGAATGAAACTGCTCAGCAGTCTTTCTTCATAGGAGATCGAAGAACTAACAACATCCACTAAAGAACTCAACGTGACAACAAACAAATGAAAAATCATTAAGTATTATAGTGCTAAGGACAAAGCAGGGGAGCCACGGGGTAAGCCCTGGAAAAAGCTATGCTCTCAATAATGAATTTTATCCAGAGGACAGGCACATTCAGTTCAGCAAAAGGAACTATTTGATGAGAAATTATAGGAGCTCCTTCACTAACAGCTGTAAAACAAGACACAACTACAGCACCCTCATGCTAATCACCAGTGATCATATTTAACTCTGAACAGCACAATCACAATACCATGCCTTGGAATCCAAGACACTTGTGTCCTTTAAACTATTGAATGTTCACACTGTTCAGACTCTGAAGAGAGAAGTCTCAGTGAATGGTAAATATGGAAAACAATACAAAGAGTGTAAGCCAAATATCTACACTCATCAGGACTAAACAGCACCTGAATCTCTGTCAACTGAATGCCTTTGAAAGGTGACAGTCCTCCAACAGGAAACGTCAGGCACAAAGTCTTAAATTCAACTAAAGCCCAACAAAAGCTTCTTAGCTCCTGGCTTCTTTATTAAGCTAAAATCCATTAACTCTGAAGTGCAAGGCTCGTATGAAGAGTTGACTCAAAAAAGTCAACTCCTTTCATTCCTGTTACTTTAAAGTATGGAAAACTCTCAACTTAACCTAGAAAGTCTGCATCCATACACCTGGAATGGTGTTACTGTGATGCCTATTTAAACCACGCCACACTACATGAGATCTGCACCACTTACAGCGAGTTTTTAACAGTGCATTTCACCATCTAGTAACCTTCATCAAAACACTGAAAGGTAGTTACTGCACTAACCTTTTAATTATGATGTGCAAAGTCTGCTAATGGCAAGTATTTTTCATAACCTCGCAACAAGCAAGACTTAAATAAAGATTGGAATAAGAGGTGGAATTTTGTCTAGTTTTTTTTCAAGTTCTATAATTACTTGAAAGAGATGTAAAATTTAAGCAATAATTCCTTTTGTAACTTGAATTTCTAATTACAAAAGTAATGCAAATTAAGTTATTCTTTAAGGTCCAAAAATTAACCAGATGGTATCTACGCCATAATGAAATCCCATGGAAAACAGGAAATTTGTCTATAAAAATTGGTATGAAATATGCTTCTTTCTATAAAGATGTATGCAAACCAACTCACTTCAGAAATGGTAGTGAATGTAAAAATGATGAAAACTTAACTTTCCAGTTGCATAAATGAGAATTAAAACTTTACTACTTCTGCTTACTCCAGAAATATGAAGAAACAAAGGCCACAGTCTGCTATAAATAAAGCAGAAACAATTTTAAAACCTCAAGAAAAAAAGAAAAAAAAGAAAAAAGAATATAATATTTTGTCATTCAGTTTTACAAAGTACCTTAGGGCACACATGGATCCAAGCACTTAAAAACTGACACTTTCCTTTATGTTGTAAAACAACAGGACATCATTACTGATGCTGACAGTCTGAGAACTTGCAGAACAATATTAGAGACAGTCTACACGGTATGTTAAATCTTAAAAAAACCTAAAATACTTAAACTGAAAAAATGAAATCTTAGTATGTATAGGACAAGAGGGAACAGGCAGAAACTGATGCACAGAAGTTCCACTTGAACATGAGGAAGGACTTTTTTACTGTGCAGATGCCCACCCTTAGAACAGGTTGACCAAAGAGGTTGTGGAGTTTCCCTCACTGGAGACATTCAAGAACCATCTGGATGCAATCCTGTGCCAAGTGCTCTAGGTTGGACCAGATGTCCCCCTTGTGGTCCCTTCCCACCTGATTGATTTGGTGACTGATTCCACACTTTCATTTCATACCCATACCACAACAGCAATCATTTCAGCACCAAACTATCTGATAACCAACAAACAACTATTTTCATTCCTGATCATCTTTCACAAAACTCTGAAGTTTTCTACACTCATTTGACATGCTTCCATTCTTAAGCAGACGAATCTCAGATAACCTGCATGAACAAATGCAGCTGTGCTAAGACACTGAACTGCACCTCAAAAAGTGTTGTAAAAGAATGCCTAATTCCAGTTAGCAATTGTTTCAAGCAGTTTACCAAACATTACCACTGCTTAGATAAGGTATGTGCCACAGTAAAGCACCAGGTGAAGTATACACATATATTCAAGTCAAAAGGATTTTATGGCAATACTATGAAATGCACACAGTAGCTTTCAGAAATCATTACCAAATAACAGTTTGAAGCTTTGCCCTAGATTCCTGAGAACACTTCTGTAAGTTTTCCAAACAGTAATGGAACTTCAAGTAATCAAAATTACAAACTTTATCTTTTTATATTTTCCTTTCTTTTGATGCAACTTGTTATCCAGAATAATGATACGCTGGACAGCTTTGCAGAATGTTCTTTATGAACTGCTCTGGCCTAAGGAGGACACTTATAGATACACTGTTCAGAAAGTCACTTTCTTATCTGCAGGCACACCCCTCATTTTTGGGGAGTAATACATACTTTACTCATCTGCAATGATGAGTTAACTATGCAACTCTTGAATGACGATCTGACGATCTTGAATACGATCTGACAAGGTAACAGTCAGAGGCTTCCACAGTGTCATGATGAATCTTTTTGGCTGTTGAGTTTGTCGCAAAGGGTTACAGTTATCCTTTCCTGCTGGAACAGCCTGGCATTGCAACCCTTTTGCATTTAAACATGGTAAAGAGCAAGAGGGCTGCACAGTTATACAGTAAATACACTTGTCTGCTTTTCTGCCCTTCCTCCTTCACTAACTTCCCACTTGATTCACATCAAAATTTCAGAAACACCTAAAAAGCACTTTGAATAAACAATTCCATGGATGTGCAGAACCTGAACAAAGCCCAAAAGAAAGGGCCTGAGAAAGACAAGTATTCAGGCACAGAATATTGAAAACCAGTTCAAAATACAGCCTGTATCTCTGATTCACATACATCAGAAAAAGTGACTGAGATGGGTAACAACAAACTGAGAAATCTGCAGGTTTAATTATAACATTTGTGTTTTCTAACAGTCTTACACATAAATCAAATCTCTAATCTCAAAGCTGTAAAAACCTAATGATGCAACAGGACTTACATAACCGTGGTAAAAGACAGGTTAAAATTTCAAAACCATTCATGTGCTGTGTATGTGGTCTTTTTATTGTGAACATATATTAGTAACATAAAAAATAACCAAATACTGCACTATTCTAGTGAAATGTCAGGTAGAAGAGCGTTGCTTAAAATTGAAGAAGGCTGTGTTACATCATAAGAGGTCTAGAAACCCACATATAAAGGAGAAGCTTATTTTGCTTCTACTAGTCACGCAAAAAAACAACCACACAGAGAAGTCTGCAAGAAGAGACTGCAGGAAAAGCACCTCTGCCTAAAAAGCATTTATTCCCATGTATTCGTGCAGATTATGTCACTTAGAAAAGTGCCTATAATTGTAACATGTACTGTGTCAGTTTTTGCAAGAGAATGTTTATCATAAATACAGTCATGATAGACCTTTTTTTTTTAAACTTATTACAGATGTGATTCAGAAACTTATCTTACTGAGGCTCGCAATTTCCCTTTCATATTAATGTGAAATTAATCAGGAAAAAACTCGTCTTCAAGTATTCACTGTTCACCACCTCATTTACACTCCAACATTAAAATGGAAGGCATTGAATGAGAACAATTTTAGGCCATGGAAGAAAAGCTTTGCCCACAGATAGGGAACCTCTTGGTAGAAACAGGCATCACTCCATTGAACGCTATGGGTTTGCAGCACTCATTACGTAATCAAATGATTTAGGAGGAATAATTTTTTGTTTCTTTAGACTACAGTGCAATCTGAAGAACACTGCAAAGTGCTGTGCACTCAATTACACACGATAGTTTCCTTGGCTCCCAGCTGTAGAAAGACTTCCGTACAGCATAAAAAGTTACCTTTTTTCATTTCCATATGATTTCTGCGCAACCTTCGCATGGAGTATTAGCACTGTTTGGTCACCTCGCTCCTTCAGGTAATTTCGCATTGCTTCCCTAAAAAAATCAAAACACAGCATAAGCTTTGAAAGTTCTTTTGGTTTTGTTTACAACAAAACAAAGACAGCTTTAGGCAAAAAACCCCAGGACCTGAAATTCCAAAAAGGCCATCATTAACAGGGTCAAGATTTGGCTGCTTACTGTTCAAGACAATTACACAAGAAAAAGAAATAACTAACCTGCACAAAACTAGCAATATGGGGTCTGTGATCATTTACAATTACTACATTTTCTAGAAAAAAAAAATTCTTGCAATGCAACATCATATTAATGCCAATAATTACACCATGTTTAAAGTCCTGTTTCATTAAGCACTATGCCACAAATTAGAACACATTTTCATTAGTTAAATATTTTCTTCATGACCAATTTAGTATCTCATGATGACAAATGGTCTAAGCTTTTAATCAAATCAGTGCAATGTTTATATACAAGTTTTCTTTTGATTCTGAAGATACTAAGAAAAAATAAAATTCTTCAGCATATTGTTTCACCTAGTTTTCTAGAGAAAAGATCTACTTCCTGCATACAATCAGATTAAAAAAATTTAAAAAATGGTTTATTGTTCATCTTCACTGTAATTACAGATGTTATATAAATGCTGTAATTACCTCAAACACACCAACAACAATTCCTTGAGAGAAGCGAGAGAACAATAACAGCCAGTCACTCTTCTGTATAATAATCTAACTGTTCATTAAGCAGCATGCCAAATTCAACACCCTAGGGATCAGCTGTGCCGGAGTGCTGGCAGGAACACCAGTTCCTGAAGGAGCTTTTTGAATGCCCACCAATGCACTCATCTTCAAAGTCATCTACCAGAGAAATAAATTATGAATTTATCAGGAATTTATATGAAAAGATAAAATGCTATATAAGAAGGATTTTTCGTTTAGTTGTTTGGATTTTTGTCTTCTGTGAACAGTGCCAACTATTGAATTCCCTTAGGACAGATCTACAAAACCAAACATTTCTAGTGAAAATGATGGAAGATAGAAAGCAGTATTTTATTGACTAGACCTTTTCCAAAAGAAATCCCCATACATTTTCATAGAGAAAAGCAAGTAGATTGAGCCAGGGTTGGGTCAGACAATGACAACTTTCTATTGATGTTTTGCAAATTCTTGTGTTTGTCATGCCTCCATAAGACATGACTAATGTCTAGTGATTAGTGAGCCGATTTTCTGTGTAAATAGCAGGATATTAGAACACAGAATAGACTTGAATTGCTGTCTTAAATTTGGACTAACTTGATCTATTTTCATTTGACATTGGTAAAACTGATGTTTATCCACAAAAGCACAGATGGAAGAACTGTTTTGAAGCCCTCAGAATTACTTATTTACAGCCATTTTAAAAGAATATATTTTAAATCCCAAAACATAATTCATTGTGAAATTATTATTATACATTTCATTATGATATATATTAGCTGCATTTAAGTTGTTTAAAAACTTTTAATCTGAGAATTGCAAATATTAACAGTACTATCATACTAAATTAAGAACATCTGTCATATTAAAAACTTTTGACTTGACTACTAGTAAAAAACTACTCCAACCCAGCAACCCACAAAAGAGCTGCTCGGTGCTGTCTAGTCTTTATTTAGCACTGTTTGAGGAAGAAAATTTGTGTTTTCCACTGGTCTGTTTCTATAGTGGATTTGTAAAATCCAAGCTCCTGCAAGAACAAATGACAATCCCCCTTCAATCCTTCCCACTTATATCTTCTGTAACATTTTTCATTATTCAATCCTAAAACTCTTCATGAAGGTAGTATTATAGTTTACATCTAAAACCAACTAGCACAGTATGAACAGGGTAGTGCTGTTCCGCTGGAGCTTGCATGATCATGAACAGATTATTAGTCAAACAAGGTAGCCTTTAAACAGAAAACCCACAGCAATTTTCCAACAACTGAACTAAATGCTTTTAAGGGTTTACAGATACATTTTCAGCATTACATAAACAAATCAATCTTAAAAGTCTGGGTGACAATTGTTCTGTTTTAGCAGTTTACTCTTCAGAGGAAAGTTAAACTGTTTCCAACCTCCATCATCACAGGAAAGGTTTTCAAACTGCTGCTTTGAAGGATGGCTGGCACTTCTCAGATAACCACCCTGGATTCAGGAAAGAGCAACAAGCATACCTAGTAGCTAAAATCCTGCACCTGAAATTTAGAGTAACTACACTAAACAGAAAACTTAGTTAAAAGCTCTTACTTCAGTCACTTCTTTCTTTGTTGCTCCTTTTAAAACATAGAAGATACATTCATTTTTTTTTTTTAATTAATGAAGGAAGATAAATTCTATAAGTAACTTTGTGGTTATAGTATAGGTGTTACTACTCAACCTGGAAACCAGCTCATTACTCAAAATATAGTATCTTCAGATACCCCTGAAGACCGGCAGGCCAACAAGAAACCGCCATGTTTGTTCAAATACCTTTAAGTCAGTGTGGATCAGTTTTGCATTGAAATTAAGTTTGATGACAAGCTAACCTAAAATTTATCCAGAAATGCAGAGTCAGACATTCTCAACACAAAATGTAAAAAATGTTTCCCCCCCGCCATCATGTGCTAACATAAGGTATTTTATTGACAACAGAGGCTGTCAGGGTGACAAGGGGCTTCCGCTATCACCACACAAAACTATAAAATAAATGGCACATCCTTTTTTGCTTTCAAGCAAACAGTGGATTTTAAAGCCAAGAGCTAATTACAATGAGCATCGTTTGTGGCACAGAATAATAAATATTTGCATAGACTGTGTTAAAGCAGTTCAAAAAAAGAAGGTGACTAATTAACAGTTTCTGGTGTAAATACGTCCCAGGCAGGCCAGGAGCAAACCAAGCAATGTACTCCAGTCACTCTAAACTTTCCAGAATGGATTGACTTGATGGTTCTATATGATACTCTCTCTGATTGTTTGGGATTTACCAAAAATTGGTTAAGATCATTGCTTTACATCACCATGTTCAAATCTGGCAGCAAGAAGTGTTACATGACCTCACTTTTACTCAAGAAACCAATCAGCTCATTCCTTAAAAATAAGCAGATCCACATCCTACTGGATAATCTACAGTAACTGATACATGAAGTCAACACCATTTCTAAAAAATGCATTTTGAGTTTCATACCAAATAAGCCACTCTGTGAAAAAATTGTACTTCTGGCTGCTGATTGCATAGGTAATTGAAAAGCTTTCATATTTAAAATTCTGGGGTTAGCAACCCACACATTTTTAACCTAACTTTTCTGAGAATGGAAACAGTTAACATCAGAAAGTTTTTAAATACTGAGTTTCTTTAATGCTTACCTTGTGAGCCGTTTCGGTTGTGGTCGCTCTCCAAATTTCCTGAAAAAAGAAGTAGTTGCTAATTTAAAACAAAAGTGTTTAGTCATAATTTTACAGTAAGATACTATCCCAACTTCACAATTTTTGAAATTATATTAGAATTTGATATCTTTTCTTTGTAATTTCCTAGATAAGACCACTATTAAAATATTAACTGCCTTCTGGCAACAGCTTTTCCCACCACAGCAGAGGCTTTTTTTAATTTAAACACTAATTAGGTAACTTTATTTGTTGAAGTCACATTTGCTCTCAGAATCACTTCTGTAAAGTTCAGATGTCACAAGAATGTAAAGAAGCAGAAGATCTTTGCCATACAATTGACCAGCAGTGCTATCAACAAGCAGTTACTGTAAACATACAGAAATTAACAGATATATCTGTGTTGACAAATTAATGAATGCTTTCCACCATGACAATTTCTCAGAAAGCTGTTTTTCCTTCACAACTTGTTACAAAAAGGATGACAACATTTTCATACATGCCAGTAGAGAATTACAGGAAAAATCGCTCCTATGGAACGCAGCCAAGCTTGAGCCATAAATAGCCTGCGCTACACTCAAACTTTTTTTGCCATAAAGAGTTTTGAGACAGCTGTATGTCTTTCAGTGCTTCAACACCACTCTTGAGAGAAAGAATATTCTTTACACTAGGCCAAGACTTTCCATGAAAATCTTTATTTATATAAGACACCAAATTAACACTTGGCAGATACATTTTCATTATCAAAAACATCCTCAGATTAAACCAAAATGGTCAGGTAAAAGATGTGAAAAAAGGAAGGCTGCACCCAGCAATGTACATCTGCTAATCCTGGTGAGGAAGTGTAACCACAAGCTAAAATAATGACAAAGACAGGGCAAAAAAACCCCAAGAAACCCACAATAAAAAAACAAAATGTAACAAAAAGACAGGCTTAGCTTAACACCTTTTTGCCTAAAAATAAACAGAGACATAAGACTGTGCTTTTGCTGCCAGTGTTCATAAAGATCTCTATGACTTGCCAAGCTCATTTTATGAAGGGCATAGCTGTCCCTTTATGCTTCCTGGATAGGGAAAAGATCCCTTTCCTATTATTGTCCTACAAGAGCGTTGGAGGCTCCCTAGGACAAGAATTTGATCGTTAAGTGATGTGACAAGAAATTCCCCTGTTCGTGCTGTGGCTCTGTCCTGGACTCTACAGCAACTGGTGGTGGATTCATTTCATACATTCCAATTTAATTTCTGTAATCTTAGAAATGTACAAATATGTAATTATTATCATTTATATAGTTGAACAAAATAGCACTCTCCCGACAGGGCAGTGACAACATTCAGCCAATTGTAAAGTTATTTTTCAAGACTTGAGAAATACACCTTCTAAAATACTGGAAGTTCACATAGATGAACTGAATAAATGACATGAAGCCAAATTTTCTTTTCAGCTTAAACAATGAAATAAAAATTTATTTTTCCAACCAGACAAATTCCCTTCATGTTTTACTTTGTTGTTGTTAGAATACAGTTCACTTCTCTGGCTTTATTTTAATTTTAAATGAAAGAATGAAACCAGAATTCTTGCTGTGAGATTTGTTTTTATGTATTTTAAATTTTGAGGTCTACTGGACACAAACTTAATTTGTATTTTTCTCTGTGGTATGCATCACTGCATCAACATATCTGTAATGCAGAAAAGGTAACCAGAAAACCCAAACAGCTTTGCAGTTTGGCAGCAGGAAAGTTACATCCAAAGCCTTTTTGCTTCTAACAGTTATCTTTCCAGGATCTGCCTAGCTTCGCCCTGAGCCTTTGATTTCCCCTGGATAACTTTGAGTAGGTGTGTATCCCAACTCCCTCATACTATCTGTGTAGTTGCTGTTCTCTCCTGAAGACCCAAGATCATCCTATTTGACAGAGGGTCTGTGACTGACTAAACAGATTACCTTTACGCAATACTCTACAAACAACATCTCCACAGATGAGCTCCCTGCTTTTCAGCAGAACTACTGTCTTTGTTTCAATCCCTCTGCACATTCCAATTCAACACAAAAGAAAGTGCTTATCTGGGAGCAAAGAAGGCATTATGGACACAACACTTACATGTTGCGTACTGTGTGTACACTTATGTGTACTGTGGCCAACAGATCCAATCAAAAATGAGGACCCCAGAATACGAGAAACTGCATTAACACACAAAAAAACCCTTATAGAGAAAACCTCACACTGCCCCCAAGTTCTACCCTTGCAGAACTCTTCAGTGCAGCAGATGCATTCCCCTTGCACATACACTTAATTACTAAAAAGAGTTCAATTAACAAGAGATATACACAACATAGTTGCAATTACTGAAAAAAAAAATCCATCATTTCCCGTAGTCAAATCCTGAACATGCAACACAGGAGAAAATCCCCATTCTTCAGAATCAGAGCTAAAGCACCGAGTCACTCTGGAGATGTACAGGGCAAACTCTGATCTGATGCTCAGTACAGTACTTCTCTAACTCATATACCAGCTTTCCCCAGCCTTCTCCACACAAAATGAAGTTATTTATGCCACTGTAATCACTTGTGAACACATATGAATGCTACCATTACCAATACAAACCTTTCAAAGAGATGATGTAAATTGGGTAACCCTTTTATTATTCTTTCAATATACATTAGAGAGAGGTAGAATAGGAGGAAATTGCTTCTTGATACTTACTTTTAAGTCCCACTTTAACTGTTTCTAAATTAAATTCAGCTACTTTTCTTCAATAGTCTTGACAGATGACTGATGGCTAGGTATCATAGCCATGGTGTCAATGAACATCATTTTCCTGCATCATTACAAAATCATTTCAAATATCCCATAAATACCCACCTCCCAAGCTCAACAGCAATAATTAAGAAGTTAGAATTCAAAAATGATTAAGAATGAAATGGGAAACAGAAACATTGCCATGTCATGGCATTATTCTGCCACACCCTCACAACTCTGGAAGTCTGCAGCAGTGGAAAAAAGTTATCTCAGAGTTATTAAAGTTAGCATGAAAGTCAGTATGAATAATCAACAGTTTTTGTCTGCAATTGGCTACAGCCTTCAGTCAGAGTACGAGAGAAAAGTGACATGCAGATGCAAAGACCTAAGAGATTGATAAAAGATCTGCAAAATGTAGAAAGAAGATAGTTATTCTTTCCTGTCTCACAAACACAGGAATTGGGAAATATATCCAATACCAAAAATTTAATTTTAGAATTTTTTTCCTTGCTCTACAAGCACAAAACTAAGTTGTGAAACATATTGCTAGAGAATATTGCAGAGGCTGAAAGCAGAAGTGGGCTCAAATGATTAAACAGAAGTCTGATACAGAACTCAATTAGATTCTACTAAGTATAATGACCTATTTTTTACAACCTTATTCGCAGGAAAACCTAAACTATGTTCTACCAGCAGCGAAGAAAATAACATGAGTTAAAAAAACCCAAACTAGTCTACCTTTACTCTGACTTTTATAGTCTCTCCTTACTCATCCATTACTGGTTACTAGCAGGCATGGATCAGTATGTATACTCCTGTGAACCAGATATATTCCAAAACAGCAACTGCATCCAGGATGCCAGATTTTCAGTCACACTACAAAACTCAAACATACAAACAAGGCACTTTTTTAAAAAACCACATATATTTCATTTAATGATTCATCTGATTTACTTTTTCCACATGTTTGCAAACTGATGTAGAGATGTGTATTGACAATATAACTTGAAGGACAGAAATTATCAGCAACTACTACGTAGAAGAAAAGACTAAGAATCTTTTAAAGTTTTCTGATGTTAAGGCAGGTGAAAATGCAAGAAACACATTATATCTATGGTTTTGTACTAAATGACATCCACTGCATAAGCTGTGATTGTTGCTATTTCAAACTTTTATATCTGACTGGCATGTTGGAAAATGAGCCAGTTCAGATATTACAAGGTTACCTATCAGATATGACAGACTGCAACACTTTTCTTGTGTAGGTTTTCATGGATTTCACTGTTCTGGAATTTCTTTAAATATTCAGTATTGCTATTTCTCCTTTCTTTCACCTTGGAAATATGCAGATTGATGAATAACAAATATGTACAGGAGAGGAAACTACCCATATATCACAGTTGTTCTCTTGCAGTGGTTATTAGACAAGATAAATATATATTGTTTGAAGTCCTAATTACAGGTTATGTATCATTATATCTGAATGCTCACCAAGTTCCTTTAATTTCCTGGGTTTTTTAAATTTTACTATCCAAGACTAAGAGCTCTTTCAGGTGTCATGTACTGGGATTCTAGACATACAGTCAAGTTGCTGTTTCATTCACATCAGTTCAAGCTGTATTTTATTACTGTATCCTAACACACTACTAGAAACATGAGTGAGAGCATTAGTCACACCATAATCACTTGCTATTGGACCAAGTTATACTTGTCCTAATAATTCTTTTCCCAGTCATGTTTTCTTTTTCCAACCACCAGTTAGCATTCTATTATTTCCTGTGTTTTGTCTTCTGATGCTTTGCATAAATTAATTTCACTTCCACACTATGCACAGTAGGCATAACTTCTTTCAACATCATATCCCAAAGCATTCTTTTCAAGTCCATACTTTTCATTAAGCAAGTCCCAGTTTGCCACTTAAAATTCTTTTCCCCAATCACAGAAATGTAAGGAAACATATTCTTTCTCCTTTTATCTCTTTACTGCCCTTCAAGAAAGTATAGAAGTTAACAAGTGACCTAACATTAATTTTATCAGTACAGTAGATTGTTTTACTCAAACTTGTAATATTCTCAGGTTAGGTAAACACATGGCACAATATACAGGATAAGTTTCAAATCTTTTCAGACAAAACAGAATGTAAAATCCTATTTGGAATTCCTAGCTCAGATACAATACATAGTATAATTTTCTACAGCTGCAGGAATATGAATTTTCACTGTTTTCAGCATCTATCAGTAGTTGTGTGCCTTTACTAAACATGCCAAGCTTTTTTTTTGTTATATAGTCTTATTTTCTGGATATAAATGATTTGGCTTGATTTTTTTATTCAATGGTTCTATGTGTCAAGTCAACTTTGGATGGAAAAATAAATAAATGAAAGTTCTGCCATTTGCAAGAAAAAGAATTATGGAAAAAAGTCTCAACAAAAATCACATGCTATCCAATCTTTAACTCTGACTGAAGATCTATGGTCACTGAACAGCTCTAGCATCTTCCTGCCTGGAATACGAACTTCAATTTTTTCCGGTACTGGTCTTCAGCCAAGAACATCATTTTAACAGTCCCTGTGAAAGACATTCACCTTTATATACTGAGCACAGAAGCATTAAAAAAATATTTCCATAATGTACAAATGGAGACAAGCTTCAGCAATTAGGTATTGTATCTTCACTTGGCCTAGGGACTGACACAATTTTTGGCATCTAGTCAGAATAGCACAGATCTTTCTGTAAATGGTCTCCAGATAAGCAAAATGCAAAAGGGAGTTGTCAAATTTGACTACAGCAGAAACAACAGCTGAGCAGAAAGCAAGTGTGTTGGAGAGGCCAACATGGGGGAGCAGCAGAAACAGTGAGGACTAGGAATGGGAAGACACGAGCTGCAAACTAAGACTTGCTAAATGAAAAACATGGACTTGAGACCACTATGGGAAATGGGGCACCAGAAAAAAATCTGTGGCAAGGCAAAATATTCATATTTAACTCCAGAATATACAAAGCGTAAAAATACACTAGTTACTGTTTTCTGTGTCAACCGTTTTTGGGACAGAAGTTTCCCTGGTGTCTTACAAATTTCAGCACTGAAAATAAAAGTAAATACTTTCCTTACCCTGAAGAATTCAAAAGCACAGTAACTAAAACCAGGCTGCCCAGAAAGCTGGTAGATGCCCCATCCTTGGAAACATTCACTGGACAGGGTTCTGAGCAACCTGATCTGACTGAAGACACCCCTGCTCTTTGCAGGGTATTTGGACTCCATGACCTTTAGAGGATCCTTTCAAAACAACTATCCATGTGTTGAGATCTCTATTTCCTTCCTGCCTTACACAAGTATGAAGAGATCATGTGGTGCTTTGTTGCCCATAGGTAACTAAACTATCCAGGTGCGTATCTCCCTCTCACCATCAGATGAGTAAAGAGAAAAACATGAATAAAGAGCAAGAAAACCTTCATGTTGAGATAATTGTTTAATATACAAAGCAGAAGTGGAAGTAGAGAAAAACAAAGTGAAACTGGCCATTCACCACCAGCCATGATCAATACCAAGCCACTGCCTAAGCAAAGATTGGGTAACCGCTCTAAATCCCACTCTCCTCCAGTTTATTGCCGAGCTTGACATCATATGGCATGGAATACCTCTTGAATTTGTTTGGGTCACCTGCCTGGTTGTATCCCTCCCAGTATCTTGTACCCCCCCAGTCATTGTGGGGGGGACAGACATCAGGCAGAACAAGAAAGAGAGAAGGCCTTGATGTATGCAAACACTGCTCAGAAAGACCAAAAGTATCAGTTATCAACACTTTTCTGGTCATAGTATTATCAACACTGCTCTGGTCACAAAGAACATGGCACCGTAACAGCTGCTACGAAGAAAATTAACTCTGTCCCAGCCAGACACAGTACAATGAGAACAGAAAAATGGATGCTTTCTGCATGGGAAACAAATGCCGGATTTTAAAAAGGCACAGAGTGCCTATTCATTGGAAGAGTTTCACACCCAAACGCCCGACTGCCAACTGGATGTACTCACTTGCTGGTGCTTTTGACTGATGTAGCAAAGGCCTAACATCACTCCTGAAGAGCAAATTTAATTCTTTGTCTTCTTATACCAGAGTACATATCATGGTATTTGCTGCAGAACATGTTAGAAGAACTCTTTAATAGGCTACAAGAGATTACCATAATACCTCAGTATGGATTTTGGAAAAAATCCCCAGACAAGTATCACAAACAAACTGGCTGGGAAGGAACTTACCTCACACTGTTCAGTTCAGTGGTTTCAGTTCCATCTCCCACAGCACAAGTGTCTCAACATTGTGATAAATAAGATATGGCAATCACTAATTTAAGGCAGTATAAGACTCCGAGTATTTAACATACAAGTTAAATACAGAATAGAGTGATTCAGGATTTTACTTCTTCAGAGGACAACCAAAGGAAACAATGCTTGAAACAGGAGGAGTCTATTAAAAACCTCCAGATTTTTATATAGTCTTTGGCAACCTCTCAAACTACATTATGCAATCCAGAAAGAAACCAGGCAAGAAAATCCAACTTCTGCTCTCTCCAATGATATGAAGTGACAATGAAGTTTGGTGAGAGGCTCAAGTTAAGTCCCAACATTCCTAATACCTATCAAATAGCTGGTATCCCACAAATCATTACGTGTGATAGGACTGGGGAAGAGGAAATACTGCCATTTCAACTACTCTGAAGTGTATTTCAGCCAGGAGTGCAGCAAAAGAAATTCCTGTGCTACACTTAAGTCCAGTTCTAAAAACAGTGTCAGCCAGGTGCAACCTTTTCCTAGACCTCTTACAATGCCATGTAACTTGTGAACAAACAAGAAGAGTTCTTGACTCAACAGCCAGAAAAAAAGCCTTTTAAAGAAAGAAATTAAAATAAGAGAAGTAATTTACAAGGGGTTTTTTATCATTCTCCCTCAGCTTTAAAGTAACTGCTATACATCTGAAAAGCTAGAAATGTTAAGTGTTGAGCTCTTAACACCAGATAATCAGACCCTCGTTGTAACAGACTTTGTTACTTTCTACCATGAGAAATGGAAATACTTCTCAAAGAATTCATTTCAAGTTACTTTGTGATTTGTTACCACAAACTCACTATGCTACAAGCTCACCAGCATGGGATCTCAAGGGTTTACTTGGCCTACTGAGGTTATCTAAGTAAGATCCAGGAGAGTTAAATACTCAGACTTCCACTCAAAGTTTGAGGATCAATATAAAAGTATCCCTTTTCAGCCACTAACAGAGACATAACCTAAGAAAAGCTGAAAGAGATGGATTTATATAGTATGCTGGGACTTTTTTTTCCCCTCTTTTAATTGTCTATCTTCTGCCCATTTCCAGCTTCCATTTGCTTACCACGGACAAATTAGTGAAGAACTGAAGAAGCACTGAGGAAAGTTCCTATGTATGGACTTTTAACATGCTTGAAATTATCAAAGCCAACATATGCAACAGTGCCCATGTACAGGGCACATCAATTAATTCTCAGGAGTGATCTCTTAATCTGGCATTTGCTAGAAACACTTCCTTCAGATTGAACAGCACACTACAACCTATATGGTAAGACTCAGCCACCCCACAGACTTGTTTAGGTTTTGCAGATTTCTACATTTAGAACATGTAACATGTTACATCAACTGCAGAAGCAGGCATACATTTTAGAACACAGGACATTTTGTTAATGTAGGTATACTTTTCTGTACACAGATTTTGGCGAAGACAAGATGTAAATACTGAAAATATTTCTGTGCATTCACCTACACAACTGTAGTCTATTACAAACATTTTAGAGCACAACTCCCAGGAGAAATGATCATCTCTAATTAGAAAACATTTTCTCATCTGGTGGTTTCACAGACTCAAAGAGAATTCCTACATATTAAAAAAATGGGCCATTTATGATCCAGCATGAGCTGGCATATAAAGACCATCCCATTTAATACAGTGGTTGGAGCCACATCACTTTAAACATGTCTCCTGTTGGAGATAACTGCTGGATTTGATTTCTACAAGTGCAGCCATCTTATTCCACAATGATATCCTTTATTTTTAAACAAATTTGAAAATAGCACATATGGTATGTCAATGCTAAAAATGCAAAGCTCAAAGAAACTGATGATCTGGAGGTTTTACAAATGATTAAAAAGTCAAAATACCTCAAGGACCCAGTTTCTAAGAGATTAATGTAAAAGACATATAATTGTATATGAGAATTCAGTTAACATGGAAGTAAACTCAAGCAATTACCTATGCTCAAACAGAACATTTCACACTGAGCTTCTCCATGGATGAAGATATTAAATAAATGAACCATATGAACCATACCAGTGGCTAAAACAAAGCCTTCAGAAGGAAAATTTTATCTTCTCCAAAACAAAAACGTGTTCAATACACACAAGTCTGATTATTGGAAACAGAAACAGTTGCATTACCAGTAACATCCAGCACTAAACAATCTCCACACTGGAAATACAAGCTAAAGAACTAAAATAAACAAGCTAATGTTGTCAAATGAAAGGACAGATGATGAAGTAATTCTTACCCACTCTATACCCACAGCCTACAATTGCACACAGCCCTCATTCTTCACAAAGTTCTGAGCAGATCAACATTTCTCAGGCAACTTCCCCTCTATGTCCCACAAATTTTTCAGGGTTTTGCCCTCCACTGTTTTTTGTAGGTTGTTGTAACTTAATGCCATACAGTCTAACGTGATCCAGCATACCCCGTATTCCCAACCACCTGCACAGCATGACAGAGTAAGGAGTCTTTAAATCCTTAGACTACTCCCTAAATTTATATTGTCTTGTTCTATAATTATCACACAGCTGAGGCACAGAAACTGCTGAAGAAAGGACACCTATCTCCCCCTGTTGCTCCCTCCAGACACAACTATGTCCATAAGCATGACCCTCCTGAGGCTGATGGAGCCAGCAAACTGACTGACAGCTTCCAGCTCACCCATCACAGGCTGGTTCATCCTTCAGGATGAGCACATGCACTAACAGAGTCACATGCAGTCATCAACTCACTCTCACTTTTGCCTGCCAGCAGCACTTCAGCCCTGATTCTCATTAGGGTGTCTATTGTAATGAATATACTGTAACAAACACTGCTACAAAGACTTTGTCCTGAAGGTTAGAGTTGAATTAAAACTAAATACAGTTTTCATATCCACATACAAAGAACCAGTCTCAGCCAATTTGCTTTTCAACACTATTGATACAAGGTACCCTCTTTCTTATCCATCCTACAAAAGGAGATAAAAATAATTAAAACCACAGCAATCAAGAATGTCTAACAGACATGAACAATGGATTTCTACTACTCCTGAAGTCCCTTTCTCTTCTGTAAAGAGTGAATGATGGGTGGTCCAACTGCACTGTGACTCTTTGGAAGTAGGGGGCACAGCAGCCCCTGAAATCACAAAACCAGAACGTTTTTGATCAATACACAAAATATTCCCCCTCTTCAACAACAACAACAAAAAAAAGACCCACCTGCTCCAGGGCGAATGCCACCAACCATGCACTATCACATCTTTGTACTGCATGATTCTGTACTCCCCCCAACTATACTCAAAGAATTTAAGTCCTCCAACACAGGGAGCATGTTATGTGTTTGAAACAAGTCTTCCGCTCTACAGCACTGTACACACTTTTGGCACTATATCAAATAATACTGACCAAAATACAATAGAAAAAGCTCTGCTTCACTTAGTCACGCCCTCTCACTGCAAGTCACTGGTTCAATTAGAAACTCCCTCTCCCTTTTCTGACCTGCTTTCATCCTCCCACACTGCTTTCTTTATTGTCCTCTCTTTTCCAATCCCCATAAAATCACAGAACCACAGCTGCAATTTAAATAAAGCTTGCACTGTATCAGTAGGCAGGCTCACTTTTAAACCTACAGAAAGTAAACAAATTCACTTCTTTATAGCAGTCTACCTAGATTTGGAAAAAACCCCATGCAGAAATCACTAGACTTGTATTATGACTCTAAAAGTCAAAGGTCTTGTCCAAACAGGACATAATTTTAATCAAGACAGCATTCACACAACTCCACCACACTGAGGCAAGGAAGTCAGTAATGACAGCTTGTTTAATGAGGAAGTGCCTAAACATACACTTGGAGACGTGCTTTCCCTCTTCTGCTTTTAGCTGTAGGTATCTGCAGCAAGGAGGTAGTAATCCAAAGATCTCAGGTATACTAAAGAACTTAGATACTATCAACTTAAAGGATAAAGCCATTAGGGAAGTTGAGGTGGTGTAGAATGTAAGAAACATAGTAACATTACTCATTTTATTATTATTCCTTTATATTCACATGCCATTATTTCTTTTTTACTAATTGCGATAACATTGGCTCAAAGTTTAGTGGAAACTGCAGGCTTGGACACACGTACCTCAGCAACGAAATGAGTTATTAGCTTGAGAAATCAGCATGTCAACAGAATCCCAGTCCCTAAAACACAGTATAATTTGGCCCAGCTATTGTAACTGCATAGGGAACATGCTCATTAGTTTTATCTTCATCCATTCAAACCAAAAGAGAGTGGATACTTGGAAAAAGGAAAACACCTGCACATAGTTCACAAAATTGACTATTAAGTAATGGTGATAAATAAAATCAGTCTGGAGCATAATTCTACACAAAACATCCCACAGTCACAGCTTTCACTGACAGTGACTTTGCTCAGCTTATGATTATTAGAACTCCTTTTGTCCATCTGACACAGCAAATTTTCCTCAGGATCTCACCTTGCACATCAGCTTTGAATACATACTTCACAAGCAAACCTGACTTTTATTTCCCAAGAAAGTGATTATATATCCCCTACTAAACCATAATTCAAGTATTAGCAAGTACTTAAAAAACAAGTGGTTACCTTTTAAAAAATTAAATTTCTAAATATGGCTAGAACAGAGCTATTGAGTACCAAACAGTGTTTTTTAGAGTTTCTATTGGCCCACAACTGCAAATAAGATATAGTCTGAAGAATTTTTCTTTTCAGAAGCATGAGGGAAAATCTACTAAGTGTACTAATTATTATATATTACCCGATTACTTGAAAAAAGTAATAGATTATATATAGGAGAAGACTTTTTCAACCACTTTACTACCAATATAGAACTCAGCACTATAGTATGGAACCTAAGGATTTGCTCAACCTTCATATCAGTGACTGAATGTCTGCAGTATTCAAAGAACAGTTTCTCCTCTGTAAATATAATTTCCATCCTTAACTGGAAGATAAGCACTGATATTGTGTGAAGAAGATAACTTTAAAAAAAGTGAATAGAAAGAAGGACAAAAAGTTAAGGTTCATGATTTCCTTTGAACCACCACCATTCACTGTAATACCAAAAATATATAGCAGAAAGAGAAACTGTGAATGATTTTATAAGGAAGTGGTAAAGATCCATATTGAATGTGTAAAGGCGAAAGATTCTCAAAAAGTCAGGGTAACCTCACTAACCATAAAGGCAAGTATGTATTTCCCTGGAACACCTCTTTAAGAGATAACAGGTTCTTGATGGGGACAGTCATCTGCCAGCTTCAAAATCTCTAACCACTGCTCTAATAAAGTAATAGAATAATCACTCTTCCATATCCTTTTCCTTACTTTAAACCCTCATAAACAAAGGAGCTTTATTGCTACAGCAACTGCTTCCTATGAGCAGAAAAACAAGGAGAGTGGCCTAATCTGTCTCTAATGGGCTTACTGTCTCTGCTCCAAGCTCCTGAACTTGCTTCCCCTGCACCACCCGCAGTGCTCAGATCTTCAAAAGGAGCTAACTGGCACGCCACTAATTCATGGCAAAGCAGGAGACAAGGAAACCAGTCACATTGGTTGCAGAAAGCTGTTTGGTCACCTCAGCAAACTCAACTTCATCAGAAGCCAAGAAAGATTACAGGAGCAGCTAAGCCTGTAACTCTCACGGGAAAGAACCATAATGCAAGAAAACACACAGAGGAATTCAGAATGGAAAATGACTTGCAAATCTCAAGTCTTAAGCAAAATTAGAAGATATTACCAAGAGACTAACACCCTAAGTCAAAGTTTAGCTTAGGATACCTGTAAGACTCTCACCCCAAGTGCAGTCAGAACTTAATGAAAAATGACAGCTAAGTAAACTGACATCTCTAAGGTTTAAGCAGACCAACTCTGACAAGTCTTCCTGTGACAGTTTAATTGACACCATTCTCTCAAGTGCTTTTCCCACCTCTCTGCTAGGTCAGGGCAAGCAAACGTGCCTGTATCCCAGCTGCTCCCGTTCACAGTTGGACCGTGGCTTCAGAGGCAGCTGAGCTGATTTGTCACTGCCAAACAGGTCTGGCCTGCCAGCTTCTCCCAGCTGCACTGACCTATCCTCAAACACCAAATTCCACCACTTGCCAGACCTTTCCATAGATAAATTCAAATTAGCAACCCAGAAAAAAAAAAACAACCTATATTTCTGGGGAGGCCAGGGGGAAAGGAGATTTATTAATACAATCACAGTCCCAGTGACTGCCAGCACCACCTCAGTGCAATCAACAGGCACACCCAGGAGAATGTGACCACCTACTTCGGTAGCAGGGCACTGTTAGAAACCTGGTGCACCCCCACCTTCAATTCTGACCCACTTAATATTATTGTAAATAGTGTCAATAATAGTAACAATAATAGCAGAAAGCCAACAAAAGCCATTTCATACACTCCCGTAACTGGTCTTGTTTTAGGAACTGTAAGCTCTGACAGCAGTGCCTAGCCCTTCTAAGCAAGTTTCAAGAACCATTTTAAAATATCTTTACTGTATTTTCACACTTCTGAAAAACACTTCTAAGAAATGGGGACAATTCCCTATGATCTTCCTCCTCTGGCAATTCAGTCACTTTCAGTCAACTTTTTTTATACAATATGACTTTCTTTTTTTAAAACACAGTATTATTACAGTATGTACCCTCTCCTTTCATTCCCTCTCCTCCTCCAACTTCTATACTGAGCCTTCAAAATGCAGTATGGAAGCAGCTCCTTATATTCAATAAGCTAGAGTTCTATAAGCTTATTTCTCTGAACTACATCTCACCCATTGATCCTAAACTTGTAAAACAATACAAAAATTGTATCAGTATGCAAGCAGAGAACAGGTTATCAGCACCTAAGCAAATTGTCATGCAAACAGTAACTTCCAAATTGGTAAGTAAAATTTATCTCCTCAGTAGATTAAAATGATGACACAAGACCTGTGCATATGTACACCTTTTAACAAAGCTGTATTTGGCACCAACCTGTGTTACAAAATTATAGGGTTTCCTAGATATCAGATGTTTTCTCTTGCATCACCCAGGAATTACGTGGTTACACTAACATTAACTGGGCGCAGTTGCAAAATGAGCTGTCAGTATCCTAGAATTAATCAATCTCAAGTGCATTGTTTCGTAATTAAGCTTATGAATACATCATCCCATGAATATAAAAACAGCAGCAATAAACACATCCCAGAAAAGAATGAGAATTAGAAGGCTCTTTTTCAACTTCCTAGGATAACTAAATCAGTTGGAGGTCATTCTCCACTGTTAGGCTTCTTCCCTGTGATTGTGCTCAGAGTCTCTAACTGGGAAGCATTTAATATAAGCAAACTATTCTTAAACCTCTGAAGTCACATAACTCGCATAGACAGCAAAATTAGGTAATATTCCATCTACAGTTTACAAACCTGTGTTTTAAGAAAAACAGTTGTTTTAAAAGATTTGAAAGCTTTGGACTTTTTGTCACTGTTGTTGAATTAATTTACAGTTAAATTCCAAGTTTCTAAGATATTAAATTATACTGCAGCTACAGCCCCTGCAATAATTAATAGAGCATTCCAAGACAGGAAAGACAGAAATTCATATTCACATTTAAAAAATACTTGACTTGAAGGAGAAAGATGAAAATAGGATAAGTACAAGAAAAACTACATTTCTGTTTAAGTTTTTTAAGCTAGAAGCTCCTTCTAATTATTGCTAGATATAATTGCAAAACTAAAATATTTAGAAATAAATTGCTAGAGAAATATAATCTCCACAATGCCTATCATCAAATATGATAATACTTTTAACAACTGTTATGGTAACTGGGTCAATGATCCCTGTACAAGACAGTTAAACAGACACTCCAATAATAAACTTTTACTCCTCCTTATCACAGTACATTTACAATAACCGTATGAAAAGATTAGATTACATAGCTGGAATGTCAGCAAGCTAACACCTTATCATCCTTTTTTTCTGGTATTATAGTATTACAATTCTCTTACACAGTCACACATGCTCCTACTGTGCCCTAACAGCTTTTATGTGGCATTTTTCATAAGAAAAAAAAATCTGAAGAGTACAAATGCGAAGCAGTTATTATTGTCCATTTTTTAAAATGGAAATTGTGTGAATCATATTTAATTCAAGGAGGCTTGCTTTTCAGGTTTGTCAAGTTTAAACTCCACACAGATGCAAATTACTGGTAAAACTTCTCCCTGCAACCTTATACGGTACACTAAAAACCATGAAGCCAATCTGAAAACAAGAATTTTTTTTTGAGACAAACTTTATTTAATATAGGTATTTAAAGTATTTAAGGAACCAGTATTTTTTTAAAAAAATTACCCAACAGCACTTAACTTCTGCATGATCTTGAACCTGTGACTGCTACAACATGAGTTTCCCAGAATAACGCCTGTGCTGGCACAATTTTTTGCAAGGATTCTACAGCATGAAAAGCGTGCCTAAGCAGTGTTGCAAAGGCTCCCAACTGCTGAGCTCTGAACCCAACCTCTTTTCAAAACATTGTCTCATCCTTCCAAGTACATTAGGGCCAGAAGGGAATGTAAATTGTCAAGTGTCTTGAAACAACCAAATTTGTCATTTCAGCTAGCAGCTACCAACCCTGTCAAGTGTACCTTGACCAGCTAAAAATGATTACCAACACAGGACTACCAAGTACATAGCATATGGAACATGCCAGTCTATAGAGAGCTCTCCTTCCTGAAATTTCTGCCCACTGCTGCCTCAAACAGGACAGACTGTTTCTGTCTGCATTTGTACTCTCCAAAACAGAAGAAAAGATTGACAAATGCAATCATTAAAGTTCAAAAATCAGATAGATAACCTGAACTATGGAACAAAAATATGCAGATGGCCATGCAGTCAAGAAGAATGAAGGAAAAAAGTCTCATCTGAAAGAAAAATCAAGGGATAACCAATATTAGAAGCTGCCACTTAGAATTCACCATTTTGGAGAAACGGTATCTTTTCTTTAAGGCTTTAATGCATTCTGGAAAATACAGCATACTCTGCCCACAGGACAGGCTTAGTACTACATTAGTACAACTAATAAATTGATTAGCCATCCTTGGAATAACTTAGGAGCCCATAAATCAGTTTTAACTAAGTTTAAAAAGAAGGAGCTTTTAAAGAAAATTAAGTTGCTATGAGTTTTATGAAAACTGGAAGTTGCATAGAAATTTCCAACATCAAAGAAGTCAAAGCAGAATTCGGAAATAACTGTTTCACAGCTGATCACTTTGCATATGCTATTTGGCTAGATAGTAAGCTTATGCTTTAGATCTGTTACCACTACACTTTGCCCATTAGGGATGGAGGAGTTCATGGGATTGTCCCATAACCTCTCCTCACCATACAAGGCACAAGTGTACAGGATACAGAAGTTCTTTAGTCCTACCATTTATAGAACAGACTTTTAGGAGGCTAAAAACCCACAACTCTGTTACATGACAAGAGAACATACACAAAATGCAGTCTAAACAAATGAGGGAAATTCAGATTACAAGTCTTAAACTGCTTAAACTATCTTACATGGTTGTGGGAAAGATTAAAGACTCTGAAGACAGCATCCATATTGAATACTATGTTACCTACATACTGCTCACCTAGGCATAAGAAATAGAAAAACCATTTGCTCTATAGTCAGATTGTAAAAAGAGGGTCTCCAGAATTCCTAGTGACAGTAACACATTATGAAACGCAACTTAACTGTTGAGTTGCACACAATTTTAGGGTGCCTGCCTTCAGTGGACTTTTAAACAAAAAAAAGCCCATGAGCTGCATACTGAATTTGTTTGTAACTATAAACCTCTTGGAACAGGTAATAAAATTATGTTATACTTACTAGCCTGAAAAAAGCCCAATAATACATTCTGGCAAGCCAAAGAAATACCAGAAAAGTGTAGCACTGTGTAATTTTTCTTAATTTCCCCAGTGGTTCACAAGTTGTTGTAATAATTTGGTGTGCCAAGTTAGCTACCATATTTGCTACGACAGTGTCTAGCTTTTTAGATAGATGGCATTGCTATGGAGCAGGGGAAGGACTGCTGGACTACCTGCATGACAAGAAAGGTAGTAGGAGAAGTGAAACATGAGTGACAGGTTTGGAAGCCTGAGGTATTTTTCACTTCTGTTTTTTATTTTTCCATACACACAGGAAACTCCCTTGAGGGGGGAGAAAGAACAACTTCCCTACAGCTAAATAAAAGAATAAAACAGAGAAGCCACTCAATGTTTTTGTACCCCAATAAATAAAAACAAAGAATCAGATAAAAACTTGAACACTGAGATTGCAAAATCTACTTTTCCCACTTCCGAAATTTCTTCAATGTCTTTGCAGCAGTAGAAAATTCAAGAGACAATTGCCTCCACACAAATATACATACATTATTATCTATCTTCAGTGAGTTCATTCTGTTCCCCAGCCCCAGACCAGCATCCATCCACTTCTCTCCATTCCTTTTTGCTATTACAAAGTGAGGCAAAGATGAGGAAGAAGGACAGAGTTAAGACAACCCACCGAGGCGTGCAGGGCCTTCTGTTCCCACTGCTAGGGTCATTCTTATTCAGGTCAAGGCTCCAGCAATCCATTTCTCCATCTCCAGCAACAGGATTAATGGACAGCTGAAGAAGAGTAAGAACCATACAAGCCTAAATGGTACCTCCTCTGAGCATTCTCCTGCAACTATTTTCAGTTCAGTGCAAGGAAATCCCAACGCAACTTCACATCATCAATATGATCAGCCTCCAAGAGTCACCCCACCCCAGAATTAAAATTTGTTTTTAACAGATCAGTAAATCCAGGCTCATACTGGAGTGACACTGGAAAAGCCTGCAAATCACACAGCTCAGCAGCCATGCATGCCCACTGCTGACCAAAGTGTTGCCGCAGAATGCCACTGCTGTCTGAAGGTACACACAGAAACCAGCCGCCAAGTGTGGCGTGATAATACAAATGCTTATTAATAAAATTAACCACAAACTCTAAGGGAAAGAGTAATAAATCTCTACTGGTGATTTTAGGGGGAAGGTGAGAGTGGCAAAGGAGTGGTGCTGTGGAGCTTTCTGGATCAACTTAGTTTTTTGGGTTTTTTTTAAAAAAGGAAAGGATTTACCAGTTTTCCCCAAGAAACTGGCAACTACAAAGCACAACGCCCTTTAGGAAATAAATCTTCATTAACTACACAAACAATGCCATGACAGGCACCCAATAGCTTTTCAACTCTGATCCTTTTACTAATTTTAAAGATCTGGCAGGCCATGCCAGCACACCTCGGGACAAATCTGAAGTACACTCAACATTCAGCACACCATTCCTCTCAAAACACAAGGAGTATAGAGAGCTCCAGTTATCCTGGCTGGTTTTATAACAAAAGACCAGAGTCCACCCTTTAAGGTATACTAGAGCCCTGTTAAAAGGGCTCCCAAAAGGGAGCCACCCAACAGCTTGCAAGCAGCTTGAATGACAGGTGAATACAAGTTCCTTACAGGAAGGACACTGTGCCAAGACCTAGGGCACTTTGAACTTAAGAGTCCTCAAGATGTTCCTAACAGCTACAATTAACTACAACGCTGCAGAAAACAGACAGAATAAGCAATCAAAAGGACTGAGACAGCAAGCCAAAAGCGAGTGGACAATGCAATTAACAGCCTCAAGCAGAGAAAATGCAGTGGATTCCATTACAGATTATTTGGCAAAAGAGAAGCTGATAAATGACTCAACTCTTAGGAAAACTGCATGAAGCTACTTTTGGCTTCCAAGAAAGAAATTAAGAAAGCAGCTGAAAAAAAGGAAGATGCCAGACTGAAAGAGCAATGGTGATCTGGGACAATGTTCAAGTGTTTGCTTCCTGTTTCTCCAACTATGGACCAGTGTTGCAAGACTGATAGTTTGAAGATTCTTTTTACCAAAGGAAAAAACCTTTGACCAAAGGAGCAAGGTTGCACACATGAGCCTTGTTGGCTGGAAAAATTACTCAATTCTGATATCCAAAGGATATGCCTGTTTGAGTTTCTAAATTTTGTTCCAAAACGAAGTGGGAAAAATGCTTTAGACAAAGGCCTACATGAGCTGCTTAATCAGCAAAACGAAACTGAGGCTCACTGTTGGAAGAAAAAGTGCACCATTGTTACACATCTACTTCCAGAATATCTGTATGGTAAGCTTTCAAATACTTTTTTTTTGAAGCAAGAACAGACAAGATCAAGCCATGTATCACTAATAAAGATACCTTCTATAATGAGAACAGAAAGTGTAAGACAGAACTATCTTGATCAAACTGGTATTGTATGATACCATTTCAGGGTTCTGAAAAGGTATTAAGAAAAGCAAATCAAATGCTTGCATTCAACCACTGAATCAGGCAAAAAAGTTAAAATTTTATGCAAAATGTCACACATGCTCTTTTAACCCATCTTATGTTAGACGAAACTGTCTGTATAGTAAATATAAATCCAAGTTGTATATTAAAGCTGTATAAAAAACACTTTCAAGTGTATCTATATACACAGACACACCCACCACTTTTTGGGCAATGCTAATTTACAGAATTTAGCCTGGTCTCAGCTTTACTTTGTTTGCTTTCATCACTTCAAAAACAATCCTTTCTCCCTGTTCTGTTGCTTTAGAAACACACCATGTTAGTAAGAACAAAGTGTCCTGCTTCTTCACAGCTTTCAATATACACCCTACAAAGCCACTAGCACAGAACTGCAGTCCGTATGCATTCAAAGTTCGATTTTATCCATTCTCTTTGGAGTAGCAAAAGGATAAAAAAATAGTAGTAGCTTCTCATACATGAAGAGGATTGAAACATTTCAAAAGAAAGAAGGGTAGTAAAAGCAAAAAACAAAACTCCAAACTAAAGTGATCCTTCACTATGTCTTCTCCGCCCTCCAAAATATATTTCCTACCTTCACAATAGTAACACTAGATCTCTCTCTGGCTTTACCAATATAACTTAAGCTTTACACTTCTCTCTGTATCAATGTTTTGTCTTTTGTTACGTGAGCTATCTCAGCTTCTTGAATTCTTTAGATTTTCTCTCCAATCCTCATCAGTTCTTAAGGGGGGAGACAAGTCCCATGTAAGTGCTTATCAGACACCCCCTCTCATGATCCAAGACACTGACAAAGCCAAGTTTCAAGTTCCCAAAAGCAAAGACTAGGGTTTGGACTTGATTTAAAACATACAGTTGTTAGATTATCACACTAGCTGAGTAGCAACAGAGACTTCCCTGCTCTGTAGATAATGGTTGTGGTGATGCTCTAAGTACATGACAAGCCTTAGGACTAGTAACAGCAAAATTTAGGGGAAGAAAGGAACTACTGTTGGGAAGTAGTCTGAAAGTACTCCTCTGGACAAACCTAAGTGAAAATGGAGTGCCCAGGAACAAAGTGAATGGGGCTTACACAGAAACGTCACAGAAAAAAAAAAAAACAGGGAAAGTACTCTGGTGTGTGCCTCCATATAAAAATAATTCAAGACAGAAAAAAAAAAGAAAAGAGATTCAGAAGCAAAACTAATTGAGGGCTGCTCACAAAATTCAGGAGAGAACAACTGAAAATGAGTAAGCAAAATACAATAGCCTATGTTATTTCAGTATGCTTTATATGTAACAAGAGGAAGCAGAATTGACCAGATATAAAGTGGAATCAGAGAAAAGGAATGTTAAGCAGGGGCTATACATGTTTTTCAACTAACATCAAAACAAAAAAAAGAGAAAATATTAGCTAGGAGTGCAATTTGTACAATGGCAGAATAGTATTTTTTATCTTAAAAAATGTAATATCATTAGTGAAAAAACTCTTCTACAATCAGAGCCATTAGGTAGGAGAATACTGAATACAACAACAAAAAATATTAGAACCGCCACCAGTAAACTCTGCTGAGTACTTCCAACAACAATATCCACAATTTGAAGCCTAAGGACTGAGGAAAACTTTTGGTAAGTGAAAAAGTCTCATCTCTACAGATGTAATATTCATCACTGCCTAATACCTTCTGGCAAACATAGGTCTGTTGCTTTTGGGGTTTTTTTCCAGAGGATTAGTCAAACTGAAAAAGATAAAAGTTTTAAATTTAACTGATGCAATACTAGTTTCGTGACTGTGCACACTGACAAGACTAACCAGTCTATTTCTAACTCTAAATGCCATCCAGCAATATGGTGAGATATTAAGACAGTAAGGTCAGTTCAGTTTTTTTGATTATTTACTAAGTAATTAACAATCAAATAAAAGTTAAGATTTTTTTCCCAGAAAAAAACACAGAACTCTGAAACATTGTAATAACAAGAAATATGCCCAGAGCTTTTCTTATTCTATATTTTATTTCCATATGGAAATTCAGTTTACTTTCAAGGAACATTCATGTAAGGACTGGCTTCAAATTCTGTCTTGAGAGGTACTTTCAGTGTATCTTTCTGAGGCCACCTTTTGTTTACTGCAGTCTCAAAAGCTACATGCAGATGCAGCCAGTCAAAAAGAATGCCTCCTACCCCTACAGCACAAGTAACAAGAGTTACTAGTAACAAGAGTTGCCCTGTGCTTTCTAGTAGTCTTTAACAATCACAAATGACTGTAAAGGCCTGGTGTACTTTCCCTTTGCTACCATCTGAAGTATGATTTATCATTTCAACAAGCTGATTGAGAGTATAACTCAGTAAAACCTTTTTAGAACACTGTTTCATAACAATTCCTTTGTTTTGCCTGCTAACTGTTGTGAAATGCAGGTATTTTGCCCATTGCAAAAAAAAAAAGGCAGAAAGTTCTGACGTTTGTTTTGGCATAGTTCTCACATTTGTTTTAACACAGTTCTTGGTATTTTGAGAGTGCTGCTATCTGAATGTAAGTACTGGGAACACTAATCTTATTTACTGTATTATCAAACCTGAACATGAGCCTGGCCAACATCTATATTAATTAATTAAAATAGATTATCAGAAGAGGTTTTCATGCCTTTCCTGCTTCAGGTGACTCTCAGAGCAAAAAATTCCTTTAGCTCTAGAGAACTGCTTGTTTTTTTCTCTCTACTTAACACATTCTTCTATCACTTTTGCAGACAAACTAAGAGACATGGTAAGTCCATAATCAACAGCAAAACAATTAACAGAGGAGGGCTCTCTTGTAAATTTAGTACTTATACAAAGATCCCTTGAACTTTTATATTGCCATCAAAATTCCATCTCAGTATCATCTGTGCTGACTAAAACTGTGTCACAATACATCAAGTGTGCTACAAGCCTTTTTCAAAGAGGAAGCCTAATCCCAAATACTTATTTTGATTAAATACTCTCCGTGACTTATTAGTGAGAAATTTATAATGCACACATAAACAAAACAAACTAAAAGTAACACCAACCATGCAATAGTAAATGAAAAAAAAATTGAAATGCAAAAGGAAATTAAAAAAAAAAATTAAAACCAACCAAACAAAAACCCCACATACAAAGAAAAAAAAACACAAACAAAACCCCAACAAACCAACAACCAAACCAAACCCCAGCAAACTACACCAAATCAACAACACTCCAGGACCCAATGCTGACAAAGAAGTACTGAACAGCAGAAGAAAGGAATTTGGCCAGAAAAATACTTGGACAAAAAAGACATGTCCAGAATAGTTTTGATATATCCCCAAAACTTCTGGAAGATACTACATTATTGAGGATTATACTAGTCATCACTGTATACCTGCTACAAAACTAGGCATGAAAAGAAGCACACACATGCAGAATAACAGCAGTCTCACCAAAGCCCTTTCTTTTCTGAATTCACCACTGAAACAACAGCTGGGTGGCAGATTTGGAAAGTAGTGAAATATTTTCAATTTGGAAAATAAGTACCTATACAGAATAATTTCTCCTGCAGTATAAAGACATGGCAACAGCACACTGCAGCACCACTCCATTTTATTACATGGCATATTTATGGTCGTGCTCCAACCATTGCATCTGTCTCCATTATGTAAGAGCATCTCTCTGGTGCCCGCTCTAATATTGCTCACTATAACCAAAACACATTAATAATGAATACAGTCACTCAAGTCTTCTTTACCATACCTTTCTGTTAGGCAGATGAAAAACCTAAGCAAGTCTGACTTCTCCTGACCAGCTGTCATGGTTGCAGTGGGGAGACACAGCATGATGTCACCTGTCACAACTCAGCAAACAGCTCAAAACTACACCAAATACAAGAAAAGAGGCAGGAGACAGTAATTCTATTTCCACCTCTCCACAGACTCGGCTTGACCTTGGCAAGTCACTGGGGTTTTGTGCTTGTTTTTTCATGTTCAGGACATGAAGAGCTTTTACGCAGACGGCTGGAACAACAACAATAACTGGGTAAGACTAATTATTATTTATTCTGCCTGGCCTCAGAACTCTTCCACAATGGCATAAATTCAGAGTGTGTACAAGCACCTCCAAGACTTTAGACTCTAATTTCGAAGCTCCCTTTATGTAAGATCACCAGTGAAAGCAGCACACCCCTTACCAAGACAACCTCCCCTGTAATCAATAACTGATAAAAGCTGTTTCACAAATTCTTCTGCTAAGCAAACAACTTTAACCTTATTTTCTACACAGGCAGCTCCTAATCCACAATTTGCAACTTGCAAATGCTGCCTGCAAGATCCTTTGCCACTGCTCCCAGACAAAATTAAATTACAGAGTAAAAATAAGTGCTGCCAGGAGAAGGAAAGCAGGATATTTTCAGAAGAGTATCTTTTGCTCCCTGCAGTTTCTACGGTTCGGCAAAAATTAGGGACCAGTATTTTGCACAATTCGATTCCCTCTTCCAAGCTTGGAAAATTCTGAATTTCACGGCAGCCTGGTCAAGTTTCATTTCGATACCAACTTTTCCTGGTAATCTCCCAAAACACCATACACTAAAAATATGCCACAAGTATGGCTTCGAAAAAAACAAAGTGCAGATGAAACGTCCTACAGACCAAGCAATGTTACTAAGAATAAAAGCAGAAAGACATCTTTTCTGGCACATTCAGAAAAATGTCTGTATTCTTCTGTACTCATAAAGGGAAAAATTTAGGTATTCATTCCTCTACTCTAGTAACTAGAAGAAATTAGAGTAATAACCAAAACACTAACTAGGATCCATTGCAGTATATACCCTTTAATCTAACCTACAAGAAGTAGAAAAATTAAATGAAGAACAAGGCGTGATCTCACATAGAGCAGTTAAAAATGATTAGTTGCCAACACAGTTTGTTCCCTATTTGAGAAAGTGTTCTGGATTTTCAATGCACTGATGAAATACCACTGCATACAAGCTAGTTATGCAGTACAACAAAATGAATATAAACTCTTGCTCCTGAATAAGAAACAAATGAAGAAAGTTATACCATAACCACAACCTCTGTAAAGTCTTCATGTTTTCCAAGCAAAGCACGTAAACAACTTTAGAATCATACACCCCTAGAACATCCTGCGTTGGGAGGGATCCACCAGAATCGTCAAGCCCAATTCCCAGCCCTGTGCAGGACACTCCCAGATTCACATTATGTGCCTTGAAAGCATTGTCCAGATGCTTCTTGAACACTGTCAGGCTTGGTGCTGTTCCCTGGGGAACCTGTTCCTAATATCCAACCTAAACCCCTCCTGACACAAATTCAGACCATTCCCTTGCATCCTGTCACTGGTCACAAGAGAAGAGATCAGTGCCTGCCCTTCTGGTTGCCCCGTGAGAAAGCTCTAGGCTATGATAAGGTCTCCTCCAGACTAAGACAGCTGATCTCCATCATTCCTCACATGACTTCCTCTCTAGACTCTTCACCATCTTCACGGTGCTCCTTTGGATACTCTCTACAAGCTTTACATCTTTCTTACATTGTGGTACCCAAACCCACCCCCCAGCACTCGAGGTGAGGCTGCCCCAGCTCAGAGCAGAGCAGGACAATCCCCTCCCTTGCCTGGCTGGTGATGCTGTGCCTGATGCACCCCAGGACAGGGCTGGCCCTTATGGCTGCCAGGGCACTGCTGACTCACATCCAACTTTCCTTCAACCAGGACGCCCAGGTCCCTTTCTGCAGCCCTCCCCTTTCCCAGTCTATGCACATCCCTGGCACTTGCCCTTGTTACATTTCATATCTGGTGATTGCCCTGCCCTCTAACCAGCCAAGATCACTCCACAGGGCCTCTCTTAGTTTAAATAACTACAGAAATATGTATTTCTTTCAATTAAACGTGAATGTTTCAAGACTGATCTACAAAAAAGACATGGCCAAAGAAGAGCCTCGCAAGCTTCCTGAAGACATGTGCTGTTGACTGAAGTGTTTGGGCTGCTTTAGAGAGAACAAATCATGTCCCAGCAGCATGTCATTCATTAAATAATCTTATTACAGTAAAACATGACAACAATTAGATCTTATAGTAAAATTTTACACATCAGTCAAGCTTTTAAAAATTAAAAATACTAAAAAACCCAGTGTTTCTCTTCATCTATCTTTATTTTATATTTTATATATAATTTTAGTACATATATAATATCAGAATATATTATATATATAATAGTAGTCTCTGTCTGTTGTAAGGATCCAAATCTACAAGCTTAATCAAGAGACTTCTCACACTGTACATACTGAAACCCTTACGTTCTTTTCTTTCTTGGTGAAAAATTCACCACCAAAAATACGGAGTTTATGCATTTACAAGCATAAAACCAAGAAGATACATGGCCATATGTCACCATCTGGATAACTAAAGCGCAGTTGAAGAGCATGAAGTATTTTTCAGGAAATGAAATCATCTTAAACAGTATAAGGAGGTTCTGAAAAACGGCTGTGATGTGACATAGCAAAGGTGACAAAAGAGTTTCTTCAGGTTGTAAAGGTTACTTAACTTTTTCTTTGTAAAAGGTAGCAACCACAAAACACACTCACCAACTATGAGTAAAGAACACCACGTAAGTGGAACCCCAGGAAATGAGAAACTCTTAAGTTTAGCCTTTACTTTTCCTAGACTCAGTACAAATATAGGGATATGGAAACTGCTTCTATTAATTTCCTCTTCAAATAAGTGTATTGGCTGTTTCCTTTTCTGAATTTCTATATTACAAAATATAACCATAATTCTATATTATTTCCTTACCTCATTATCATCTTAATTATTAATTAATCCAATTATGTTCAAGGTAAGATGAAGTGTATAACATTATAATGCTATAAGCATTTCTACATAAAAATAATGGAAGTTCACTGAGATCAAGAATATAATTTATAATTATAAAACTGTCTTAAAATACTATAGACTTAAAAGGCATATCCACTTTTGTCAACAGAAGACATCACCTGACAATACAGCTAGTGACATTTACCTTTTTCTCTTTTCCACCTTAACACAAAAGGAAGTAAGTAATTCTATAAAAGTCAGCACACACAAACACTCAATTTTTAGAAACACTGCAATAAGAAACATTAAAAAAAAAAAACCCAAACACTTAAAATATACCTTCCCTGTGAAATGCTCTTGGGAGGCAGTATTTCAGCACATTAGTGCCATATACTTCAGTTAATAATGTGCTTGCAAGTAGCATCCAAAGAATTTATGGTTGCAAGTATTAGGAACACAGAAAATTATGTCCTGAAACTTCACAATTCTGCTGACAGGATTTGTTCTCCAAATGTCAAACTAATTCTGTGCATAAACAACATTCTTCATCCCAAGAGAGATTCTAACAAATTTAATGAATAAGATAAAATACTTGTTGGTATTAAATATGTATTTTACAAATTCAAATGACAACCTATCTTTTCAAGTTTATCTAAAACCAACATAGCACAGAACAGGTATGCATGGCACCTTAACCGTAATCTTCACCAACAATGAATTAGTAACTATAAAACCTTTCTTCAAAATCTTTACTTGTGAAGGCACCACAGGTCTTTTAGGAAGACTTTATACACACCCACAGGCTACTTGCCCTTCTTTTAACAGTATTTTTGAACATAAAAATTGAAGTTCAAAATAATGAAAAATAGTCCTAAAATAAATTACTGCAAAATAGAAACCAGCAAGTCAGAGGATAGAAACACTCTCATTCACAAACCCATGATCATTATGCAATTCATAGTACTGAACAATACTTAAAAGAGAACTATTTTTGTAAAGAGGTGTCAGCAAAGGATATTGCCTTTTAATTGGCTGTAACAAGCACACACATACTATGCCAAATACAATAGCTACAGATTATTTCTGGAGAAATCAAGCTATAGAAAGATTATTTTCAAACCTTCTTTGTGCTCTGTATCAACCAGAGTAAGTCAAACAACAAAGAGCTACTTAATACAATGAATAAACAGCAAAAGCAAATATAATCCAAATTAAGACCTTAACTCCATAAAATTGCTTCTACTGAAAGTACAAAAGCTTAAAAGAGTATTTGTCAGCATTTCAGAAGACTCCTTTAAGAATATAGTGCTCACAGGGATTTCCCAATAGTCTGACTTGAGGCAGCTCATGCTTCTTGATAACGATTTAAATGTTAGTCACACAAAACCATCTACTCATTTGATTGTAAACGAGTTTTTCCCAATCTTTAACACTCATCAGATACATATACACACCACAATAGCTGTAGTTATGCTATTAGTTAAATCTTAATAAGCACTATTTAAGCCTTCAGTGACAGTAAAAACTGTAGCCTGAAGAACCTATCCATGAATTCTAGTCCTATAGTCTACATCATCCTGTTTCCACTTCTTAAGCTTCACTGAAACCATTCTAACATCTCTTGCAGCCTAACTATGATGAGGCCCAAAATCAATATGTAACTGTTATCTTCCTAGACCTGTCAATCACCCAAGACTACCAGCAATGCTTCTTTTCCAGAAATAACTCTCCCTCCTTCCCTTGGCATTGTTGCTATCATGACTCATCCCTTATCACTCTGTTCTTTCAGTGTATCCTCCTGAAGGAGCCTCCTCATTCACCTGTATTATTTTATGAATCATTTCATAGGCTTTTGTCTTGCATCCCTTTCCATTTGTCTTCATTCTATCCAAGGCCAAGACTCAAATTCAGCTATGAACTCCCTGCCTTCTACTCCCTATCTCTTGTGCTTGTCCAAGTCAACACCCCATCCTGAGTCTCTCTTTCCCCATCTGATGCCTCACTATCAGCTCAGCCTCAGCACAGAAAACATACAGGTCTTATTCATTCCACCACTGCTTTAGTCTCCTTTCCACTACTGCAAGTCCTGAACTTAAGTAAGCTTTAGCCCTCAAATCTAAGTTCTCAATAGGTCCTATAAATAGGAAATAACCTGCTGTTGAGATCCTAGCAATGCCTATCACATCACTAAGATATCCCTCTAGCAGCTGAAATTTTATCACACGACCACAGAAGTTCACACCTAAAATAGTGAAGCAATCGTCTTCATCTTTCAAGATCCCAAATTGATCCTTATGAACATTCCTCTCTTGATAGCTTTTTTTAGCCTATGGCCAGATCACACAAGTCCTTCCTCATCTCATTCCTAGAGCAGCATCCACTTCACTCTCTACTTCAAGACCCTCAGTGGTCAAGGTCCTCATTCTAAAATTACTAATCAGGATGTAGATGAGGCTGAAGTTCCAATAAGCTGTTATATTTTCACCTCTGAACTTCTTTTCTCTTGTCCTTGTGGCTGGGAGAGCTCCCCAAAGCAGCACCTTCTTTCAAAAACCTCCTACAAGTTTTTTTTTCCCTATTTCTCATTAAAAACAAAGAAACAAAATGAACTAGATAGCTGTCACATCTACACTACTACACTAAAATTCACGTCACTGATGCCAAACATTCTCCTGTGCCATCACAGATCTCATGAATCTTCCCTTACCTTTAAATCATTAAGTATTCTGGGTCAGGAAACCCCTCATAACCACTGAGCTCCAGGATGACTAATTCAGACATGGAACTTGAATAGCCTGTTACTTAGAAATGTGACTAAAACAATTTTCTACCATACAGTGCCTATGGAATACCAGCATCATACCAGCAAAAAGCCTACTCAAAGTATTTTTTGTCTTTTTCAAGGCTTCTCAACCTGTTTAAAAGATAATCCAAATGCTATATTGTACACTACTGTTACAGAAGTTTTAACTGGTAATCAAGTACTCAAGACAATGCCTACTATTGATCATTTCAATCTGTTATTTCTAAGTTGACTTCTAGTATATAATCTATATACAACAATCTACAATCTATACAATCTATATGCAACAGATCAGGTTGTCCCAGGCTACTAAGAAGACACTATTCCATACTTTATGTCACTGTAAAATTACAAAATTAAATTCATGGCACTAGAGATTTTTTCTTGTCATATGGCTTTCTTAGACCTGGCAGAGCAGTTTTCAAGCTAACGGATGCCTACACGTATTTTTGCAGAATCAACAATTATTTAAAAACAAGTGGTTTGTGCTCAAAATACAGCTGAAGAAGCATTTTCATTACTTTTGTCATCTTAAAATGGTATTTCCCTAAACTGTTCACAACCAAAACCAAAAATACTACACAAAACCCCAAAAATACTATCCTATAATCCCAGCCATAAATTATCCACTTCTTTTAAATAATAGTTGTGAATAGTAATTCCTTTTAAGTTACTTGTCTCGTGTTTCTGTTTGCTTTCTCACTGTATCTGGTTCTGACACTGTGCAGTTTAGCCTGTCACACTGTACACAGGAGCAAGTTTAATCAAAACACTCCTTGTGAGACAGCAGCACGAGTGTGCCACATGCTGCAAACAACAAAGCAACAATGTACTCTGACTGCCCCCCAAAACCGCTGCACTAAATTCCTACTATTCCATTCCAACACTGCATAAACCTATGCATTCTAACTTAAGCTTAGGCATGTAGTTTTCACAGGAAAAAAAACAAAACCAACAGAAAAAAGCTTCATTCAGGTAACACTGACTGTAAAAGAGCCATAAGCTTTACCTCAAAGTTTGAGTGCCCATGTGATGCCCACTCAAACAAGATGCACAATTTGCACACTACATTCTTCAGTTATTGCTTTTTAATTTCAAACACTTTTCCCCCCATCCAAGTAAATTTTTACAGAACAGGCCAGAAAGAAAACTCCTTATACTATTTTGAAAAAAAACCCAACAAACAGCTACTGGAGAACCATCAATTTTTAATCCTAATACACAGACAACTCAGCATCAGAGCCACACTCCAAAACCAGGTCATTTAATAATAATAATAATAAAAAAAAACCCACAAAAAAACCAAAAAAACCCCCACCAAACGAAAAGTCAGGCTCCTTCATGCAATATAACTACAACATTAACAAAAGTTAGCATATTTCATTTTACCTACACTAGAAGCATTTAACAATAAGAAAACAAAAGTATTTTTCCAGATAATTATTTGACTTATAGGTTTAAACAATAAATGTAGCATTAAAATCATGAACTACAAACAATTTTTTCACTCTTGTTAAAACGGTACTTTTTCTACTGCTCTGATCACTGTTTTTAAAATAAACCACACTTGTTTTGTAAACATTTTAACAGACATCTGAAAAGGCTAAAACTAATGTCACAAACATGACAACACTTCTGACAATCCTGTAATAATCAATAAACAAAGAAAATGGAGCCCAAATATTCAGATGAGTAAACTAACAGAAACGTGGGAAAACTTAATTGCTAACTAGAGCACAGGCTAATAGTTATAGCAAACTTTAAAAGCATTCATTCCCTTCTTTCAAGTCCAACCTCTAAAATAGTACACTTCAGGAATCATAACAAACAAGATTAGCTCTCCTAAAGAACATTTACTTGGGAAATGCTCTATCAGCCACAAGATGCCTTCATCAGGAGAGAAATCAAGCAAAAGCTTCAATTTATTTTTTGACGAACAAGAGTGAGGAATTGGAAACACTACTGCAGCCAAACAAAACAACAAAATACCATAATGCTACCTTCTCCACGAGAACAAAAGCATCAACCACCAACTCCACCCCACCCCCAAGCAGGCTGTTGCTCTCTAACCACAGAGCCAATGCTGTAGACAATGTAATCCCACAGGGAAGACAGAAGGTCACAGACACACTGTGAAATCTTAAAATACGGTCCACGTTTTAGAAAGACCTAGAAGTTCTTTAACGAGACAAAATTTCATTTGGACCAAACAGGTGGAGTATAGAAACAGCTTGTTCTCTTGTCTCTTCCCTCAACACATAGAGGGAGGTCACGTGCTCAGTGTAGTCCAAAATTAAGGATACGGCACTTCTAATAAGCAGCAGCAATCGAGATGTGGCGAGGACGGCAACGTGCAATGTAACACTGCAGGTGTGATTGCGTACTGTATACCAGCAGTGGATCTGTTATTATTCATCAGCTGTAGGTGGCTAAGAGGGTGTCACTTATTACAGTGACACATGCTGCAGCTGGCTAGCCATGATTAAGTATTACCCACTGTGGTTGAAAGGGATGGAGACTACCATTCATTATGATCCAGCGTGGCTTAGTGGCATAGGGAGGCTGCTACCCTTCCCTGCACCGCAGCATTTGAAGGAAGGCAACTAAAACTCAACAAAGCCCTGGGAATGGTGTGCAGACGAGAGAAAGGGAACCTCGGTCGCCCAGCCTGACGGAACGGGTGTCCTGCTAGCAGGGGCGGAGAGCCCGCCCGCGCTCGGCGCGACTAGGAGCGCTCCACCGCCAAGTGACAGCGCCGGGCCGGGCCCCGGCCGGCTCCGCCGGGGGAGAGGCGCTGGGGCACCGGGGCACCGCGCTCAACTTCCAACCACAGCAGCAAAAGCCTTTGTCCGAGCGCTCCCGGTCCGTGGCCGGGGGAGCCTGGAGGACCCCCGCCTACGGCGAGACAAGCCGGGGCAACCGAGAAGGGAGAACAGCCCGTGCCAGCCCCAGGTCCCATCCCAGCTGGGCTCCGCCGCTCCCTTGGGAGCCCTCAGAGCGGGACGCGATCCGATGCAGCCGGGATGAGCGCTGACCCTGCACGGAGTCCCGACCGGCGTGTTCGTGCCGAAGAGAAGGAAAGCAAAGTGAGCGCCCAGACC
>VWYP01032724.1:193243-246849 GCA_013400435.1 Pycnonotus jocosus | reverse complement strand
GGCGCCGCGAACGCCCCGCACTCACCCTGTCACAACAGGCGCCATCTTCCACAAACTCTCGCCAAAACTCCTACTCTCGCGAGAGCGCCCCCCTCCCCGCGGTCCAGAGCGCGCGTGCGCGGGTCCGCGAGACACGCGCGGGGAGGTGCGCACCGCCTACTCAGCGCCCGGGCTTCTCCCCTCAGACACAACAGCCCGGGCGTGGGAACCGCGCCGCTCTCGCGAGAGCCTGGCTCCGGCTGGCATGCGGAGAGCGGCTGAAGTCTCGCGAGAGCGGAGAGCGCTCAGGGGAAACCGAGGGATTCCCTCTGCCCGCTCGCGCGTCTCGCCCCCGCCGGCGCGAGGAGGGGCGGACGGGGAGGAACCATTTGGGGCGCGGAGGGAGGGGCGGGGCGGGGCGGCCTCTAGCGCGCTGGGCCGTTACCGCCTCCTTCCCCTACCCCCGCGGCAGTGTGAGTGGGGCCGCGCGCCTCGTGCTGCCCGCGGGCTGTGCACGTGCGCGGCCCGGAGGCACTCGCGGCGGTGCCGGGGCAGAGGGGGCCATTGGCGCGGAGCTGGGACAGGGCGGAAAGAAATCTTTTGTCAAACGGTGAATAAAAAGAGCAGGAGGCTGGGATTTGGAGGCACAGCCCTCAGGAAGACCTCTTAGGTTGTTTACACGAATTGTAAACATGTTTTTTAGAAGTCGGTTTTACATTAAAAGCCCGGTTTCATAATTTTGTTTTCATCTGCAGCTGAAGTGCGTAAGATGCGTTTGTTTAGCAAACAGAAACAGTGGAGTCTGGCAGCGCCCCAGCCGGCTGAGCGAACCCTGTGGTGACACACGACTGAGTGTGGGCACGGGGACAGGAGGTATCTGCAACGCGGAGCTGCCGGAGTGTGCTCCGACGTTTTTATAAGACAAAAAAAAAGACCTCCGTTTTTGATTCATTTAGCAACAGTATCCCTTCAGGATGCGGGTCTGATTGTCCGTTAGGAGACCAAATTTGAAAACTAATCCTTTTACATCAAGACTTCTGTCTGTTCAACTTCTTTATGTGTGTGGTATAACATATCAGTCTAACTTCGGGACCAATGCTACATTGATTTAAAGATTGCTGAGATTCCAAAGCCTACATCTTTTTTATTACTTTTGCTCTGTATCTCTGCTGTCTTCCAAATTACGGAAAAAGATAAGATTTCAGTAATGCCACGAATAAGATTTCGGATCTCTTGCCCACATATGCACTTCACTGCTCATGCTAATTCAATGAATAATGTCTCAGATAAGTAAAATCATGTTTTAAGAGATTCCTTGGTGACGAAGTTTGCTGTATGTCTCACTGTACAAACAGCTATTGTCTCCTGTCATTTAGGGACTTTCCCCATCATGATTTCCCCCTCCTCATTAGATACAAGAGGACTTTGATTGGCTCCCTTGTAAGCACAGTTCTCGGCAAAAGCACAATGCATACTGGAAATCCTCTGTATTGTTTGCAAAGAGCAATTCATAATCCTTTTGGAAATCTCTTCCTAAAAACTTTTATTTTTCCTTTTTTTTTTTTTTTTTTCCCTCTCCCAAGGCTAAAGAATGATCTCAGCTCATGCTAACTCCATTCCATTTAGAATAGTTTCTGGATGTTTGCCATGGACTGTCTCTAGATGGTTATTTTATGGGGCCCCTCTTTTACTGTGTTTTGAATCTAACTGGAAAATCTAAAAATACAGCACACAATCTGCAGTGTCTAGCCTCAATAGTTTACAATGAAGGCACTTTGATTAATAACCAGATTAATTGGACACTGGAGCAGGTATATTATTTAAAAAAATTAGTAATCACAGAGACCACCATTGTAGTCCTTTCCATTAGTGACAGCAATACATTATAAAACAAATAACCATTGATTTTGGTTTTTTAAGTTATAAATGATCTGCAGTTCAAAAGGCCAGGAATACTATTCAAATCAAAAACAGTAGCTTGAACTTCATGTGAGTAGCTGGTGGAAGAAAAGATAACAAGCCACTAAGGGTTTTTTTAATATTGTTTATGCATTGAATTTTCTTGTTGCTGCTAAAAGTTTGTATTTCACATAGAGTGTGAAGAATTCCTATTGACTTTATTGGAAACTGAAAGCTTCCACTACCTCAGAGATCTAGACCTCACTTTCTGGCCTGTAATGAGTGTAAGCACTTCCAGAGCTGAGGTAGAAAAATTTACATACCAGGTTTGCATCTTTTAAATTTTCATGTTTGCTATGCAAATCAGTAGTTTGACTTTTCTATTTAAGCTCAGCTGAGGTTGGCAAAAGGGTTCTGAATCAGGCCTGTCACTTCAGAGACAATTTGGAGAAGCACAGCTTGGAGGCACCTTTGAAGGATGTGATTTCCACAAGTGTTGGGCCTCACCCATGTTCCAAGCAGATGCTCTGCCAGTTGACTCCAGCCAGGTGCTCAGAATCATTAGTCACCTTTGAAAATGGAAGGCTGTTAAAGCAGGAAATCCAGTTTACTCTCACTTGTCAACTGAGGGGAGGACCACCTCGAACTTGGATTCAGCAACATGTGTGTATGTGGACAGAGTGGCACTTGGCCAGTGCTTAGTGGATCTCAGCATCTTCATCTTGGGAATCCATACAGTTTTCCATCCAGGGAATCCATGCTGTCCTCTCAGTCTTGCTTTGTGTGGAAAGAGGAGGAAAAGACAAGGAGCCTAGGATAGCCCATGGAATCGTTAGGGATCAGGCCCTCTGTGTGAGTAGACAGGAGGTCTTTTGGCCTGGAGTGTTGTCCCATCAATGGTACTGCAGGAGCTGCTGGCCAGCAGTGCTCGAGCAGCCCAGCTTTGGAAGAGAACCGCAGGCGGGAGCAAGGACTGTGGGATGCAAACTGTGATAACCAAGCCAAAGATTTTCAACAGCTTGTTTGACCAGTCCAGACCAAACTTTCTCCAGCTCAGCCTTGGCTCTGGGTTTCCCCTAAGCTCATTCTTTTGGGCACAGCACTAGCTGATTAATATGTTTCTCATTTGGCAACTGCTTCCACCTCACTGGTTTGGAGAAGAATGAGAAAAGACCTGCACACTTTTGTGTAGAAGCAATCCCAAGTTTCTTGTGTGCTTAGCACAAGCATGTGAGAGATGGGCAAGGGGACAAGAAACTCCATCTCAGATCAGCCTGTCTTATTAAAAAACATCTTACAGTGTGTCTTGTAAAATCCCAGATATTTTAAAACCCAGTGACCTTAAAAAGCTTGTAGGGAGTGAGAACCACAGTTATCTGGATCTTCATTATAAAGAGCAGGTTTATCTTGAGCTGTTGCAGTTTGTAGGTGGTGTAAATCACACATTCTAGTGGTAGGTGCTGTGATACAACCCTGCTGGAATTTCATGAGCACAGGATGTGCAGTGTGGTTCAACCGCGTGTCTAGGAAAGCAAATAAACAGGCACTTGCCCACAGAACATCTCTTAGATCTGAACTGCGGCGCATCTGCCAACAAAAGTTATCGCTTAAGCTGCTAGCCAGCCAGTTCAGCGTCAGAAGTATCTGCTCTTTGAAATGGATGCTGCTGTTCAACATAGCTGAGAGAACTTGCAACATTGTCTGAAGGTTGACAAGGAAAAAGAGTAGGCTAGTGAGCAGTGTGCAGCAGGAGCATTTAAATAGTTTTTGCTTGTGTGTCGTAGTCACAAAGAGGATTAGCAAGGAAAAAATCTTAATCTGTGTCTCAATGTGGGCTCAGGTATGAAGTATACCTTGGTGTATTCTTTTAGTGTAAAGACAAGAAGCAAGGAGTATAGGAAACATTAAGAAGGAAGAGGGGGAGGGAAGATGAGGTTAACAGTAATAACATCATGTGGTTATGTAGGTTAACAGTGTGAACAGCTTGATGATTGACTTCTATAACCTCTTATTTTTAAGTACTTTTGTAGAACAGATGCTGTTAAGACACTTTGCAATGTATTAAATTTTGCTCCTCACCTTACCCCAGAATAGTATCTTCACTTATCTTCCATTGGATGAAATTTTTTGTGCATTTGCATGTAAACTACCCTGTATCCCTCCTTAGCTTTACTGGGCTCTTCAAAGAGCCCGCCTCTGATCTTCCCTTAGCCCTGCTCTGCATACACAGCCCTCTGCAGTGATGGCTGGTGCCCTCAGCCCTCTCATCCCCAGGGTGCCCCTGCAGGGACCACCAGAACTCAGTGAATCATCCGGAGGCTAAAATGCCCTGGGGGCTGGCAGAGCCTGCCTGCCACACACCAGGTAGTGCCAGCCCCTTGCACCCCAGCATTCACAGGCAGCAGCAGAGCAGGGTTCCCCAGGCCCCGCCTTGATGCTGCCAGCAGCGTGGCTGCTGTGCTGCCCTGACCTTCTGCCATGGCTGATGTGTTCACGCACCAAACCAGTTCTAAGATCAAACCACAGGAGGCAGGACTACAAAGTCATTCATTACAAGAAGTACAGCAGGACAAACTGTAAAAATCTCCATATTTCCAAAACACACAGAAAAAGATACAGCTTCTTTTCAGTCTGTCTGATCTCTGTAGGACTGACTCTGAGCTGAAGACACCTAAGGAAGTTATTTACATCCTATTGAAATCAAGAAAATGGGGGAGATTAAACTAGTTGATTTGACTGTGAATTATCACAAATAATTAGCAAAAGGAACATTTAAAGACTATATGACTCCAGATGTTTTATTGATTTTATTCATATGCAAATATAAATTGATTTTGCAATGCTACAATTTTGAATTGGTGTGAATACAGATGTCTTTCTGCAGGCTTTTTTTAAAAACATTTTAACATTTTAACAGAGAAGTGTATGGTTACAGAACTGGCTGGGATAAGTAGTGGTTTAGCCTCGGTGGCTTATGCAGGAGGCTTCAACCTGAGACCATGGGAGGCAGGATACCGAAAGGATGGAAGTTAGTATGCTAATAGAATCATTCCATAATAGGCCATGTTTCTGGTTCTGGTTCTCAGCTGGTTTGGGACTTGTCACATATAAGGTCATGTTCCTGTTCCGCATTTAGGATTGGACCCCTGCCTTCAGATACCCCTATATATTGTCAAGTTCACCCTGCCTCTGGGTGTTTGGATCTTGCCCCTCAGATTGCAGTTTCTGTGTTTGTTATTTTCTCTATTAAAGTTCTTTATTTTCCAGGTAACTCCATCATTCCCACCCCTCTATTTTTGCCACGCTTGCCTGGCCAGGCCTGACTCGGGGTCGCAGTGAGCTGGACTGCGACAGTGGTGCTGTTGCAGTTCTGTTGTTATCCTGATGTGTATTAATTCACTAACTATACTCACACCCAAGCCTATAATTTAGTGACTGAGCTAGAGCTGATTTTTTCAGCTTGTCTGGTCTCTCATTCATTATGCTCTTTGAGAAAATATATGCTGACCGACTTCACCTCTACTTGTAAGTAAAATGCGTTTTTTGTAAACAAAGAATGAAAACTCATTTGTTTCCACAAAACACAAGAGAAAGACATACTCTTAATTATACACATTTTTCTTATGTACAGGGAATATGTAACAGAACAATGCTTAAGGAAATTTCAGACTAACTATAACAAGGTACAGAAAAAGAATTTGTCAGCCGACTATAAAAGAAAACCACAATCTGCGCATAATCTCTTGATAAAACTATCACTAAAAACCCATTTGCCATTGTAAACCATCCCATTTTACTATGTATTAGAAAAGTCTTTGCCTCAGTAATGACCACACACTGTGTCAAATAGGAGGAAATATGGACAGAAATCCTTAACCTGTAATTCTACATACAAATATGTGCACACAGGAATTCTGTCTATGGCTAGAGAGAGAAGTTACAAAATTAATTGATTCACAAGTGTAGAGCTGGATACCATATAAATGCTCTTTGGAGAATTTAGTGACAGGTAAGCCTCATTCTGGTCCTATATAGAGAACTTAAACTAACTTTGTGTGTTTAGTAGCCTATAGATTGTCTGTGGCCATGGGCTATAAAGATAATGCTTGGTTTTGCACTGTTTATTTAAATCATTGAGGAAGTTATACAATCTTGAAACAGAAGATAGTGAAAAGGCTTCACTAAAGAACATGTAATCCTAAAAAATAGTTAACTTGTAATACTGCCATGTTGATATCTATTTGGGTTACAAAATTCTAGTTGTTGTGGACTTAATCTAGCTTCCATACTAGTACCATTTTGCTGTTCCACAGACCATTTTCCATAATCATCCTTCTGAAAATAGACAGACTATTTCTGGCCATAATCATTGAAAATAAATTCCATACAAATTGCCTGATAATACTGTTCAGATACAGAGTGTCTGACAGCTTTTGAATTTTTGCCTCTTAGCGAATTACACATGACCTTTTGATACTAAAGTTCATTAGTGCTTGGATATCATATTGATGGGCATCAGATAAATGAATGGATTAACAGATAAGTCATAACTAAAGTAATGAGCTTATAGCTGTTATGGAGGTAACTGAAGACATGTCATGGATGATAATTAGTTAAAGAATTTCTCTATGATTTTATTTACTGTCATTCTTGTTTCAGAATTCATTCTCTCTTCTTTAATCTTAACAAATGATGTTTCATTCTAATGTTCTAGACAACCATATCTTTTTCTAGAAATGCAGATATCCAGACATTCTTATTACTCATGGTTTTATTATCAGTTTGTTTTTCTCCTCATTACTGGCACTGACCTTGCCAAGAGCTAAGCACATGCATAATTTTACTGGTGCGATTAGACTCATTAAAGCTAATGGGATTAATCAAGAAAGTAAAGCTACTTCTGTTTAAATGTTTGTTGTTTGAAGTAGTGCTGCTAGAATCAAGATGAGGAAAGGCTGGAAGGAATTCAAACTGAGCAATATTTTTCATTACATGTCATACAAGGAGAAATTCAAAGATTTTTCTCTTGACCCAACCCTGATGTGTGATGAACCCAAGGTGGTTTTACACTGGAGGTGAGTAGGGATTTCCTAACATTACTTTTTCTTCAAAAGATGGGGGCTTGTAAAGAATTGAGTTGATCTCAGCAAAGTTTACAAGGTAATTTCTCAAGTCTATTATGAAATTTCTGAATTAAAGATAATGAGACATCTCAGCCACCAGCCCAGCAACAGAGGCTGAGTGTAACCTGATAGCAGTGTTGTGATGCTGTGCCCTGGGAGACTCTGGATCGCCCCAGGAATACTTCATTAATGTGAGGAGATTGAGAGAGGCAAACCCAGAAGAGGTTTCCTCTTTCTGTACAATAGGGAAATAGGGAGATTGCACTGAATTAAACAACATTTCCTCTCACAGAGGAATGGTCTCACAGTTAGAACATGGGCTTACAGCTTGGGGGTCTTGTGCATAAAATCCCCAAGAGGTGTTTTATGCCAGTATAAAGTGGGGAAACAGTCTAATGGATTTCCTTGCTATTACTCCCACCCTGCCTTTGTTCCTCATTTTGAGTGCTGCAAGTCTGCTGGTTTTTGACCTGCCAGCTGAAAGCCTCCCAGAAGCATTATAGCAGCCAGAAATACAATGTTTAGAGCGCACCCTGTTTTCAGCCCCTTCCTTTGACAGCCATCTCAGCTAGGGCTGAGAGGGGAGGAGCATGGAGCAGTTGCTCCATCAATCCCCAGGAACTTCCCTTCTGGACCGTCAGGACAATTTTATGGAGACTGGTAACACAGGCCAGACATAGAGTGGGTGATTATTAACTCCATCACGCTCTAATTTGTCATTTCAGACCTCTGATGAGCTGCCTCATATACAATGAGTTTTAAAAAAATCTGGCCTCTTACAGAATCAAATGCAAACTGCTCTGCTCTCATTTTGAAGCAGAAAATCTCCCACGGCCTTGGAGAAAACATCACTTGTGGGTTTTCACCCATTTTATACCTTCCTTTCAATACAAACACTTATTTTGGTCTCTGATAAATACAAATGAAAAGTAAAATTTATTTAAGCTACAGAAAGGCTATTTGTAGTCTAAAAGTTAAAATTCTTAGTTAATACTGACTCCTGTACCCTTGTCTTTTTCTGTGTAGAGGTTAAAAACCAGCAAGTCCATCACTGCAATGTCTAATATCAGGGGTGGTAGATATGTTTAACTATTACTCATTTTTCTCTAGGAAAGTAAATGATCTATGCCCCAATATGCTCACAATTTTATTAACTTTGGAAAGAGCCATGTGGTGTTCATGCAGCGTTTAATCTCCATGGAGTCTCAGAGCCCAAGGTTTTCTGATTACTGGCAGAGGAGAGGGACTGGAGTGACAGTTAGGGGTGCACTGGTCCCTACTGTATATACAGCTGTTGCTGCGCAGGGGAGGGAAACGCAGGGTCTGGCTGTCTGTTCCAAACAAAAAGAAATGGCACATGCTATTACTTCCAGATCATTGCAGTCCCTGCACCACCATCTGCTGGGGGTCAGAGCAGTTGTCCGGGTCGGCGTCAGTCATGCACAAACTCAATGCCTTCCACCGAGCTGTGCCCAGCAGTACATATTTACAAGAACAATAATGCGAACCTGCTCCCTGGACACAGGCACCACAATGCTCCATCACATTGGGAACAAAGGGGCACAACGAAAGTTGATATGCATTACAAAGGAGGTTCCCGGGGATCACAGCTTTGTGATTTCAGGCCGTAACACAAATTGAAGGGAAGAAAAACTGTCACCAATAAGCCCAGACCTAGTGATCATTGTATTTGTAATTGACGCAGCATTGCTGAAAGGGTGCCTGGGTCTCTGTGTTTCCCCTTTTCCTACTGTCAAAGTCTTCTCTAGAAAATAGTTAAATGGAAAAACTTTGATGATAAATATAGAAAACTTGGATATGTTATTCTGTAACAGCAGCAAAATAATCTCTGCCACTTACCCCAGTTTGTTCATACAGATCTCTTTTTCTGGGGCTTATGCCATGGGCTGGAGCGAGATGTGGAGAGCCCTGACTGACGTAAACTGAACAGTTCCTGGAAATCGGATGAGTACAACTGTGTCACTGTGATGTTGAAACCAAATGAGCAGTTTTAGCATCTCTTTAGCCTAACATCAGCTAGTGAGTAATTAATTTCTCCTGCTAAAAACGGCTGCTTCATCACCACTGGAGTGACACATCAGGCATTACTGTTGGGTGCTGCAAACTTTTCAATTAGTGCTGTCTTGCACCCTTGGCTGAACATACACGTACAGGCATGACTACCTTGGGGCCTACAGCTCGAGGTGGCTTTGCTGGCAGTATGTTAAGGCACATAGGTAAAAAGTACAACCCTTCTTTTAGGTCTGGGCTAGCTTGCTGCAGAGCTACATCCGGTGTTTTGGTGCTGTATCAAAATGGAGCCAGAGGAATAATGGAGCTCAGTGCAGAGGTGTCTGCATTCAGCTGAGTTTATCAGTTTGGTCTCAGCATCAGCACTGTTAGAACAGGCAGCAGTGCCAGCATGGGGTGAGAGCAATAGGCAGCAGTTCTGGAAAACTATGAGAAGGGCAGGTGGAGCTGCACCCAGAACATTTTTCAAGTGAGGCTTATTGCCAAATAACTAGAAACTGTGCTGTGTGAGCAAAAACACAGAAGAACTGCTGTAGTCTCTGCCTCACATAGCTACAGTGTCTGTCACAGCACTACCACATACATAATCTTTGACATTTCATCTGATAATTAGTGGTTTTGGCACAAGTAAACACACTCTTGTTAGGTCCTATCTTCAGTTGCTTTTTACTAAGCATCACTCATCATTTTTGCATAAAACCTCTCCAGTCCATGTAATATTTGACAGCCTCCTTGGATGATTTGCCTGAAACATGATATGGAAGAGGAGACCTCCAGGTAGCTGCACACACATGTCTTCCAGACTCCACCTTCCCGGCCTCACTGGCACCAGGACACCCCAGCTGCCAGAGCCGCAGAGCTGGTTCTGGAGCCTGCGAGGGCATGCAGAGCAGCCTTTGCTTGTTTCCTTGGAGAACCTCACCAGCTCAGTTACATATTTGTATTGAAGGACACTTTTTCTGAGCCATTCATCACAGAGCTGAACTCCACAGGTGTGTACAGCAGTGAGGCAGGCTTTCAGCAGAGTCAGAACTAAAAGAACTATTGGTTTTTTACCATTTGGTCTTGTGGGACTGCATTTGAAGTAAAAGTTGCAGAAGAGTAGTCAATGTATAGCTTAGATGCATTTACATAATAAAAAGTATACAAAGTGTAAATAATTTTGTATCTCTAATTTTGGGGAGTAAAAGGCAGGGGATGGGAAGCTGACAGAGTGGCTCTGTGAGGATATTAGTAACGAAACGAAAGGACAGAAAGCCTTCAACCTGCAGGTAATTGATGTACGTGTGCTCCAAATGTGTGGGGACTCAAAAGTCATTTCCATTGGCAGTCCAATAGAAGTGATTGTCCTGTATGTCTAATCTACAATAGAGAAGTGCTACATTGTGGAAATCATCTCATTTCAGTGTGCCTGCTTGCACTCATGCTGAAGACTTTATTCTACCAGCTAGTGACTAGATTAGTGTAGGGAATAGACTGTGTTCCCCAGTCATCCTTCTGGACATATTTCAGAGAGATGAGCTTTTGGGAAAATTCAGCCCAGAATAGCAATTTAACTTTTTCTATTAACTCTTTTACTTCATTAACAATACCCTTTATCTCCAAGGTTGTAGATATGTTTTTATAAAGAGTAGTTCTGCGAGTTACTGCATCTGTGGGCAACATAAATTCAGCCCAGATAAGGCACCGCATGTTGAGTCACACAGCACACAGAGTATATACACATCATTGCTCTTCATGCCAGCTTTATACTTTATGCCGCCTCAATGACAACTATGGGAGAAAAAGTGATGTTTGATCAAACTCAAATTGCACAAAGGGGAGATTTGGTATTTTTGAACAAATTTAATCTTTTACCTTCAGCTGTGCCTATCAAATACATTGCATCAAGAGACAGTGATATTTTTGATCTGGGATTAACTGTTGTAACTTTGGATTTACTGCCTGGTGGAGTCTTGGCCTGATTTTTACCCCAGACCACTTATATGCTGTTTCTTAACATATCTTCCTTGAAATCATTTTAAAATCTACTAACCTGTCTTCTTCCTACCTGTTCTCTGAATTCCATCTGCAGTAATGTCTGCCAGTTTCTAATGCCTAATGGGCAGATAAATGACCATTAGGAAATAATGGATTCATAAAATACAATTATATGTTTTTATGAAAGCAATGTTTTAGTGATTTACAGATGGCCTAGGGCATATATATGGTTATCATGGACTTTTGTTGCTTTTGCACTGCATCCTTTCTCACTGATTACTCTGCCTACTTACAGATTGTATTTTAGCCCCTCGAACTTGCCTGATTGGTGAAGTCTTTGCAGTGATATTTCCTAAGTATTGTATAGGAAGATCCTCAAACATATTGGAGATACTTAAAACTTCATGAAGGAGAAAAAGCTTTTAATATTTAAATATGTTCCCATTTTTTGTGGTGTTTTTTGGGTTTGGGTTTTTCGTTATAGAAATCTTCTAAAAGGAATGTTCAAAAGGTTGTGACAATAAATAAATTTCCTAATAAATGTAGGAAACTTTTGTCTTGTCCCTTTTGTTGATTACAAATGCAGCTGTTGTTACTGGTTTTACTTGCACATTTTAAGCCATTGCACTGTGTTAGTGACTGAGTAACAGCTCACTGAGCCATAGAACTGTGTTCATTCAGCTCAAATACTGCTGCACTTTTGCACAAGAGAATTAAGGTTCTACAGAAACTCTAGCTAAGCTGCAGGAGTGGACTGGAAAGAGATGTGGCAGAAAGAGAAATCACAGCAGTTAAGGAAAATTTGGTAGAAAGGCAAAGGGAGAGTACTGCTGCTTTGGTAAATAAAGAGAGGGGTGGCTGAGCAGACAGAATCAAATTGCTCCCCATCTCTGTTCTGGCACTTGCAGCTCTATTGAAAACAGGCCAGAAGGACATGCTGAATTTGTTGCTCCCGTGTGCCAGCCTTTTCTGCAGCAGCAAGAGAAACCAATCAGTGCTGCTTCAAAAGCAGCTGGAAACTGAGAAATCCCTGGTCCCCTGCTGCCTGGCAAACAGCAGTACAGGGTCTTCTCAGTTTCCAGCCACTACAGAGGCTCCATTGACAAAATGTGTGCAGCATTTGAAGGAGCACAATGTGACAATGAAAGAACCTGAGGGAGACAAAACAGGGAAAGGAGAGAAAGGAAGAAAGGGGGGAGAATTAAATGGGAATGAAGGAGCAACTGAAGACAGGAGGACAAAAATCAAAAGAAAAATATGCTAATCACTGCAAAAGGGGCAATAAAAATAAATCATCCTTCTCATATTTGACACCTCTGCACTGCTTTATCAATGAGTATAGTTGTGATAGGAAGACTAGAGAAAAAGAGGTAGACTTTACTAATGTTTGCTTTCATTGCCACTCTGAGATACAGACACGCTTAATTTAGTCCCCTACTTTCACAAGTGCTGTTGTGAAGTACAGAGTGACTGGAAGATGCCAGATACCACACAGGGGACCACGTGGCACTGTGAATGGGACAGCTCCTACATTCATCCTGTGTTTCTGAGAGAAGCAGAAAGATTTAAAGAGCCTTGTAAGTCAGAAGAATGGTGCCTTACTGTTGCTCAGAACAACCTGGAGAGAAAACAAATGCTGCTCAAAATAAAGCAAGGCAGCTGGCTCATTTTCTCCTTTCCCTTGTACTTCATTGCATTGGGTATGAGAATGTGTAGCAGAGTAGAAACCAAGAGTATCACTCGTAGCTCAGAGCCAAGCAGCATGGCTAGGTTTTATTTATTTTAGCTCTGTCTGCCTGGTCATAAGGTAGGACATCCCAGAGGGATACCAAGAGCTCAGGGATCTCTCTATGGTACATTAATCTCCCAGCTGTTCCCACTTTTTGCTGCTTGTTGAGGATGAAGGGAGATCTGGGAGTGCCAGAACCAAAGTTAGTTACAAAGCAACTAAACTGGAAGGGGCTTCCCAAATGTCCTCACATGACTCATGGAGATTTTAGTTCATGGGTCCAGCTCAAGCTCCTTCAAATTAAAATCCCCTGAAACATATGCTGGGTGAACACAGTGTCTTCAGCACCAACTTTTTCACTCCAGATAGCTGCTCTTACTTGGAATAACTTGGAACAGTAACATGCAAAAATGAATAGTACTTGGGAGACAGCACTGGCATCTACAGGTTTTGGGGGAATTCTTCATACTTTCTGAAAGGTACAAGAAGTGCACCATAAAAACTGAGACAGAATAATAGAACTGTTGCTGTTAGTTTCAAGAAGTAATATCAGCCAGGAACTGAGAAGGGGGTAAATTTTGTATTGCCCAAGCTGAAAATGGGTAAACCCAATTTATGTGCGTTTGCCTTTGAGCACTGCACTGTCATCATCTTAAATGAGCTTATCTTTTTAAGCAAAGGAAGGCTTTTTATCATTCAGGTTTAAAATAAAATGCTTCCATTTGCTCTCTTAGCTTGGCAGTTATTTTCAGTCATGAGTAATTATTCCTGTAAAGTAGTTACTGCTTAGGTTAAAAAAAAATCCATTTCTCCAAAGCAAACTTAATTTGAGCATGACCCATGGCCTCTACACAATCCCCGGTATTTAGATCAGTGATCAATTAGTCTTTCTCTGTAGGAAATAGTAGGCAGTGTAGAACTGATTTTTTGTGATATTTTTATTAATGAGTTCCTTGGTGTTATAATTTTGAATGAACCTACAGATGCTTTAGCAGTTGTAAAATGAGACCACCATCATGTCTGTCTGATCAGGAATCACCCATTGTGTAGCAGGTTAAGAAGGAGATGTTTTCTTTTTTTTTTTTTTATTTCATCTGTCCAGTTCATGTACAGTAGATCAAAACTGGTACCATATTTTCAAATTTACCATTTCAGATTTTTTTTCATCTAAGTTAATTTAAAGCAAAGGTATCTTGCTTCATCTCTGAAATCTTAGATGTATTTTTTCTGTCATAGGAGGAGGTGATAGCAAGGGCTGTAGAGGAACTACTAGCATGATAAATAAACACATAGAGAAACCTCTCAAAATACTGGGCAAAAAACCCATCTAATACTTCTTGAATTTTTTCCCTTTTATGTTTGTCTCATGGACTGGCTCTTATTACATTAATGAGTAATTCGTAACAGAAACAGATCACCATGTTGAAGTCATTAGTGCTGAGAATCAGTATGTTTGTTATAAACATTACAAGGATTTGAACTTCAGGCTACCTTTAACTTGATCCCTTGGGTTGGCTCTTCTCACCATGTGAGCTGCCCAAAAGCTGCCCAAGGGCCCACTGGTTGGTTTGGACTTGTGACATCCTCACTGGAGTGCATTTCATGTGCACTGAGCAGAGCTTCTGGGTTAGTTCCCTGCAAAGGGACAGTGCTTCTGTGCACCAAAACTGCTCTGGGAGTTGAGCCAGTGTGCAGTAAATGAGAACAGTCAGGGAGTGGCATTTATTGCAAAAATGCATTGCTGCTTTGAACCAAAGTGGTAAATATATAGGCAATCATATATATTTTTGTGGCTTTGGGAAGGCATTGCATATTTTTCTCTAGTGTGCAAAATGAGCAATTTTGCATGATAAAACTCAAATGCGTATTTGTATATTTTTCTGACCAGCAACCTCTGGTAAGTTCTGTGTGTTTGATGATGCAAAGAGAAAGCAAGGTGCACTGAATCAATATATAAGTAGAGAAATCCTTACATGTGTGCAACTCAGAATAGTAGATTTTATTTTATCAAGTGATAAAAATTGTGGCTTTCACATAAAAATTATGAAAAACTGGTTTCCTAGCTTCAATTCTCCAAAAAAGTGAAAGTGATGGGTTTGCTAAATCAGGAAAACAGACTAATTTTCTGTCATCAGTGAAGACCCTGTGCTACTTGGGGTTTATGAAAATGCATAAAGAGTGAAGAAAAAAAAAGTTCAGAATCATGTAGGCTTCATTTAAAGCAATGTGGTTAATAACACATAGTATCATGAGATCAGAAGTCAGAACTTCTGCATGCTAATTTTGACTTTGTCAGTGAATTCAGCTTTTGTCAAGTCATACCCATGCAGTTTCCCACCTGAGCAAAGGAATGTTAATGTTTTGAAGAGCAGAAGAAAGAGTTTAATACTTAACAGTTTACCTTTCTGATTTCCAGTTTATTTATTTGAGTAAATCATTATTTTGCTCTTAAAAGGCTGCTGAATTTCATGTATTACTGCTGGCTAACTTTTTGCACTAAATGTTTTAATTTTGATTACTCACATTCATTTGTGTATTTCAGTTCCTTGGCTGGATTGCTAGAGCTCAGACAAGGTTCTTCTGCAGCTGCTGGTAGAAGTACAAAATCTAATTTCAGTTAATTTTTGCATGTATGTTTTTTGCATTTGTTCTCAACGAATGATCAGGCACATTTTGAGTGAATGCATATTTCCAGAAAGCCAATAGAAAGGAGTGTAAAGTAAGTGGTAAAAAGCATTTGATTGCGAAAAAAGAGAATTCCTATAGTAGTGACTCCAGAGGCTTTGTGCTAATTCTTTTGAATTTCTTCCACTGGGGTCTGATCCATAAAGGGATTTGGTTACTTAAAATAGCAGTTATGTCCTAAAGCTCTTAGTATGTACTATTAGAACTTCATCTCAGCTTCTATTTAGGCTTAATAGAGTACAGCCATGTTCACACCATAGATTATACCCACAATCTGCCTTTCAGGCTGCTTTGCTACCTGCCCCAGGGAATGGGAGCACCTGAAACGATGAGCACTGCAGGAAATTCAAGCAAATGTGCTCTACTGCCACCAATATGCCTGAGCTCACTGAGAGCTTCCTTATTCTGACCTTGGGGCTCTTTTGCCACCTGTGATTGTGCATTTGCACATATGCAGAGCTATGTCTGTCAATTTGCGGGTTACTGCTGTAAAGACCTGACAGACAGAGCAGCTCTGATGCAACAACGCTGGGGCTCTCCAAAGGGCTTTGTTTGGTGTGAGCACAGGAGCAGGAAAGATTTCTCCTTGTAAAAGGCTGCCATCCACTTTTGTGCAATATGCAGTTTGATCCATATTCTTGCTAATTGTATTTTGAGGATAGTATCCCAAATTGTACTTTCCCTGTCCCCAGATGACAGGCTAAGTTTGCCCAGAGGGTTGGAAGATGCTTCTTCCCCAGGAGCTGTCAGTCAGCTGTGACTCCAAACTCCTGGCACGTCACACCCTAATTAAAACCAGCTTCTGAAATGTCGTCTTCACTCATGCCTTGAAATATTCTAGTTTAGGAAACTTTCAGACACAGCCATCCTCAGCTCCTTTCTGAGTCTGAGAGAACACAAACCTATATTCACCTTCTAGACATCCTCTGCCTCTGGGCACGTTGTCTCCCTTTATAGTCCTGGTCCTAGAACAACACAAGTATATTTGTCTTCTCATAAGAAGAGACTTTTGTAAAGTTTTCCACTTCAGTTTTGCAAAACCAAAAGTTTCCTGATGGTCTACAGATAGCTCCAGATCCAGTTTTTTAATCTGAACTGGAGGCAGTCCACAAGAAAGTTTAGCGATAAGTTCTCATTTCAGTTTGGTGATGAAACACCAGGAATCTCATCTTCAAGGTGTTTCTGATTTTCTTCCTTTAATGAAACACAAAAACCTAATGTATCTCACCTTCCACCCCAGATTTACAGCAAGAGCTGTAGGAATTATCACAACTGCATCTCTCAAACAGAGGATTTTTAAAAATTTTACCAAACTTATAAAATTTCAATTTGTTCATCCTTTTAAAATTTGCTCTCTAAAGAAAGCTTGCAGAACTCCCTAGTAATTATTAATGGGTCACCTGGTATCATGGACCTCAATACTTCTTACCCATAACTATTAACCATTACATCCCTATTACAAATGAAAATACAGAGACAGACATCTCAGGCTTTTACTTTGGCATAATCCATATAGATTAATTAAAAAACAGGCTCAGTACAATTTATACCAAAAGAAAAAAGTCCAAAGCATGAAAATAAGCCAAAAAAAGAATTACATAATTTCCTTGTATCTTCCCTAAGGACAAGGAATTGGAGAGTATGAGTCAGCCTCAAGAAATGAAATAAAAACAGCCCAGCTTTTAGTGACTTTTCGTATTCTTGCCTTCTGGAGCAGAGCAGGCCATCAAGAACTCTGAGAGCAGAAATCTGACTGCCTGACAGGTTTTAAAATAGGAGTGAAGGTGTACTTGTGAGTAGCTTGGCTTTCTGGTTTGTGACAAGATACAGTGATCAAGAAAAGTGGACTTGAATATGGGGCAGCATGGGGTTGTGGATATCCCATCTCCTGCTGCTTACAGTCAACTACAAAGTTCATGTGCTCTACAGCTATGAGTGAAATATTTACAAAGTTCTCTGTAGTGAGGAGAAAATGTTACTTGTCCTTTTGGATGCTCAAGCCTCTTTTTTATACCTCTCCTTTCCAGTCTGCAATACAGAGATGCTGTGAGGATGAAGCAATGGATGACTTATAATTACTTTGTTGGTAAAGGGACAGCACATTTTGTCTGTGACTTATCACTTTGACTTATCATTTTGCCATGTACTTGCCTTACTGTCTGTCCAACATCACAGTTTCAAATATCCTGGCAAATTACATATAATTATGAAACATATTTTCCTGCTTAATAGTTCAGTGAGAATTATCTGGAATATTAATAAGCTTTCTGCTGTGCCTAAATGGTATTGTTCACTTCTGCTTAAATAAAGCTCAGGGTAACAAAGGTTCAACTGTTTGAACCAGGGGTTCATTTAACGTTGTCATTCACATTTCATTTAAAATCAAGGGAATTTGCAAGGTCAGTGTCTCTAAGGATACTTTGACAGACATAATTCTGTGTTGTTTACATTGGGGAAGAAAACAAAAAAAGGCAATGCAACATATTTTTTGGTCACACTTTCCAGTTGCCAGTTATCAAACCTGGTAAGTTTCAGAACTACACTGGAGCATCCCAGGTCTGAGTTCACAAGGCAGAAAGTTGTTACTCAGCTCAAGTTTCATTGTCCCCCTGTTCCTGAGATTTCATTTCAGAAGGAGAAGATGTGGGATGCACTTTTGCCCCTATTTCTAACTTTTTGTTTGTTTTGGTTTTCACCAGTAATTTCTGGTCTCTTCTATCTTTTTAAGTCATGTTCTGTCCCTGCTCCAAATAGGTAGTTTGGTGAGCACAAAGGCATTTAAAGGGCTTCAACCAAGTTTAAAATGTGTGTAAAACTGATGGAAGACGCAAGATGAGAAAGTGGGAAAAGCTTACCTGGAAGTATACACATAATTTTTTAAAGTATTTTAGATCGACACCTTCCCCTGGCCACCCACCCCAAGATTCATTTGATTGTATCACAATCTCAGTTTTCATTTAAAAATAACTCCCTCTGAAGAAATACAGATGCCCCTATTGGTGCCTGCCTGTACAATGTGAAACAATACCTGTGAGCAATGCTGATGTGCATCATGAAGTTCAACAGTGTTCAGTAGCTTCAGAGTTCCCTGAAAACTTTATCAAATGACCCCATGTACCATGATGAGAAAAATACAAAGACCTTATTAAACCCTCCAAAACCTTGGCTTTTGCAGTAATGATCTCTTTGCCTTTGTCAGCCTATGAGGGGCAAATGGGAATGAACCATGGGATGGGTGTGGGCAGCCAGGACCACGCAATTTTCATGTCAAGCTGTGCCTTGGGCAGAAGCTTCCAGTCATCTGACCCTGTCCTCAGCATCTGTTTCCCCGAATTGCAAATAGTTCCATTACCATCATGCTGTTTTATGTCCTGCAAATGCAAATTTGCCCTATGACAGAACGAGTCCTGTGTCTGATGGAGATTTCGCCATCCCACATTGTGCGTGTGCGGGTCCTACGTAAGCCTAAGAAAAACCTTCTGATGTGTACTACTGATTGTTTACAGATGTTATCAGAGGGGCAAAAAGAAAACAGGAAAGGAAAGCTGGCAGCTTACACTGCCAATAGACCTGGCAGTGGCTATTATCACATTTAGATCATTTCCAGTCAATAGACTTTGTTTTCATTTTTTAAAAAAACCCTTCCTAGAAAGTTGGTGTGCTGTTCTTTTTACTCTGCTACAGTCAGTCCAGAGGAATACCTCAATGGCTCCTGTCCTTACAACCAAAGCAGGCAACACCAGAAGATGGTTCCAGAGAGAAGGTGGAAGGTGTGGTAAGAAAATGTGTTTTAAACAAGTTCAAAATATGTAACACTACTTGGAGCTGTGATTATGGTTCTGTATGAGAAAGGTCTTTTAATGATAGTAGTCAGGGACTTGTGATGCAAATAGAAATCGATGCCAAAAGAAGATAAAGTTTGGAACCTGGGCATATTTCTCATCTCCAAGTCAAGCTCCATAATGGGACTAAAAAATATGAGTGCTGGAGGACTGGGACTCCAGCTGCTTTTGGCTAAGAATTGCCTGTAGCAGAGAGAATGGTTCCTTTGCCCACTAAGCCAGAAGAGCTCACTGCTTCTCTGAAACAAAATACTAGAGGGAATAGATACCAAAGCAAGTTCAGTTAATGTCTAACTAAGTTAGTGTGTTTAAATCTTCTTCTTTCAACTATTCTGCACCCATTCACATGCACATGTGATACTGGAAACTTTTTTAGGGTGAAATAGAAGTCACAAACTTACATTAGCATCTCAAGTACTACAATTCCAGCTAGTCCAGGCCCAAGCCTTGGGAGTCCTATACTATTAATACAAAACTGTCCTCATAGGGTTAAGCATTTAGGGACTGAAGACTGCAGTTTTTGAAAATGCTGACTCATTTTACAATAACAGTCTTAATATTGTGTCTGCCTGAAGACATACAACATGAGCAAAAATAAAATGTAAACTTTAATATCAGCATAAATATTAGACATTCATGTTAGCATCATCCAGAGAGAAAGAAAAAAAAGAAGTGCAAATGCAAGCAGTCATACAGATAAGGAGCTCTAGTACAAAGTCCGTGTGAGAATATGCAGTGTTATTGGCATTAACATTTCTTCTGACATCTTAGTCATCAGAAGCACAAAGATGGCAATGAATGCTCCAGAGGAAGTAGAGCAGTGATAAAATCACATACAGCATCCGATTCCAGGTAGAAAACTAAAGCAGAAGGATTATTTGCTGTATGCATGTAGAAAAGTGACAAAAGCTATCTGCTTTTGACATCTAAATGAGACACACTGAGGACTAAAGTTAGCACCCTAGTTTTACCAGGTTTTACTTTCCCTTCTCCAGAGAAGGGAAGACCAAATAGCATCTGATAGATGCTGAAGTAGCCTACAGGTTACAGTGTACACTTCTTCCTTCCACTTGGAAGTCATATGTCATAGGATCATGTCAGAGGTTCTGGCTGTTAGGTCACATACTCCAATACAAAAATGCAAGGCATAAGAAGTTGTCAATGATATAAGGAAAAACAAAGAAAATCTTGTCAGCTGAGATACCAATGGAAAACCACAGCTGAAAAAAAAAAAAAAAAAAAGATGCTGTGCAGTCAGAGCTTGGTGGAAGCTATCATCTTCTGCTGTGTTTTCCTTGTGAAAGGGACAGATGTTTTCTCCTAAAAACACAGGTAGGGCATTGGTGTGCAAAACTTTTGTACTGCAGATCAAGAGAAGTGGAAAAGAAAACAACCTTAAATAAATGGACTTTCATGTCCAAACCTCCATCCAAAAGACCTAATCCTGGTCTGAGCTACTTCAGAGAGCACCAGTCATTGGTCCCAGACTCCCAGACACTCTATTTGTGAACTTTTTACAGGTTTGGGAGTAGGGTGAAAGGTTGGTTGAGTTAATTCTGGTTGAGGTTACCCTGGTTTCCCAAGGCAGTCCAACTTGGAATAGTTTTTGAGTTTAGCTCTTCTGAAAGAATAGTCTGACTTCTTTCTGGGAGACGAGTGAAAGTGGAACAATACTATTTTTACAGAAAAATCTTAATTCACCTTGATTTCACAGTCATGACTCCTGCAAATGTCAGATAGACTGGCTCACAGCCAGCACATGGTAGTGGCAGCAAGAACTTCTTTCCACTGCTTTCTTTAATTGACCATTTCCCTTACAGATATGAAAAGAGATTAATCAAAACTAATTTCTTGCTTAAGAAGTAATACTGACTTACTTATTAAACTTCATTGTGGCACTGGGCACAGGCACTTGAATGGTCTGGAAAATATGAAAAGAATTGGCTGGGGAAAGAAAACAGAGCTGATACGTGGTAATGGCAGAAACAGAAGTAGAAGCTATATAATAAAGGCAAATTCCTATTGAATGCCTCTTTGTCTTGCTTTAAAGAAACACAGAGAAGCACTCAAGATGTACAGATAACTAGGCAGTGTTTCTCACTGCAGAGCTTAAGGAAAGAAGGAAGTGCTGCAAGGGTTAGTTCCTGACGATATGGAATATTGCTGGACTGAAGGCAGTCAGCTGGAGTTCATCCTGATAGCCCCCCAAACCATTTTATCACAAAAATGCACTGTAATCAGTAAGAAGCAGTCACAGTATTTTCCCACCACTTTCATGCTTTACAGGCAGATGGGGGAAGGGGAAGAGTGTGGGGTTCAAAATGCATGTGACTGATTAGCTTGGTCCATCTTTTTAAAAAAGTATCTTGTGGAAAAAGAAAAAAAGGTTATGGTTGCATGTGAACTTCAGCTTTCTTTCTGCCTATTGATTATTTGTTCTATTTGTTAGGGCAATGTTGCATCAAATGAGTAAAGATGAGTCATTAAAGAGATGGATGCTACATTCTGTAGTGTCTTTGCATCTGCTTCTGCTGCTACATGACCAGCTAGGAGAGACTCTAGAAGCATCAGTTCTTCACAGGCTGATCACTAGGTTGCTGAAGACAGAATTTACAGAGGTAGGAAATTGGAAGCAGTGGGGTATTATACCTTCAGAGAAACTTACACTGGCTACTTTCAGAGATAAGGGTATTGCCTTGGCTTTCAAGGCAAGAATGCAGTTTTAACGTCTGCTTTCGTTTTCTGCCAGTCTGGATCTTTAATTGAATCACTGTGTTTCAGTGTGATCCTTTGTAATGTTTTTGATATACATATTTAATTGTCTCATTGTACAGATACAATGGTATCATCTTAAAAAACTGGACACTTTGTGCTTCAACTTACTTTGCAGTTCAATTTCAGGAGTACAAACACTCTCAGTTTGTATTCAGTTCCCACGATGGACTGCATTACTTGGGTCCTTTGAACAGTGACATAGAAAAATAATTAAATGTAGTAAAGTCAAAGGAAAAATGACCCATTGAGGTTTCTGGTTCAGGCAAGTTCTTACACTGTTGTCCTTCTATTAGTTCACTTCCAGTTCACATATGATGTATAAATAGTTGTTAATGTGCAATTAGAAAGAAAATCTCAGTCTTGGCCATAGCAAGATAATTAAGATGAGTAGGAAGAGTTGTAATCTTATTTTGTACCATTAAAAGACATAGAATTGATGGCATTACAGGAAATTTCTTGTCTGGAATTTTAGAGACACATTTACTAACTCTGTGTAATTATAATACACTGTGAAGCATTTATATTTTCCTCTCACATAATGCATGCCAATGGCCAGGATGGAAGAACTGATGCAGAGGTCAGCTAGTCAGGTTTCTTTAAAAGAAAGATAGAAAACTTTTCTATAAATTTTTCTACTCTGCTCTTGTGAAACCTGGTCTGGAGTACTGCGTCCAGCTCTGGGACGCTAACACAAGGACATGATCCTGTTGGAGCAAGCCCAGGGAGGCCATGGAGGTGATCAGAGGTCTGGAACACCTCTCCTACGAAGATAGATTGAGAGAGCTGGGGTTGTTCAGCCTGGAGAAGAGAGGGCTCTGGAGACACCTCATAGCACCTTCCAGTAACTGAAGAGGGCTTAAAAGAAATCTGTGAGGGCATGTAGTGGTAGGTCAAGGGATAAAGCCTTTATACTGAAAGAAGTAGGTTTAGATTGGATATCAAGCAGAAATTTGATACCATGAGAGTAGTGAGTGAGCAGTGGACCAGGTTGCCCAGAGAAGTTGTGGATGCCCCATCCCTGGGAGTGTTCAAGGCCGGGTTGCATGGGGCTTGGAGCAATGCTGGTGTAGGGGAAGGTGTCCATGTCGATGGCAGAGGGGTTGGAAATCGGTGATCTTTAAGGTCCCTTCCAACTCAAACTGTTCTGTGATTTTGTAAAATCTGTCAGACCTGAAGTGCTTTTTCCTGGTCTTGGTGGGCTGCAGAGGCATTGCTGTGAGGTTTTTGTCTAGGAGCCTGTGGTCCTAGAGCCCACAGTTCCAAAACAGCCCACTGCCCAGGCTGTCCCTGAGAGCCTTGAAAGCTCTGGCTTTTAACTTCATTTTGGCCTCCATCTTTATAGCAGTCAGCTTGCAACCCCAGCTCAAGCCCAAATTTACCTGTCTGCCAGGCATCCTACCAAAGAGGGGGTTGCACTGCTAATTCAGGTTGACCTGGGCTGAGGGTGCCAGGGTTTCCAGGCTCCCAGTCCATGGAACTTTAAGGACTACACCACCATTTAAAGATACACCTCAATCCAGTTTTAGAAGGCTCCAAAGCTGACATTTTCCTGAGCATGTAGCATCACCTTGGTTTCGGTGTTGGTTTATCTACCTTCTGCAGTTAGCAGTGTCTAGGTTTAGATGATTCTGCGGTGCTATGGTTACCAAACAAGGAAACCCCTGCAGCAATTGTGCTGGGTCATATGAGTAGGAAAAATAGAGCACAGCATCACTGCTACCATATCTCTCTGCAGGGCTTTTGAAAAGAATTAAAAATAGCTTCCTGCTTTACCAAGAAACTTCCTGTTATTTATATAGTCGTCTCTGTCCCCTAAGGCAAGGTGTTAAATGAAATATATTTAAATAAAGTGAAATATGTCAAGTGTTATACCTCCATGAAGTTGAGCAAATTCTAAATTCCATTGCTTTGTTCTCATGGGTACTAAGAGTCGAATGAACAGAAAAGTAAAATGAGGAACTTTTTGGCTGAATGTTTTCTGCTAGAAATTCTTGCTCTTATATTAAAATGAATTTTGGAGCAGAGGCAGAGGGAGAGTTTCTTATGTAGAGTATCTTCCTTACACTGCATGTGCTTTCAGATGTCTATTTTGCCTCCAGTCAAGCACTCAGGAATAACTTTAACTTTGCAGATATTAGAAGCTCAAGGCATTAAACAAGATGTGGTAGAGTACTATTGTATTATTGCTTTTGATAGTTAAGGTAGAAAAGAACAGTGTGGTATGGCAGAATGGTATTTGTCACTGTGAGACAGTGGGGCTGAAAATTAGGAGATTGTGTTATTTTAGTTTTCTTGGCAAGTGTGTCCATCCCTGTATTGTTAGTAGGATAAAGGCTATTAGAGAGTGTTTGGAGTAGCAAGACAGAAAGTTTAGTGTAGGATCTATTGCTGCAAACAATATTTCCTGGTACCAGCTGCATCTGAATGTGCAAAGGTAAAAGCATGGGAATGGGACATCTGGCTCCACAGAAAAACTGTTGTTTTACTGGTGCAGATCCAAGGAATCCAGAACTCCGGAAAACAGCAACTAGCAGGTATCTGTGCTGTGGCTTTTATTTGGGGAGTAAATGTATGAACACAAACCAAGATATTTTTCTTGGTCTGTATTACCACCATAAGAGATTTGCTCATTGGGAACAGCTGTGTACAAGTTCTTATCAATTTAAGTGATAAACAAAGAGAAGAGTATCAAAAGTCTTGCACAAGTGTGTGTTTCCTGCTTAACTGTGTCCTTTCTTTTATTCCTTGGCAGCAGTTTATGGAACAAATCTTTCCAACTTACCGAGGTGCAGTAGGATTTTCTGCTGAACGTTTTTGTTGCCCCTCCCCAACTGTTTTGGCTTTTGAGGTAAAAGTGGTTTCATTTTTCAGATCTGCTAGAATTTGGCCTGCATGTTTTGTTTTCCTTTTCCTGTGTTATTGCAGAGTGTTCCCTTCTTGCTTACTTATTGATTGGCAGCCAGATAATGACACTCAATAAGACTTTTTTGCCATGTTTTTTTTAGGAATGTTTTTTCATGGTAGAAAAACCAAAGGCACTGAAATTGAGTTTAAAAGTTTAGCATTCACAAGCACTGGTTTTGTTCAGAGTAACTTTCAATTTTCTCGCTTCAAAATACAAACAGCCAGAACTGTTTTAACAACAATAGTGTCATAACCAGTCCCAGATTTGTTCATTGATGTCCAGCCTGCTTTTAATTGTCTGAGTGTTATAAAAGTAAATTCAAAAGTTTTGAATTAGCAGTGTTAAAAATCTGTGCAAATCTGGAACTCATAAGACTTGTACTGAATGTTTGTTCTAGAAAGTTAAAGCCATGTCAATACATTCATTTGTGGCCATTGCAGCCTTGATTTCAGCCTGAATTGACTTTGTACAAGACTGAAGAAATTATGTATGATGTTAAGAGAGAAACCAAGCCCAGAACTCAAGAGGATGGACAGTGCTAGATGTGAGGAGGGAAATAGAGGTGCCTGATAATGTAACAGTGGTGAGGAAACTGTAACCATATTGCTATAAAACAACACATAAACAAAGGCACCAAATAGATGGGGTTGGTGTACTTTTGAGAATTGTGCATGAAGAAAGTATTGCTCATTTGGCTTGCACAAAGGCTGAAAAAAACCCTATATGAATTTGTGCAGCCACCTGCCTAAAGTCAAGTGACAGTTATTGTGCATCTAGGCAGAGAGAAAGGAAGATTAAAAGTATTAAAACAAAGCAATTCAGCTTTCCTATTACAGCTACAGATACAAGGCATAAAGTGAAAGAATAATTAGGGAGAATTTGAACCTAGTAATCATTAGATCAATAAAAAGGAATTTGTTTAGGACAACTGGGAACTTAAGAATGTTAAAGCAAGCATAAAAGTGATGTTTTGGCCAGGAATGTCTGGAAAGGGAAAATAATTTTTTTTCTAATGTCAGCAGAAAACTTTGTCTAAATGTCAGCAGCAAGAAGAAAATGTGAAATCATCAGCAAAAAGAAACATTTATCATTCCTGAATTTCCATGTCACCTATGGCAACTTCTGGGAACAAGTTTTTCTGCAGGGAATAGTATGAATATTTACTGGCAATTCATTTCAAATATTTTTAAACATCTCTCTGAAAACAAAATATATCATTGGATGTCCATTCCAGAATGGTCTTCTGCATCTGAGAGAAGAAAAAGTGTGAACAGTAACACCTACTTTTAAGCAAGATCCGGAAAGATTTTCAAAAAAAGCAATGACTGAGGAGGGTGGGGTTTTCCGGTTTTGCTGTATGGACATGGATGAACCTAAAATGCTGAAAAAATGAACCCAATGTGGTCTTGTAAGTCACAGTGACAATCATCACAGTGAAACATTTATGTAGGGTTCACTTAAAGTGAATCAAGAACAGGTAGACAAACTCATAACAGGCTATTAGCAGATAAACATGAAATTCCTTCCCTGTGAGTATAGTGACACTCTGGTATGTGCCCAGTCCAGCACGGCTTCCAGAGTCCCACAGCTCCAAGTGGCCTATAGCTCCCTGCATCTGCAGAGGCTGGAAAATGACAGCAGCAGCTCATCTTCTTCAAGCATGCAAACCTTTCAGATGAGGCCCCCACAGTGCAAACCACTCAGTCTGCAAGGCAGCCCAAGCACCCACAGCAGAAGGCTGTAGGAGCCCCTCCTGTTGTGAAAAACTCCTAACCAGTCCACAGTGGGAGCTTGTGCTCCACTCTGCCCCTTGCCATCTGAAAGCTTGGTGGTGGTGCTGCTGTATCCAAGGTGCTGCTGTGGGCACTTCGTGGTACTACACCCTACTCCTTATTTGTAGGATCAGGTGGAGTTCTGGGCTGAGGTTGATGGAAAGCTGATATGATGTTGGACAGAGGTCCGCTGGTTCCGCTGGCATGGAGGAAGGGATTTTACCTTTGCTTGCTCTAAACCCAAAACAAGTCACTCCTAATAAAGAAAAGGTGATTGGCCTGCAGGTAAAAACTAGGGGTAAGTAAGTATTTTTCTGCTTACCAGGGTCTGAGTGGAATGCTCATTTTGGAGATACACAAAATAATGTTGACAAAGGTGTTTCTTTGAGAAATTGTTTGAGGTATTTTGTAAATTGTGACACTAGCTGCCTGAAATGTGTATCCTACCACACAGTCTATGTTGGAATTGTGATGAAACCCAAAACCATGACCACAAGAAGGCACAATGTCTGGAAGAACTAGACTTATCTCTCTCAGAGTGTTCATCAGTACATGAATTCATATTTTTTCTGCATAGAAGACCTGAAGGACTCCCAGAATACCTAAAAAAGACAACAGCCTTTCTGTATTTTTGTACCCAATTCCCACTCTGTAATGAGCTGAGTTTTTAATCTTACAACCTGATTACCAGATATTATATTACATCCACCATGATCGTTTTTAGGGAGACTACTTCAAAAAACCTAAGTGAAACTAATGCAATCTGTGTCAGTTTTGTAATGATCAGAGCCATGCCTGTTTACAAAAACAGGAGTTTTAAGAAGACAGTAAGAAAATGGCACAAAAGGGGATTTAATCCACTGCTCTCTATTATGCCACAAGATAAAGTATGTGGAGGCACAAAAAGGAACTGCTGGGGTGCTTTAGAGATTGTCTTGGGCCACTGAAATGGTAAAAGTGGGGAGATGGCAGCACTAGCTCCATGCAGTGCAATGAACAACTGGAATTCTTAGCAAATAGACATGTGGTGTTTTTAGGAGTCAACACTGGAAATTATAATTGGCTCCAACAACTTCAGCCACAAGCTAGGAAACCAAAAATCCCAAAGGAAAAAGCAAAGCAGCAGCCTCAGAATATCATATAAGCCTGTTAAAAATCAGCCTACACTATGTCTCCAAGAATTTAAAGACTGTGAAAATCAACACATTTTACTATTCAATATCTAAGCAAGAGGCTTCACCATTACCTAATGGCCAGCCAAAGCTAGATAGCAGTATGCAGTAATATTTAAGTAACACCTTGACAGTGCTATTAGAACAAAGGTTACTACTGAAAACTTTGAAATATGAAGGCCTCATTTGCTGAGGTTACTGAAGTTTAGCTGAAAACTTGGCTTTTTGCCCTATGGCCTACCTGTCTATTATCTAAAGATCTTATAGAGTGTCTCACAAAATGAAGCCCAGATTCTGGAATATAACCCTTTACTGGAATTGTTAAAATCTTTTCTTAAGAGAGATAAACATTTGCATTTCCAGTTCTGGGTTTGTGTACTTCTAGACATATTATTACAATGGAAAATTCAGGAATATTGACAGGTATGACAAGTTCTGTTAAAGAAACATCTAAAGGAAAAGGTTAAATAAATCCCATGCGTACACAATGTTTCAATGTACTTATAATTATAAACCCCACATTCATGGAATTCTGAACCCAGAACAATTTTTATTTTGATGGATTGGAAGACCAGACATTTTACCATCAAACTGGAGAACCTCCAAATTTCTTTTAATCATACTGCATAATTATTTTTCCTTAGTCTCAAACTAAATTTCAGTAATGCAGAAAAATTCAAAGCATAATTTTTAGTGTAATATTTGTAAAGTATGTTTTTGTGTATACGTATCACACACATATGCACATGTGCATGCACTCACGTTCTCTTTGCTGTCATTTCACCATTAGATTCTATATAAAAACTGCAGAGGTTCTTTGGATAGTTTCTGATGGCTCAGAATACCTACTGAGACTGAAAGCAAGCCAGAGTTTCTGGAAACCTAAATCCTCTCATTTTAATAGTTTTGCAAATCCTTGGCATTTCGCTTTGAACTTTAACCAAGAAAAGTTATATGTTATAAACAATGGCATTTGTTGATTGGATGAAGGACTAGATCAATATTGATTTTGGCAACTTGTTTTGGCTGGGTTTGCATGAAGAAATATGCTGGTTGTGGTGTTAAAAAGTTATGTCAGTTCCTCAACATGTGCCTCTTTTTCTTGGAGCATTGCCTGAAAAATAGTTTCCAAAGTTACTTCCAGAAGTTAACCTAGAGGCTATCTATTATTGTGAGCTAACAACAGCCTTCTGCTGAGCCATCAGCATGTATGAAATGAAACCATTCATGAAGGCAGATTAAAGACAGATTAAAAAAATGTATTTCTGTTTCACAGAAGTGCTAAAATGTAAGATCCCATTTTTATTTCCAATTAATCTGATCTACATTATTCTTGTAATTTAAAAGGAGCTCTAAAATAAAAACATAGAGTAATAGCAACAAGATTTTAGGCACTCTGAGAATTAGCTTGTTGACACACAGCAAAGTAAGAGCCATAGGATGCACATTAATCAGTTCTGATTCAAGGGCAGCACCAAGAATGAATAAAAATGTATCTGTTAGAGAAAAGGTGCCATTTTCATTTCAAAGTTTCCACTGAGACAGAATCCACTCCAAACTGATGAATGGCTACAATTATCATCACAGCTAAAATTTCCGTCTGGTTTCGAATTCAGTTTTTCTATTTTCAGCTTCCAACTCTTTGAGCCTCTGATATGAGTGCTACAGAAAAGAGTCACGTTGAAAGTGGCTATCTATTTATACATCTATCCACTACTTACCGATCTTCCATTTCCTGTAGATGCTGTTAGTTCACATATCTTTCTCCTCTCGTGGTGCTCAACCCTCTGATGTATTTCCAAAAAGCAATCATATCACATCCCAGGCTTTTTTTTTTTTTTGCTATGATAAACAGGACAAGCTCCTTCATGCCTGCTCTACCAGAGCAATTTTCTCCATTTCATCCAGGTGCCTGCTTTACTCATGCACAAGTCTGAATGCTCAAACATAAGTGAACAAATTTTTCAGATAGTATCTTACCAATACTCTTGACAAATAGCACTATTTTCCCAGTTTTAAGAAAAAACTTTCCTCACCTGATTCATCCTGAGATTACTTGTCCCTTTTTGCATTCAGGTTACTTTGTTCCTCTGACTGCATCCTGTGACTGACTAGCCTTTTCATTTGTGAGGTTTTTTTACTGTGCCCTCATGGAGGAATGCCACTTTACAACAGAAATTTATGTTCTTTGACCCAGAGGATGGAGTTCGTCTCCTCTGTCTTTAGGGACTTTTGGAAAATGATTTAGTCTGTCCTGAGAGGAGTCCAAGACTGATGGGATAAATGAGAAGTAGAAAGCACCTATTTCTATGTGTTCAATACAAATGTCTTGAGAACTGCTATACTGCATAATATTTAATCAACAGATTATGTGACTACAGTGTTGCATTCCCCATTCCCTAGAAAAGAACAAAACCACTTACTGAACATTTCTAGATTTTCTGAATTACTTCCTTATTTCTCGTTTTCATCTAATAATGACTAAATACATTTTCTGTGGTTCTCTCTGGTCATTACTTTTGGCCCTTAATTTTATATATAGTAAGAATTATAATTAATGTATCTGTGTTGTCTGGGAATCATCCCTTACCCCTGCCTCCCCAGAACCAAGGAAATTTCCTTAATTTTTAACATCCAAATTAATTATTTCTTAAGGTAATACAAAAGAGACAAAACTTTGCTCTGCACAGACATACATTAGGATAAGCAGAGCAAAATTATGCATCACTAGAGCTGCTGTTGCTGAGTTCCTTTAAGGATTTTGTCATGACATTTTCCTATAAATTCCTTCATTATTCCAGGAATCTTTTATGGTGTACACTCAGTTAAATGTATCTTATGCACTGCCAAATCTAATAATTTCAAGAAAATGAGAGAAAATATTCTACAACTAAGTGGCTGGGTTTTTTCACTTTACAAGAAAACTTTCAGTAATTTCAGACTTTTATAAGTCTAGCTGTTGCTGAGTGTGATTCAGAATCTGCTGTCTGAAGCTTGATCAATTCTAGTTTTGATGGCAGGATCTGTTATCAGTTTGAAGTGGCATGTGATAGAAGATTCTTTAGCATTTTATTCTAAGTTTGGCCAGAGAGATGAAATTCTCTAACCATTTTTACCTGAAACGGTTATGATAACAGAAATAATCTCCTTCTTGCTCCAGAATTTGTCAGACACCTGTAGGAACAAGCTGTACTGTGGGATTTTTGTGTCTCTGACTCCAGGCTGCCAAATTCAACTATCAGAGCGCCCAAAAGTGGAAAGGAGAAAAGTTCTTTCTCCAAGGGCAAAAATGAAATGTTTCCCCTTTTAGACCTTACTTCTTTAGCTCCTGTTTGCTCAATCCTAATGCAAATTTTAAAAAATTATTTACCAGGCCCAGTTCATGATACTAAAATCAATCCAGAATTCTTAAGAGTCCCCCAGGAATTCGCAGGTGACTTGAGAGCTATGTCTGGCTTCTTCTCTAATGTCTTGTCTGGCTTCTTCTCTAATGCACACGATATTTGAGGCAACAGTGTCATTGCCACCGAGGCCAGAGTGGGGTTTTGGCCAGAGCCCATCTTGCTGGAGGCAGGGCCTGAACTGCACTCAACAGAAACAACAGTTCCCTCCATAGTCTCAGTTGGACCAAAGTGGTGGGGAAAACTTCCTTTTTTGTTGGACTTTTAGGGGAGGCCTCAGATCACAACTAGGTCTTGTACATGTGTCTATTGGGTCAGAAAGCCCTTTACCATCAAATTCTTTCTTCTTCAATGAGCACAACTTTCAGACTCTCTCCCAACTTTATTACATGCCTAATATGCAGGTTGAGCTCCTTTGAGTCTCTGTATACCCTCCAGACCTTCAGCCATTGCTTTGGATCCTCTTTGAGTTCCCTGAATTTTTTTTGAGATCAGTCTTGAAAGGTAAAAACAAGAACTGCCCTGTTGTAGCAGCTGTTGAAGCAATGCCAGCTACAGAAACTCCCAGCCAACTCAATTACTTCTCAGTAAATCCATACTGGATTCCACCACTTAGCTCCATCCTCCTGCTGAAAGGCCAAAATAATCAATGAGTCTATCATTCAACCTTAAGATCTTCATCAAAGGCCCACAAATATGAGGCACTGTTTCCCCAGCCATGCTGAAGACATGTCCACCAGTACACACACATGCCAGGCCACAGTTCAGAGAGATTCAGATGCTCACTGTCTCCCCACCCAGCTCCCTGAAGAGAGTCACGGGCAGGTGGGAGCCAACACACACTTCAGCCACATGCTAGAAGTGAAGAACTAGAAAACAGTGCTTGAGGTGCTTCACAGCATGTACCTCCTGTACAGTGTAAACATATCCACATTCAGATTCTCTTTAGAGGCCCAAAACTGTAGTCATGTGTCTCACGGAGCAAAAAAAGCTAGAAATAGAGAGTAAATACATAGTCTTTTCACATTCCAATATGAGATTTCTCAAAACTAGGCATGAAGGGCTGGGAAAATGTAAAACTTCATTTGAATTATGAAGTGTGTCAGAAGCAGAGAGTGCAAAACCGTTAAAGAGTTTGTTTAAATAGTATGATAAGCACTTGCAAGACTTTTGTTGGATCTGGTTTACAGTGTCAGATTGCAATGATCTTGCAGCACTTTGACCTCTTGAGCCACAGAACTGACAGTCTCCTACTTTATCCCCATTCCTCTGTACCCCTATGGCTTTTGGGTTAAACTTTGTTTTTTTAGCTTGAAGTGGAAAAAGGAACTTATTCAGCTCTTTCATCTGAAATTCACCAGATACCTAAAGAGCAGACTTCCTGGTTCATGTATGGAGCAGGTCATATTCCTCTTTCGTTATGACTGTCAGGTCTGTCATATAACCTCCACAAACCAACTGCAGAGAAATTCAGATATATTTTAGAGAAGTAGTTTACTTTAGCTAAATATAAAAGGGCAGGGACTTGCTTTCAAAGGCTGAATTTTTGCTTTAAAAGTTATCTTATTAAGAGAAGGAAAATGAGTCAGTAGCATGTGAAACATATATTATGTGTGAGGCATCTTACCCAAGCAAGGGGAGAGGGGATACAGAGAAGAGTTTTGTCTGCACTTGCAACAATTTTCAAAAGCTTTTTTCCCCTTGATTTGTAGGACTGAATGTTGCTCTGTTCATATACAGAACCAGTCATTTCATGTATCCAGCCTCCTAACTTAGCAAGCAACTCAATTACATCCTCCTGTCTAATGTCACTACTTTGAGTGGCACTGCCAGTACAATCTAGCAGTAGAAACCTACAAAATGGTCAAGTTCATCTGAGTTTCAGGATAGGTCTTAACATATCCCACCTCACACTATGTTGTGGTAGCAGCAGAAAAAGCAAGTGGCTGGAAAGCTTCTGACCCAGTCAGCTTTCCATTGCATTTGGGGCTTTCTGTAACTCACAGAGCCCCGGCACCAGCTCTGTGATAACCTGTCTCTCCCATTTCTCATCACCCCTCAGAACTGTTGTTGCTTTCCAAGCAAGGATGTGACTAATAGGAGGGAACCAGGATAAAGGCAGGACAAGGGATAAAATTATGAAATCACACGGCCGTTTGGCACTGATCAGGTTCAAAAATTATAAAGTTGTCAGAAAGAGAGATCTGAGATACTAGACAGGTCTAGTAACCTTTACAAGAAACACCCACGTGCTCTTCCATCTTCTAACATTTTCTCCTTTACGTGTGTGCATGGCAGGAGGAAGCTATTACTGCTTTCATTTTACACATGAAGAACTAAGGCTCGGTGCTTGTAACTAAGCAGCCTAATGCAGGGACACACAAACCAACCCAGTTCAGTCATGTAGCAGCAAAACAGGCACTGGGAATAGAACAGCCATGCTTGCTTAGCTAGTCAGCCCTGCTGGAAAGCAACCTATGCCTTGCAGAATCCTGCTTCCAGAAACCAGGATTTCTCATTAAGGGACTCTCTTTCAGTATCTGAAATTTGGCTTTAGAAATTGTCTTGGTATGAAAAGGTTTAGAGCTGGCTTGGTCATCGCTGAATGGAAAGGTACCCAAAGGAACTGAAAGGACCATCCAAAAAAGTAATGAAGACTTTCAGAGGAATCCAGGGCAGAGAAAGGAACTGTAGCCACATGTGTTTGCCAAACTAACCCCTAAACCATGAAATGTCTGCTGTTCTGTCAGTGGCTGTGGACACTCTCACTCACATGAAAAAGCTTTGACTTGGGCTCCTGGGTATGTCAATGGCTCCACTGAAATTATACTACTGTTTTCATAAGCTATTTATTTCCAGTTAAGACCTTGGAAAAATTCTTAGAGGAGACTTAAATGAAGACAGTATTGCAGCTTGGCAAGTTCACTTCAAAATTCATTAGTGCTCTTTTTCTATTTTCCTTTGCAGAGCTCTGGTGCCTGTCATCAGTAGTCAAAGGGAGAGTTGGGGGCTCTTTTTTTTTGATTCTGATTCTATAGGGGAAAATCCTACTGGTTTCAGTGTTTTGGCCCTTAAAAATTACTGAATTTCCCCTAGGAAGCTGCAACTTTTAAAGATTCTGTACTGATACATTTTTAAGTCTGCCCAGATGTAAAATGTTTACATGAATTAACTTTTTTTGAGTACCTGAGACAGAAAGGTTTCCTAATTAATAAAGATATATTATGTATTAGTCTTTCCTGTCTGTTGTGATTCAATCCATATGATCAATCTATTTTCCTTTGTCATGGATTGCAGAGATCATTCAGCTGTGGTGATTTAACATAATGCTGTGCTGTGGTTGTACAGAAACACTGCACAAGGGAGATTCCAAAGGGATTTCAGCAACCCTCTTCTAACACAGGATTTTTGAATAACACTACTTGGCCATAGGCAAAAGAATTTCCTTTTGGCATTTTCTTTTCTCTAATGAAAACACAAAAAGTGGAAGTTAGATAGTACTGTTATTAGAGCTTTGTTGCAGTGAGAGAAAAAGTGGTGTTCACACCAGCATGGATACAGCAGCTGAGAGACAGCTCATCTGCTAGACCTTCATTTGATCAGCTTCTTTCCTAGATTTAGGTCTTCATGGAGCTGATCCCTCTCTTGGACCATACCTAGCACATTCCACTTCCTTTTCTTAGAATCCTCTGTATCATTGGGAGTTTGGGAGGGCAGAGATCAAGTAATGAGTTCAGTGTTGAGATTTTTGCGTTTCAAACGTCAGTTACTAAGGAGATGCTTGGAAATTTTATGGTTTGCTCTGTGTGGATTTCTAATGGAAATAAAAAGATGAAGACTGAACCTGTCAAAAAATCCATAAGCAGAACGAGCCACCTATACTTGTCCTTGGCTGCAAGCTGAATGGTGTAGGAAGCACCAGAACACAGCAGTTCTGTTTCATGAACTCACTAGAGCCAGGGAAAAGTGTTAATATTTTCATAGTAAACATTTCAAAATAATCTCCCTTCTGCAACAGCTTTTGGATTCTCAAGTTGTTTTTTTTCTCGTTTGTGATTTTTTTCGCTTGCTCTCCTTTCATTTCCCCTTTACTGGTGCAAGAGAGTAGAAAGGTGGCAAGAAATCTAGCTAGCTAGATGCATAGAGGTATCTTGCAGTGACAGGGCTGTAAATATGATTTAAGTTAATCAGGCCTGTTGAATAGTTTTCAGATTTCCTCCCATAAACTCAGCACATGCCAGACTCATGCTTCAGTCCCTGTGACTGACATGCCATGCTGAAGACACTCACATCTGTGCACGGGCAGCTGATGGTACAGTGTGACACTATTTGCTGCCCAGCCAAAAGAATGTGTTCCTGCTCCATTGCAAACACTGAACAGACTTGTCTCTAAACAGGCTGTTTATTCTTTTGATTTGCATTTGTCACCCATACATGTTATATTGTAACTTAGTCTTGTTTCTGTTTAGTTCTCCTTTATGCTGTGCGTGGACAAAGCAGCAGTCCTTGAAGAGTTCCCAATTTTCGTTAACAGTTCTCAAGTTTCTGTTCCTGACTCTGTCTAGTTATTTAGGGTTCAGAGAATTGGCTCACTCTTTGGCTTTAATCATTTCATGCAATATTCTGACTGCAAGTTAAGAAAGTCATAGATCCTTTCTCTTCCTCTGTAAGATTTAAAATAGAACAACTATTTCAAGTCACCACTCCTGGGGGCTAGGCTTTCTGCTTTTAAAAGCTGGTTCTTGCTTTTAGATTCTCTTCAGAGTTCAGCACTGGATACCTTGCAAATCCAAATTGAAATCACACAAGATTTTTTTCCTTTTCTTCTTAATACTGCCAAATAGATGTTTTCTTGCATCAGGGTTGTCCTTTGCACCATGCAGGGGTAATATGCACTAGAGGTGGCTGTTTTAATTTCAGGTTTTTCTTACTGAGGCAAATAGTGTAACAAAAGCAGCATTAAACTCTGATAAACTTGAGACAACTCTGAAAAAAATAGCTTCTTAACAGAAGACTTCCTAGTATATATTTGGGCTACCATTTAAATGGCCAATAAAATTTTTGCCATAAGCCTGCTTCCCTCCTTCTCCCTCCCCTCCTTCTCCTAGTGCTGCAATTTACAGAAGCAAAAAGAGGAAATCTGCTGATGACATTTTTCCAACTGAAGAACAATTTTTGCTTAGTGTTCCCTGTACTGTTCTTTGCATAACGTTCTCATTTCTTACTCCTTTTTGTACATGAAGGCAAAAAGAACTGGTTGCTGCAAGCCTTGGCGTGCCCATGCTTGCTTTCCTGCAGAAAAAAGAGCAACATGGAGGCTGAAGACACAATTGCACAGCTTTTAGCCAGGGTTCCAGGTAGGTCCTAGTGCCCAGGATAAACCTTGTTGTACCACATGTTCATTTTTGTGAGTACTGGATACACTGCCAGGGGCATAGGTAGTGTCTTAAAACTGATTCTGTTGAGACTGCTGTCTGAATATATCCTTTAGTTATTTCTGTTTATCACAAATCTTTAAGGGGACAGGCACATAGCACAGGCACACTTCCACAGTGACACCAATTCCATCAGATGGCCTCCAGATATTTTGCAAGGTATATTTGAGAGAGGAATGGGCCTTTAAAAACTGACAGACCACTATCCCAGAAGCTGTAGGGTTGCTGGTGTATCAGCATTCAGTGGCCCTTACTGATAGCTGACAATATTAGATGTTTTAGAAGACAATGAAAAACTCTTTGTAAAAGAATAGTTTATTTCTTTTTCAGGGAAACTAATAGGGATTAAGTCATTGGACAAAAACCACTAATCCAAAACTGACAAGATATACTGCATGGACATATCAATGTCCAAATAACAAAAGTCTCCCTCTACCTACTTTTTAAAGTCAAGAAACCTTATAGACAAAAGGACTTTAAAAGTTCAGAGAAAAATGCTTGGTGACTGAAATGCTGGTGATACATTTTAAAAAATAGAGAAATGTTCCAAGACTGATGAGCAGAAAGTTTGGCTTATTTGGCAAACAACAAAACTATAATCCTATTTTGCTTATTGCACTTCTGTGTCCATAATTTGATTCCAAGAAGGCTGAAAGGAGTGAGATGTACCTTTGTAGCATGAAATACCCACTATTTGCAGGGACTTGACAGATCTTTATGGCATTATTGAACCTTAATTCTCTTAACGCTAAGAGATGATGTAGACAGACAGAGTTGATGGGAAGGATGCAAAAGATAACCCCATTTCTACTAGTTTCTGTTCACTTCTGAATGATATCTAGCATGTCAGGTTCAGGTTACTGTTCCCAGGCTTTCCCTGCTATCTCTTTTTCCTTCTTTAATTCAGTTAATCTTTCTCTATTCTTGCCATCTGTTTAGTTAGTGTGTCCTAAACTGTTTCTCTTGCAGCACTGCTGCAATCCTGCGACCAGCAAGATAACCAAGAGCTGCCTTTGGCAGCTCAACACTAGTGTAAATTTGCCAGGTCTCAGAGTGGCTGATAAAGCTTTCTGCTACATTTTTTTCTTTGTATAGCAGCAAGCTTGGAGGAAGCAGAATAAGAAAAGCACTCTGTTGCTGTTTTGCTGTCCTATTCACCCTCTCTTCATAGGATTTTTTTTTTGTCTTGTGTTGTCCTCAAGAAACTAGCAGTCAGTTTGAAGTAAGAATCAAAAAATTATCTCTTTTCTGTTCTACCAAAGGGACAATGAACACCATAAAATTCAGGACAAGGGAGCAAAGGAATGTTCACAAGAACTTGCTGCAGCTAAATGGAAAGGAAAAAAGAAGGAGGGTTAACTCCATTTTCTTCTTTGCCCAGGTCTCCAAAAATGTCCAAGTGATTATTAGTGGTACTGTTTGTCATCACATCATAAAAGAGAAGATCATGTTAACACCTGTGAATATCTGTGCCCAAGTGCTTCATTGAAAAGAACTCAGACCAAATATCCCTCCTCTGTCTCTGCCTTCTTAATTGACTGCCTATTGCTGCAACCAGTGCACATGGCAGAATGCACGCTTCTACCTCAATATGATCTTTTAAAGGGCAGTTAAATGCTCTGGCATCTTCATAAGAAAATTTCTCACCCTCAAATTGTCCATGATGAAGGGGACAGAACTTCTCAGCCACTAAGTGGCATTTTATGGCAATGGAAATTTGGCATTTATATCTGTTTCAAATATATTTTCTCAAGTCTGTTTCCTTTTAGCAAACACTTCATTTTACTTACTTTTTCATCAACTTCTGCTGATGACAAAACGAAGCAAGGAAGGCTGACTGGAAAATTGGAATTCCATTTCATTAAACTGCTTCTAGTTTCAAAATTTGTTTCTGTATTCATGCGAATGCAATCTGCGACCTTTCCACTGCAAACAAAGCACCACTCTGTGACAAAGCCCCCAGAGAAGGTTCACAGTGGCTGCACTCCCCAGGAAAGGACGAGACTCCTCTGGAGAGCTCTCACTAACCAGACTGGGGTTGGAAACTTGGTTTTCCACAGCTGGGAGAAAGCCAAGGCCTTTCTCTTAACTTGTCTCTCCTTCCCTCCATATATCATCTGGAGAAGCTATTTTGCCAAATTTTGGTGAACTGACATTTCAGTGTTTGACTGCTGCAACAAAATGACATTTTTGGACACAAAAAGAACTGTCAAGAGACTCTTAATGTTTTATAGTTGAGCGCCCAAAGAATGTTCTCTCTACAATTCATTACTGTATAATCTTTTGAGAAAAGAAGCAGCCCTCTAAACTTCTCTCATCAGTTCACTGAAAACATGGCTCCAGTCTTGATGATTAAGAATCAAAACTTTTATGTCACGACTTTGATGACAACACAAATGTAGAAAAATAAATTGTCAGCATAACATTTAAGAGAACTGAACTCTATAACAAGCCCAACTCATAAACAAAACTTAGACTCACTTTTTTTCTGAATCCTTTTGTATTTATTTTTCTGCAGTAATATTTGCAGAATACTTGGTTTTCATATGCATAATTTAGCATGAGAAAGAATGCGAACAACTGAGCTGTAGGTGACGCTTGGGGCAGAGACAGTAAAATGAGATCTTATTGTTGTTGAAAATGAGATCTTACTGTTGTTGATCTTATGGTTGTTGAACTCACCTCTGAGAGCAGAAAATGTACTCTCAAGTGTACTATGACATGCTTTAATCAGCATAAAATGGAACATGCTGAAAACATGGATCACACACTTGGATCTCTTTCCCACCTTATCTTTTCTATATGACCCCTTCCCACCCAAAGAACAAGATAGCTTTAGCTGTTCTTCTCCCTTGATCTTTTTCATCATGGGTGATAGGAAAAAATGGATAGATCAGAACTGGGAATGAGTAAGCAGCTGGAGATGGATAGAACAATATTTTTTATTGCAATGGTGATGTAATTTTAAGAGGAATTACAGCATTTGCTGCTACCTGGTAGTTTCTCCAGGTAAGGTCACCAAGAGACATGAATTTCCCTATAAAATCTGGGTTATGGGGAGATCTGGTTTTTATGCCAATTGCCCCTCTGTGTTTTCACTACAACAAAAAGGAAGCATATTTGGACCATCCTGAGATCACCCATCTTCCTGAAATGGAGCAGATGGCCCTGAACTCTTTAATAGATGCTTGGCACTCCCCAGGCTGGGCTGCATTATATCAAAGGTAACCTCTGGCCCACATACAACAGAATGGGATGTGCAGCACAACACTTGATTTCAGAATTTCTCCCATCAGAATTCAGATAATCCACATACCTATTATTTCTTCAGCTATTGGGAGTGGGATTTAAATGTTTAAATTCCTCAGATAAAAAAAAAGTTGACATTTTATTGACTAGAAAATATTGTTCCTCTAAGAAACACACAAGACATAAATAAAGACTAAAAAAAGACATAAATGTAGATGTACTGTTAAGTAATTTGCAATAGTTTGAAATACTTATATTCATACCGTGCTTGAAGACTTTTTTTCGCTGGAATATATTTTGCACTCATTAACAAAGATGCTATTCCATTTAAGTCAACTGGGGCTCCTCTGGTGTATCCTAGAACAGAATTGGAGCCAAGATATGTATCTTACTCAGTTCATTAGACTCTCCAAAGCCGTAGATTAAATAAGCAAGTATGTCACTAAATCTGTTCAGCATTAAAATGATACAAAATGTATTTTTCTTCTTCCAACTAAATAGTTTTCTTCAAATTTGAACCAGATGGAAACACAGTGAGTTATCTGAGATGAGCTCATCTGGACTTCTGAGTGGAATGTCCGACATTTGGTCACACATCTTGAGATGTGAGCTAGGGTCTGAATGGGGAAATTTTTATCATCTTATGTTTACTCTTGTGGATAGGCTCATTAGCTTCAATGGGCAACAAGAAAAACACATGACATGCACAGGCAGAGTACGACCATGCAGGACATGGTTCTGTATAAAATCTCTCAAAAGTAGTTTGCATTCCAAAGAAAATTGTCCCCCAAAGTCCAGCAAACACAATAAATAAAAGCTCAGCATCAAAATCAGTTAAGAAATGTGGAGCAGTTCTTATTTTTCTATGTCTTCTATTAAACCTGCTTTCGCTATGTTTATCTGGAAGATTAATATTTCAGGGGGCACACTGACTTGCAAGTCTTCTACGGAACCAGGCATACTGTTGCAATTTGACTAATTAAAAAAGCAGGCATCTACATTATTTCTTGTAATAGTAATAATAATAATAAAAAAAAAAACCCCAAAGCATGAGGGACTTCATAACTGTAGAGCAATAGATATCAAATCTCCTTGCTTTCAGGATTAAAACCAAACAGTTCCATTGAGAACTTGCTCCCATGTGGCAAGGCTACCAGGAAACTCCATGTGTTTCAGCTGGAGAGTCACTTTCTGTTGTCAGGTCCACCAAGTGCTGCAGTCAAACAACTCCTATGTTGTACCTGTCCTTTATTAGCCCAGTCAGGTTAATCTTGCCTCACTGAACTCAAGGGAGTTCTACTGCTGCCTTCAATGATGCAAGAATTTTACCTTTAGTCAAGAGCCTGAATATTAAATGCGTTGAGCTGCTACATCTTCAGCAAAGAAAATGACACTCAAAAGTACCTCCTCTATATTATTATGCAGATTCAGTTTTTAGACAATGTGTGGTGGCTGCTTCAGGCTAATTTACCAGGCTTCCCGGTAAGATGAATTATCATAGGTGGAATTCCTCTCTGTGAGAATTAAGCTGCTTCTAATATTTAGACTGAACAGGTTTGGTTTTTTACACTGTATTGAACTGGGGCCAGCATATGTTTAATGTGCAACTCTCTTGACTCCCATGAGCATGCTGGAAGAGTCTGTTCTGTGGCAATGAAGAAAATCTGTATACCTGAGAGAGATTTTGCAGCCATCTGCCTGAAAGTTTTTCCAGTCTCTAATATAGACTTTGGGGTTTGTTTTTTATTTTTTTAAACAGTTTTATTGTAGTCCTAATCAGAATGGCCTGAATTTATTCCTCCTCTGACTCCACTGCAGTTCAATAATTATTTTCTATTTATTCTTTCCCTCTATTGGAAGGAAGACAGTGAAAAAATCTGCATTTAAACAAACTTCAGGCTCATAAGACAGCTTTCTATTCTGAAGAATTCAGAGGTTTTATAGTTTGGGTTTGTTTTTTAAATCAAAATCCGATACACAAAATCTGATTTTTATTGGCTAAGTTTCAATTTATTTCTCTTGCCTGATGTTTCCATCTGGCTAGCCCAGCATCAACAGCTGTGTGTAGCCAAGAGGAATCACCAGCCATGGGGATGTTAGTTGAATTTAACAGAATAAATCTGGGTCCTGGTGCCTTCATTTGGTGACTTTCTTTTTTGGTATCCCCCAAATGTTTGACAGAGACTTAAAAGTTCGAGGGCCAAGATTTACATTATTACTTGAAAAGCAAAAGATGAAACAGACTATCCTGAAATATAAACAAATTTGCATACAAACTCAAAGCTGAATTAACTCAGCAGAAATGTCTCAGTAGGACTTTATGAACACCAGGAAGAATGAAAAATAGCAGGATTAAAAAAAATAAAATCATACTTACTGGAGCTGTGGACATTCTCAGGATAATTAGTTACATATGTTTTGGTTTTGCCCTAGGGTAAAATAAGTTCTGGGATGAGGTAATAAATAAATTAAATGTGGTTTTGGAAATTGTTATCCCTCACTACCCAAAATGTCCACTGCTAAAAGAATTTGGAGGCAGCCAACTTTGGAAATCTGAAAGGACCACAGACACAATTTTTATAAGGGCAACAATACTGTAAAGAAGGCACCACAGAAACTGAAGTCAGCACAATTTTGAATGCTGCTGATTGATGCACTGAGCTAATCTAATTGATAGATTTTGGAAAGATTTGTTTGAATAAGCTAGATAATTTAGAAATGAGCTACATAATAATGTAGTCCCACTTAAAGTCATCAATTATTATAGCAGCAGCTGAAATACTAGCTACATATTTTGATCACATGGATGAATTTTATAAACACTGAATTGCTTTCTCCAGCTACCACCCTTCCTTTTTTCCCCTCCATTTTTAGAGTAGTATCCCTTATCATGTAGTATGTTATTTACTACTGTTATTCAGTCTTGCTTGCAGCACTTCAAGAGCAACCTTTTCTTAACTGTGTCCTGCCCCTGTGATGAAATAGAGAACCTGCTTGACCCAGCCAATCTGAGAAGACATATTTTGAGTCCTTGACTAATCACTAGGCTTTTACTTAGGACTAATTTCCATTTTCAGTGGAAAAGACAGATTTCAAGGACTTCATAACTTGCTGTAGTTTCATTTGGTCTTGTAGAAGCAAGAAACAAGTAAATTTACCAGTCTCCTGAGGTTTTGGTAAACTGCAGAATTGTCTTCTCACAACATGTATGATTAGCCTCACAACATTTTCATCAATTTTCCAGAGGACTTCATAGAACTCTCACAATTTAAAAAGTATTCTTGTCTTGGACAAAAAAATATTGATACTTAATCTACCGTATCAAACTAATTTCTACATGTTTTTGCTTCAGATATCCATTTGAGCTCTTCTCATTCCCCCTCCATTAGATGCAGGATGATTCTGGGCTGGCAGCTCCATAAGTATCACCTCCAAAATAAGGACTCTCCCAGTGGAAAATAAGAATCAGCAAGTCCTGGATCTGGTGTATCTTTGCAATGCCTATTTAACATTTTATTAAACAGATGGAAAAATCAAGGCCCATCAGTTTACCAGTCCTGCCCCTTAGTCAGGAGGTCCCTAGTCTTTGGATTCTTCCATCAATAAATTTTAAAACTTAGCCAAAAGATAAAATGAAAAAATAACTTCCAATTCTGTCTTTGCTGTTCTGCTTTTTCCCCTTGGAATGCAGGTGTAAGTTTTCTCAGGTGCACAGCATCCCCATCAAGTATCCCCTCCTGAGGCAGTGACAGAGCAACTGAAACATAGCAGAGGAAACTGATGGCAAGGCATCTTAAAACTTAATCAATCTTGGGCTGAGGCATGTAAATAAAAAACTGAACCCCAAACCTGATTAAGATGTTTTGAAAGAGCTTTAGGAGGGACTGCCACCTGGAGAAGTCAACATGCTTGAACATTGTGGTCTTCCAGCTGCCACAGAAAGGATGTGTCAGGGGACCCACACAAATTCCAGAGTAGCCAGTGTTGTTTTAGAAGCATTTTCATCTAATATCAAAGATACATGCTGAATAGAAAAAAGCTGTATGAGCAACAGTATTTCCTCAACTGAACTTAGCAACACAATCTGTTTAAAGCCATTGAAAATTATCTTTTAATAGCAATCATTTTCTGTTCTATCAGCATATTTCTGAAACATATTCAAGGGTGTCAGGGAAATATGAGGTATTGTGGGTAGAGGTAATCTGGACTCTGTGCACCAGTGGGTGTTCACAAACACACGTTAACCACAGTTGAGGACTGGAGTTAAGTTAGAGTTAAGCAATTTTCTACAGGATTGTATTTCACAATGGTAGGAAGGAAATAATTTTAGTCACATAAGTAGAACAAGTATCCTTCATTCACTTCTTCCCATAATGATGTGTCAGTGCTGGTAGACTTTGTTGTAAAGTCCTGTGTTCTGAGCAGCAGCAATTTTTGTAATAACTGGTGGAACTTAAGGATCAAGATTCATAGATAAATCAGGCTTCATAGACACTAGATAAAGGGCTATGCATTGTGTCATTAATAATAAGATATTAAAAGTTAATAATCATCTTGATCTTATACTATATCAAATGTAGGGCTGTAGTACAACCCAATACTAAGTTGTACTTACATACTAAGCAAGCTGACAGCTGTTGCTGTGGTTGCACCACTAGACTGCCATTTAAGAGATGTAGGGATAGCTACATGCTTCCTGTGTGACTTCTTACAAATTGCTTAATCTCTGTTTCTTAACTCCTCATCCATGAAACAGATTTCCTTGTAGCACAGGAATGTCTACTAAAACATGTGTATTAATGAGCAGGTACAGTGACAATAAAAACTGTAAAATGGCCATTAGGAAATGTCAGAGTGAAAGCTCTCTGTATTCAGACTTGTAATTTATTCCTAACTTCAGGCCTTTCCACATTTTCTGCAGACCTATTGTAACACTCCATAGATAAACTTCTTAATTTTCTGCTTAATTAAGAGAACATTGCAAAACCCCTGTGTTTGTCTAGAAAGTCTTTTATCAGAACAATGCTTTTACTATTTCTTTCAACATGTTGTGGATACAAATGAAATGAAAAATATATCAAAGTACAGGATCATCAAAGACTATTTATATAAGAAATTAAGAATCATATAAGGAAATAATCCTACAAAACTTTGTATCCTTCAACAATCTTTGCCAGTGATAAATGTATTGCTGAAAATTTGATTTGTCCAGTGTGAAATTCAGATATGTTAGAAATGAAATTGTCAGTCACTTGATATGTAGGAAACGTGTAAATGGATTATAGCAATCCCTACTTTAGAACCTTTCATTAAAAATGCTCTGATTAAGTCTTGAGTGTATTGGAGCAACACTTTTCATGGCAGAAAAGGAAAATGGAGAGGCGAAGAGTGAGAAATGATGTAAGATTGCACAATAGCTCCACGTGGAGTGAATCTGCCCCAGCACTGAGGAGCCATTTGAGGAAGCTGGGAAATGGAGAAGGGTGTGGCCGGTGAAACTCTGTCTCTCAGAGCCATAACCACATGTTTAAAATAGCATTGGAAAAATACACTCTGGTCCATCTTCGTTGTTTTTGAGTGCAGTAATCTTTCTACACAAGTCCTTTAAAAAAAACATGCTCACACAAGGAAGACTAGAAGCCATCAGTGGCATAAATCATGTCTTTAATTTCCTCTCAGTTCTAGGTAAGAAAGAGATCCCAAAGGCAAGACTCCATGTAGCTATTGTCTAGCTGAAGTATCCTCTGTAGTGATACACAGTGACAGAAAATATTTATTGTTAATTCCACAGAAAATGAAAGAACAGAGAAGAGGGAAAATCATTATTTACAACAAAAAGATATGTGTGGGCTTACGCATCATGAGTATAAATAGGTCACAGCCAGGAGTAATATAGTATTCTGGCACAATAAGTTTCCACTTAAGAATATATTTAATTTAGGCAGAGCAAGAGATTTTTCAGTGATAAATAAATAACAAAGAAAGCCATGCAACTAAAGGCAGTAACTTTACCGAAGGTCTCTTTCTAACCAGTTACTTAAAGAGAGAGGAAGTAGACATGGAATTATCACAATCACAGCTACCATATGATTTTGATAAAAGGCTTCAGGAGACAGTAAAATGACAGAATGAAAACAAAAGAGATCCTCAGGGTGATCTATCTCAAATTAAGTCTAAAGGCCTTTATGTCCCTTCATGCCAGACCCTATTTCAAAATGGTTCAGAAGGTTCTTTCCAGAGGGTGGCAGTCCCACATGTAGGATGCTGAATCAGTTCTGAGTAGCCATGCAAGAAACTTCTTTTCTACTTACATAGTAGCTTCTTTTTTAAAAAATTTGATTTAAACTGAGATGTGATACCAAGGCTTATACCCTGGCATGACACTGGGACTTGAGGTTTTCATTGTAAGGAGTCAGTGCAGTTGTTTGACCAGTTACTAAGATAAATGGAGTTGTGAATAAACTGGTACAAGACAGGATGTCAAACAATAAAAAATTTTGTCATCCTTTGTCTCAGTGTTGTAGATCCTTCTGTATTGAATACAGATTTTATGTATTTGTCCAGGTCACACCATCACAGAATGTTTGAGGTTGAAAGGAATCTCCAGAAGTCATCTGCCCCAACCCACCTGCTCAAGGCTGGGACAGTTGTCCAGGACTATGTCCAGATGGCATTTGAATATCTTCAAGAATCGAGACTCCAAAGTGTGCCAGTGAAACAATATTTCCTGACATTCAGAGGGTTTGTGTCAGCTGTCTCTAGTCCTGTCAGTAGGCAGCATTGAAAAGAGCCTGGTATCATACTCTTAGCACCCTTCCCTCATATATTTATATACACTGATGAGAACCCCACGTGTCTAGTCTTCAGGCTGAACAGTCCCAGCTCTCTCAGCTTTTCCTCATAGGATACATGCTCCAGGCCCTACATCAAATACATAGTCCTTCACTGGACTCTCCCCAGTAGCAGTTTTACAATAAACCTCCTCATAATTGGTCAAGCTAAGAAGAACTGTATGTATTTCTTGCTTTCTGAGAAAGGTGTGTTGGCCAGCATCAACCTTGTCTAAGAAAGGGTCACAATTTTGTTCACATAATGTATGGTACTCTCTCAGTCTCCTGCCTTCCAGATTTGTGCATTCTGGGGTCATTTGCAGAGGAAAACGGAGTGTCCTGGGTATGGAAGAAAAGAGGAGTGGAGTTTTCTAGCCCTGTTAAATTCCATACCATCCATGCCATGGCAGGGGAGTGCGGTTTCAGGAGAAAATGGTGAGCTGCTGGAAGCTGGAAGTGGAGTCAGTCTTACCTCTGTGGTGGGGAAAGATAGATTGGTCCCTTGAACAAACACTAGCTGTAATGGCTGCTGTCCTGGGGAAGGGAACCCCCTGCATTAGGACTACCAGATGGCTGTGGCCATCAGACTGAGCAGCTTCCCAAGCACTGAAGGGCCAGTTTTTTCAAGTAAATGGTTCTTATCCCAACAGAAAATCTCTGCCTTTAGTGTCCCTCTCACCAGGAGAGGATGGGGGGGAAGAGATGATCTGAAGTGGGGTTTAATTTTCCACTTTTTTTAAAAACTAGCACACTGAGATATTTTCAGAGCTGAATGGACTTGATTGTAATCAAATAAGCTTTTTTGAACTTTCAAATATTTTGGAAAACTTCATTTGGCTGATTGACCTTCTTTCACCCGAGGCACTGGTATCCTGTGCAGTAGCAGGGGTAGGTTCCAATTTCACTTTCCTGTGCAAGGTTGAAATGTGTGCCTGTGGCACCATGCCAGGCACATGCAGAATGGCACCTTCCCATCCAGCCCTTCCCACTGGCAGCACAAACCCCTGCAGCTCTGCAACTCACTGAGCAGTGTTCACAGGCACCGTTGGTGTGCAGCTGTTTGAGATCTGCTCTGCTGTCAGATCTGCTCCGTTTGGCCTCTGGGGAAAGGCCGGCAGGTCAGATCCAGCCTCTTCCTCTGCCTGTCCTGGGCCATATGTCTACAATACAGGGAACAGTGCAGCATGGTCCAGGGAAGAGCTGAGCTAGTGGGGCCAGGTCTGGACAGTTACTCCTTTGGAGTTCTGCATTTGTATGCTGTTGGGTTGAAGGTGTCAATGCAGCTTTCAGCTGAAAATGTGAAAGACTGCAGTAAGACCCTTGAAAAAATGTAACATCTCCTTCCCAAGAGGTCCATAATGACAAGTTAAAAATTACCTGTCAGGAATGTGCATGGATACCTGATCCTGCATCAGTGCTGGGCAGTTTGAGGTCCAAGTTTTTTCCACCCAGCCATTTCTACAGTACCTAGGTAAGAGCTTCTTTTCTGCACTGGAAATCAGTTCTTAGGTTGAAATACTCCTGATACATCTTTCTTATTGCACATACATAGGCCAGTTGAACATGAATGAAACCACTTCCAGCACTAGTGCTTCTAGTTACTTCTGACCTCCCAATGAGTAGCACCATGCCCCCAGGGTCATGGAATCCCAGCCCACTAACCCCACCTCACTGAGGCTGCTTGAGCTTACACTCTCCTTATATAGAGAATCACCATAAAGAGACCATTTCACCCCCCTTGCACCTCTTTTACATTTGCCTTGATTTATTGATTACATATCAGAGTTTAGGAAGGAAATATTTCATATTACTTTGCAGTCTTCTCATGTCATATTGTAAGTTTCTATGCATATTGATCTGTCATTACAGAAAACACAGTTTGTTTTTGGGAGCTCACAACTAATTCTAGCCTCATAATCAGATATGAATATTTCAGAAGGGAGAGTATACCAGATGTTCCAGAATACTTCAAAGGCTGATTGCAATTTTTTTGTTTAGATTGATCTGACTTTATATTAGTTAGAATTGTTGTTAATAAACAGTGAATGACTTTATCCTGAAGGTTGTTGCCAGTTACTTCATTTAATTGTGCTCCCAGTGAGATTTTTTTTAAAAGATCTCACAGGAACAATTACATTCTCTCACTGCAAAAGGATTTCTTGTTTCTTCTTGTTATGTACACTTACTGCCAGTTCAGGCATTCAGCTTTGAAAACCTTCTTGGTCTGACACTGTCAATTCTCAACCACTGTCACCCAAACTGTGTGACAACAAAGGCTGCCATGCAGATCTCCAGAATGCTGCCTTTTTAATTAATTGACTGTAATATAACAGTTACTACTACAGTACTATTGCAGTAGTTCCAGTGTGTATTATGATAGTAACCTTTCTGATATGCAAATAGAAATAAATTAATATCACAGTCTAAAGGAATTTACAGCATCTCCCTATGATTCTCTAGTTAGGACCCAAACCCTGTGGCAATTACAGCTGCATTCTCACACTCATTCCTACTGTGCTGTCTTGGACCAATCTTCAAACATCTGCATCCTTCAGTTTCATCATTTGTGAAATTACACTTTTGTAGACCTTCATAATGTTTGTGAAAAGCTTTGAAATACTGGGTTTAGAAAACATTAGCAAACCCCACAGCAAAGACCTTCATTTGTTTGACTATGTCTTACCTAGGATCTATGTGAGCAGCAGGTCCAACTTTAAGGGGTCTGGTGACAGCGGAACAAAAAATCCAGACAGTAGGCATGATAAAAGACCAGGAAAAAAAAGATGTCTACAACAGACACCTTGCCACCTTGCCACCTGCCTTCAGTGGGCTTTTTTTCAGCTGTCCCAGAGATCTGATAGACTCATGCCCAGAGTAGGTGAACTCAGGGAAACCTGAGCCCATCCTGCTCATATTCCAACCTGGACAGCTGTGGGGCAGCTGTGGTCTGCAAGCCAGGCAACCATGTCCAAGCTGAGATACCATATGTTAGCATGGACCAGGGCTTTCAGATAGGAGGCTGGCCATTTCAGTTAGATCAAAGGACTCTTGGGCTGTCTAAACCAGCATAAAGACACCTGGAAATATTCACAGAACCATAGAATCATGGAATATTCTGAGTTGGAAGGGACCCAATAAGGATCGTTGAGTCCAGCTCTTAGCCCTGCAGAAGACAGCCCCAAGAGTCACACCACATGCCTGAGAGCATTGTCCAAATGCTTCTTTGAGTCTGTCCAGCTGGTTCTGCACCCACTTCTCTGGGGAGCCTGTTCTAGTGCCCAGCCTCCCTCTGGGTGAAGAAACTTTTCCTGATTTGTAACATAAACCTCCCCTGACAGAGTTTCAGCCCATTCCCTTGGGTCCTGTCCCTGGTCACCAGAAAGAAGAGATTGGTGTCTGCTCCTACACTTCCCCTTGTGAGGAGGTTGTAGATCGTGACGAGGTCTCCCCTCAGTCTCCTCCAGGCTGAACAGACCAAATGACCTCAGCCACTCTTCAGATATTCAGTATATTCCCCATCTCCAGGCAGGTATGGTTACTGTTAACCACTCAGTGTAATAACTTTGCATCTCACAAATAGTAGGTCCCTATTTTTCCTTATTCACAAATTCACTTTCCCACAGTCCTAGTTCTTTAGTAAAAGGAGTCGTAGGTCACTGCATCAGAACAGTCTCATGGATTCTCAGTAGAGAAGACTAAAATGCATTTTGCCTCATTTTGGATGAGAGGTCAGACTCTGTCATTGGAGAGGAGGGCAAAAGGCAGAGGTATGACAAAGACTGAGGGTAGAGCCCTCATTACTTGTCCTAACATTGAAAGAGGCCCTGAACTCAACAACTCTGCCCTCCTGCTCATCCCTGCCAAACCGTAGTGACAAGCCAAGGAGCAAGACCTCCAACAGTCTGAGGAAGCTGCAGAGCCTTTTTTGCTGTCACTAGACATCTGCCACCCTTGACATGGCTCTGCTTTCCCGGTGCTGGCACCTGGCCCTGACTGAAGCCCTGTGCAAACAATGCTGTCTCCAACAGTGCCCCCCAACTCTCACTGGAGTGTGGGCCCTGGAGCACTGGCAGCCATGGCTGTGGTGCTACAGGAGCTGCTGCTGTCCTTGTGGGCTGAACCTTTGGCTCTGACAGGACTTAATGCCAACTTCATCTGAGAAGGGCTTCAGAAAATCTGTGCAAGCAATTAGGATATGAACTGCCTCCAAGGAAACTTTCTCCCTAACCCTTATTAGTAGTTAGGGGTTGGCCACAAAGCAAGTAGCTTTACATTCTCAGACTTACAGACACCATTATGATGGACGTCCCGACAGGAGCCAATTCAAAACAGATACACGGCGCTTTGTTCGGTGATGTGGGTGCGCTGGTTTGCGTGAGGTACCAGCACTGCAGCTCTGCACGGGATTGACATGGCTTTATCTTTTCTAAGCACTGGTCTTTAAGGGATTAAAAAAGAATTTTTTTTAATCTGAAGCCAAAATTTTGACAAGACTTCAAATTGCCCTGAAACCAAATCCAGACAATCTACAAACATTTGAAAATGAATTCTGTTATGAAAAGTAATTTATTTTTAGGAGTTTAAACATACTGTTATTGACATTTCATGCAGTAGTGTATCAATGCTGTCTAAAAGGATGTGTAATGTACAATGCTGTCAATATTCTATGAGCTGATTCTCATGTTTTATTTTATAAGTGGACAGCTGTGTCTAAGTCAAGGGAGAAATCCTTTACTTTACAGATTGGGAGGCCTTCTGTTTGTACTGTGACACATTTTTTACAGTGTTTTTCAACAGAATTTCCATTCCACAGGAAGTTTCAAACTGTTTTCATTCTGAAGGAGAGCAATTTGCAAAGTGACTATATTTTCCATGACAGGGAAATCCCAGCTTTTAACTCATTTCTGTCCCAAAGCAAGGAACTGTGTGGGTGGCTCCTTGCATCTCACTCCTAGCCCTAGTGCCACTTCCTGCATTACTTGCTGTTGCTTTTCAGCCCAGGATTTGTGTCTTCAAGGTTAGCAGGTATGATTCTGAGTACAGGATTAGGAAGAGTTCATAAAACGAACAAGCCATATATTTGGAGGTGTGTCTCTTCAGATCAGAATCACACTCTAAAGCTGAAGTCACAGCCCCAGATTTTATATTCTGTATAGCCAAGCTCTGCATTTTCCAATTCATAAGAGTTATTATGACCTGATATTAAAGGGAGTTACGTCCTGAGCTGTGCAACTATTTCTCAGATCCTTTTATTTGCATTAAGTTTCATCTGTAATCATACTTGCACCATATGCAAACTCTTGTTTGCAATTCACATAAATTATTAATTCACTACTTAAGCTGCATATTTCCTCTATTAGTCACATTTCTTGGAGGCTTCTCATTACTACAGCATGTGGAAGTCTTCTTTCCCTATGGTGCTGTGCAGTGATTAATTGTGGGAATCAGAAGATATGTAAAAGATATAATTTAGGATCAAATTCAACATAGAAATTTCCCTAACACAAACCTTGTCAAGCAAGCAGTAGAGTTGCTGAAAGTTTACATTGCTACAAGCTTTTTCAGTGTTTGGAGACAATGCATTTTCATCTAGTCCAATACTGAATGGACAACAGGAGTTTGAGAACTGTGTGTAGGGACTAATGACTAAGTGAGAGGAGCTAATGGCTCAAACGCAGTTGAGGGCCATTAATTGTGGGCAGTCATTAATTCTCAGACAACACCCAGTGTCAGAGTTGTTAATCTTATGAATAGCTGTTTAAAATCTTGTCTATGAATGTTTTTAGGGTTAGGTAGTTATAGTCAGCACATATGGGGCATTTCCAGAAAATTAACGCTTTGTATGTTGGGCAGATTACTTATGTCAGCTTTTTCCATGGCTCTCATTTGCTAATACATTTTGAATGATGAATTATGGTTTATGTTTTTATACACTCCCAGTATTTAAGTTACACCTATTGATTTTCAGCAGCTTCTCTGCGTGCGCGCGTGTGTGTATGTGTGTGCACGCCTTTGCCTTTTAAGAGAGTGTAAAGCAGAAGAGAAACTCCATGTTGATACATCTGACATGACTTGTAACAACCAAAGGAAAGAATTTTAGCTAAATCACAAATGAAACTGAAAACCTTCCTGCGTGTCTCAGGTTACACGAATATACAAGAAAGGACAAAGGAAGGTAGAGCAAGCTGCTGCCAACAGCTATACCAGCAAGGTATTTCAAAGTCAGTTGCAAATATGCAAACACATTCCTGTTGGACACACTGCAGACTGCTCCAAGATGGGTACAGGACTGGTAAAAAAGTGCAAGTTCAAAGAACTATGAGGAGCTCAGGAAAATTATGTTGGTCTCCAATTAAAACCTTGCTAATGATGACCTATATAATGTTTTTATGGGTTGTATGAAATGAAGATGTAGTTTCAGTTCCATTCTCAGCAATGGTCTATTTGCATCACCTAAGTCATCATCAGAGAAGATGTTAATATGACTTCCTTGTTGGGGAAACCAAGATCTAAGGAACTATGGGAAATGAAGCTTCCTTTTCTTTTTAGAGTTGTTTATTCTAGGTTGAGTTACAAAGATATTGGTAGTGAAACAAAAAATATTCCTGTCCTATATATGCCTCCCAGGTGTCTCAGCATGCTTACTTAACAGCTTTCATGACTGCAATATACATTTTTAATGGGCATTTTAAGAAAAGAAAAATCTATTGGTTTTTTGAATATGACTACTAAAGCCAGCAAGAAGACATATAAAAAAGAGAGCACATGAACAGCTGCATATGTAATATAGGCAGCCAAA
>VWYP01032724.1:150004-193219 GCA_013400435.1 Pycnonotus jocosus | reverse complement strand
TCTCCTCTCCTCTCCTCTCCTCTCCTCTCCTCCCCATCCATTTTTCATAGATTCTGATGGTTTTCCTCACATAAGAAAATAAAACTCAAGTTACTGGTAGGAAGACTTAGAAGTCTTACTGAGATCAAGTTACTGTAAGAACAAACCAGTCTCCAACAGAACCTTATTAGTAATTTTGCTTCATATAGTGCTTTCTCTGAGGGCAGAACATTTTAGAAGCATTAGATTGTTCTGTAGGGGAAACTTTTATCTTCTGCACATGGAAAATGGAAGGGTCAAAGAAAAAGGTAAGGAAAGAGTTTAATTGTCAGATAAAATTAGGTAATTAATTCACTTTTATAAAGCATAGAGACAACGATGCAAATCTGAGAGTTGTGTATTTCCATGACAGGGAAACTGCCTCATCTGCAGATGCAGTCATGTATTTTATGCACACCTGTTTGACTGCACAACAGCTCAGATTCTCGATCTGATCATTGCAATGAACTTTGCACGAGCAGGTCCCTGTGCGTAGGTGCATTTTTTGATAATGTGGCCTCTAAGTCTTTCTTCAGAATAGTTTTACAGTTTCCATGAACTTTGCTCAAAAATGTGCCAAAAAACTTCCAAGTAACAAACATGCTTTTGCAATTTACTGAAACTTTCCCCTTGTGTTCCAGAGAAGCAACCTCCCCATTAGTCACCAGAGAGACACATGAGCCAAGGAGGAAGGAAAGGGAATCAACTCGTAAAATCAGTCAATTCCCTTCTTTAGTGTCTACACTTAGTCATTGGAATAAAAAAAAGAAGTGAAATCCAAACTTTTTTTATTTTCCAAATAGGTCATTACTTCAGTGCAGATTGAATAGATGAGGACTATTTGCATCTTGATTTTGATCAAGAATTTTTGTAATCAGCTGCTTTTTTTCTGCCCTCCATACCCAAGCAAGGGCTATTGTGCATTTGAAGTACTCTGCATCCTTCCAAAGGAATGCAGTCTCCCAGGTATATCTTTTTACACTTTTTTAAATGACCAGTGAACTATATTACCCAATAAGCAAGGGGGTTGGAGTATTTTTGCCAGACACTAATTTTACTTAGAAAAAAACTGAGTCAAGGCCAAGGCACAAAGTTCATATCTAAATCAAATTCATTTTCCTCTAAAGATAGAATGTGTTTCAGTTTGAGGTTTCCAGCTGACTCTTCTTAAAAATGGACATTTAAATACTTGCAGTGTTGAGCCTGCTTGAGTTCTAGGCTTGTTTCAGTTGGGAACTGTTAATGTAGATTTTGCAAGCTGTGTCACATGGAAGGACAAGCAAAGGAGATTATGTCTCTTCCAGCCTTAGAATATGGCAGTCAAGTAGAAGTTGAATTTTCAAAGGAAACTGTCAGTTGATGCATGATGAAATGGTAATTCCTGTTCATTTCCCACTACAATGTATTCAAAGCCCAAGAGCGACATTCAAACTTTACTTCCTGCAAGACAGTACTGTACTTAGTAACACACTGTGTAGTATGAGTTGTACGCTTGTAACCCACAAATCCCCCTGCAATTTTTCAAGAATATTCAGTGATAGGTAGCAAGATCCAAGCACATGGCTCCTTTTTCTTGAGTTTTTCTCTGAAACCTTTCTCCACAAAATCACTCGAAAGATTTTGGCAGAGGCAGGGAGAGAGGGTTACCTCCTGGATGCTCACAATATTGAACTGTAGAAATCCATAAAATAATCAGTGTTACATTGTCAGAGCACGTACTTTCCATGCATCCTGGCCAGAGCAAATTCTGAAAGGCTTTCTGGTGCCAAAGCAGTTGAATTAAATTTAAAAATAGCTAAATTTAGCCATCCCTCCAGACCTCAGTTTCTGAGTATCATCTGGCTGCAAATGGAAGTGCAGAAGGACTCTCAATCATGGGTCAAGTTATTGTAAATCAGCTGAGGCCCTGGAAATACCTGGCTGCACGCTTTTACTTTGGCCAAATGCAGGGTAATATGGCTTAGTTTAGCCATCTTTCCCTGCAGGCAAAGCTACATCAAATTGCCTTACATTTTCCGTGGGCTAAAAGCATTCATGCTGGATTTACCACATTTCAGCTGACAGATGGCAACTTATTAAACATCAGCATACTGATGAATATTTTAAGCCCACAAGATTTCTGAGACTTTGAAAAGAGGTAATTCCTAAAGTATGCTACACAGCTTCCACCTACACTGCTGGCTATATGTTTGCAAATGCTTTGTGGATATGAGGTACCATATTTGCAAAACCAAGCAGACGTGGCACTTCAGTCCCTCTTTCCTCCCTCCTGCTTTAACAAATCATCATCCTATTGAAACAAGCAAGCTGTTTGGCACAGTTGTAAGTGTGGTTACATAACAAAGCCAAAAAAAGCAGCTCCCACAAATCCAAACCACAGATTAAGTCCAGTTTTAGAAGATAATATGTACAGTAGTGACAATGAGAATTAATGCCATAATAAGGAACAACTCTCTAGCTCCATTACTCACAATAATTATGTTCAAAGGCCCATATGTAAATATTTCAAAATACAATAAAAATACAGTATAATAGTCAGGATGGCATTTTCCATTTGCATCTTTTCCCCACACCTATAAGTTCCCACTGGAGGTAAGCAAACTAGTTTGTACTGGGCATTCTTTCACTAACCTAAAAGCTGTGTCTGCAAGCAGTACTTAACAGGATTTTGTGTTTATATACACAAAAATGGGACGGAATAAGGAAAAGAAAGAAAGGCTATAGGCTTCAGAACCAGTATGTCTTGAACTTCTTCTGGAATGGTCAAAAAAGTGCACCTGTAGAGTCTTAAGCAGCCTTTGCTGGCCCAGAATACCACTGGGTTCCTTTCTCGGGCACACATATTTTAGAGACAGATGCACAGCCATATTCCTCTACATGTGGGTACTGAGTAACAAGTGTTTGGAGGTTTTTGGTAGGTAAAACACTATTTTTATTACTTCATTTGGGAAATGCTTCTCATTACCTTTTCCAGTAGTTAGAAATGATTGGTTGTCAGATAAGCTGAATACATGGGACTCTTGAAACATGTATCCCCAAGTGGAACTTGACAATCATCTAGGATTCTTCACTGTTTACATTTGTTTTGTAATTTTGCATTATCATTATTAATGAGGCCAAAAATGAAAACTAAAAGCTGTGTGCTTTGCTCAAAGGAATTAGAACAAGAATGACATGTCTTTGGCTATACTTGAATGGAACAGTAGTTGAGAATATAATCAGAGAAAAGAACAAGAACTTTCTGAGGCTGTAAACTGCGATATACACAGGCTCAATAAAGTGTCATATGTGTCTCAAGACTCTGTCCCTAGTATGTGCATTTATTTTTTAGTCCCAGAGGTTGATGTAAGAAAAAATCTGCAGCTACCATTTTATGAAATATTTGATAGCTCTGGAATTGATTACGAATGACGACAAAGAGAAATGAGTTTCAGACATTCCAAAAATAGATCCAGAGTTCTCATTTAAAACAAAACAAAAAAACTCACTCAACAAATAAAGCAACCCATTCCCCCATCCCTAAAGCTATATTCTAGTATATGAAGCACAAGAACTAATTCCTTATTATTACAGGTCTTAGATATGTAGGGAGCTTGAGTGGTGAGTAAGGATTAGACAGTCCTTACTACTTGAGTCTACACAATTCTTTATCTCTGAGAAGAAATCACAGAATGAACCAACTGAGGGTGGCTGCATAGCTATTTAAAACCAGAATCTTCTAATGGAGCAGAGATCAATAGGACAGTAGTATTTGTAGGATTTTCACTGAAAGTGGTCAAACAGAGAAAGCACAGTGGCTGAACAAGGTACATGCCCTACAGATCTTATGCCTAGGACTGGACACTTTGGAGTTGCTGATGGGAGTGAAACCAACACACGACTTTTCTGGTTTGATTAGGATGCTACCAAGCCAAAGTTTCACCACTGCTTTCTCAGTGCTTTGGAGTTTTCTCACCAAACAGGTCTGCTTCAGAAAAGAATCTCATCACTGGAAAGTTCACTCACAAAGAGAGTACAAATAGTGCCTTAACCAGCAGCCCAATGATTTGATGTTAGTTGTCATCAACATGTAAATTCCAAACTGCATACACTGAGAAGAAATTCACCATAGTTCAGAAGTGTCTCAAGACCAATGAATCAGAGAGACAAAAACCATTCTTTTAAAAGTGTTGCACAGTTAAAACCAGAATCGGAAGTTCACTACACAAAACAGCTCATCAAGCCAGGCAGTTTAATTACAGTGTTAGACTGAAGCCCTGAACCTGTGAAGAATCATCAAGATACAGAACTGGTAGGATCATGTAAATCCACATAGGAAATAAATGCTTCATCTTTCAACAAATACCATTATCTGTTTCATCCCATCCCATATCCACATGGCAATGCTTAAGAAGAGTGCTAAAAAATTAGAACCATAAAATATGAATCAGTTTTGTGGCTTTCTGTATTAGTAACAACGCACAAGTTTGCCTGCCAAAGATGGAAATAGTCAGTGCCTCAGTCAGAGAGATTGCCCTATCAACCTCTTTGAAAAGTAAGTAGTTTTTCCACTCCTCAGGAAGAAAACATTATCCCTGTAGATGTCTGCAATTGCCATCTCATTTCTGGGCAAAATGATTAAAAACACAGTAATCAGAAAATGCCAACAGCATACAAATGCCAGATTTCTGGAGGCCTCACAGCCAGGGTTCACATCAGGACACAGAAAGGAGACTGTCTTTATTGCCACTCTGGCCATCCCTAATATAGAACAAACCCTGATACCCGCATATAGAGCCATATGTAGGAATGCAATAAGCCATGAAAATACTGGATTTAGAAAAAGGTGACCCTGCTTGTGGTACCTGCAATGTCTTGTTTGAAGCAGAGCTCAGAATGGTGTGTAATTGTATCTTCTCTCCAGACTTTTGCCTGCAGAGTCACACATATCCTTTTTGTTAATCTCTGGTGGATACTCCAAAGTGACAGAGGCATAGCTGATAACATTGCAAGGACACACAGTCTCAACAGTTACAGCTATTACTATTATCGAAAAGACAGAACACCAACAGGAATTCAGCTCTCTGGTAAAGTAGGGCTGACTGGCTCATGCTGAACTCCAACAAGACTGAGTCAATGTTGGTGAGACTGGGAAAAATGCTTTAAGGACCTGAAAATACTCCTGAAACTTTAAGAGCTATCAAAGCCATACGGTAAAACAGGGTAGGTGTGGATGGCTAGAAAGCATCTCTTCCCTCCTTTGCTCTGCTGGAAAACTTGTTCCTTACTACTCAGTGAAGATCAACCCATACCTTGGTCAGATCAAAACCCATGCAGCTCCATTTGCTGTAGCAAAACAAATACAACTTTTAAGCACTGACACTTCCTCTGTCCTTCTCATGGACTCATACCCCTGTGTCAAGGTGTTCTTCCAAAAGCTACGGAAACTGGAAAGCTTGAAAGCTGGAAGCTTGTTTGAAAACTTGTTCCTAATTTCTAAAGCAGTTAACAGACTGAATTCCAGAAACTAAAATTAATTCTGATCAACAAGCCTCTGCAGCTGCTTTATCCTTTAAGCCAATGCAATCAATGCATCAAAACCTTCCTCCCCATCATGGATCTTGTCTCAAATAAAACGCAAATGAATTTCCGGCCCTGCAAAGAACTCTACCCTGAGCACTTAGGGTTTTCTAATGAGTATGGCAATGTACCATGACATTTACTAGACACCTTGATAATTTTCAGCTTTTGCACATCATGGTAATGGACAGTGATACTGATCCATAAATAGCCAAGCTCAATATTGAGAAGGAATGAAAACAGGAATATAGGCAGTTAGGCAAAAGAGTGATGCTAATAAGAATGGTGGAATAAACATGGGAGAAGCTAAAGGAAAATGAAAGCTTTTTTTATTCTTGTGGAAAGAAGGTGGTCAAGAACAGAAAGGCAGAAGCACAAGTTTATGAAGACGGGTTTCTCAGCTGAGTGTCCTAAATACTGCTCTGTTTTGTGGCAGATATAATGAAATTTGTTTACACTAGGAAACTTGGATAGTTTGTATCACTTTTAACATGGACCATCCTAACAATAAAAATTGAAGAGCAAACACTGGCCCAGAGTGAATGGGACATTTTTCTGCCATTCTGGTGATACAGAATGGCTGGAATGGGCCTTGAATGTGTCTCCATGATTTGAAAACCCAGAATCTAAACTGACCTTTTCCCTTTTCCTTCTATTTTTTTAAACAGTCCCCCAGCAGTTCTCAAGAGGTACTCCTCCTGCACTGTGTACTAATCACCATTTCTGTGCTCCTAAGAACTCTGCAATGACTTCATTGCATGAAAAGTCTTTAAAAAAGTGTGGAGATGTGTGTGGGGGAAGTAACTTCAAGTGATATTCCAAGCCCCTCCTCCCTGGCTCCAAAGAGTAATTACTCATCTGGAAAAAGAAACAACACTGCTATTTCAGTGTGGCTTAGGACCTTGGGCCTGGTTTCATGTTTCAGATTAATGCTTTCTGTGCCTTTTGGAGATTCAGAATAGTAAAAAAGCCATGCTTCTGAGAGAGCTGCACCCTATAAATGCAAGGCCTTCTGGAGACATGTATGACTTGCTGCCCCCTTCCTATTTTCCTGCATCCTATTGAGACACAGATCTATTTTTCCTCCCACTTGAACAAACTTCTAACCTGCGTCTACAAAGCCACATCTGTTCTTCCTGACCCTCTGTCCAGGCCCCCAGTTGCTCTGTGATGAATACTTTAGAATACTTTGTTGCAACACAACTAATAAAGGAAAACAGATTCAACCAAATAGTCTAGAAATGAAGTGCCAACATGAGCTGCATCCAGTCAACTGAAAAACTTGATGTTATGATATCTGATGATCCTACCTAATTCTAGTGGTAGTGGCATGGCTGGCTAGAATCCCAGATCTTTAAAAAAAGGCCAAAATTCTTTTTTCAGCATATTATTTCATGTATCAATTAGCAACACATAAGTATTTCAGTTATGGTTCTACCATTTCATAAATTCCAGTGTGGTGGTCCAAGAATAGAAACACACCAGGGCAATGGGGAGATATCTCACAAGGAGAACTTTAACATCACCCATCTTTCTGAGGAACAAATCAAAGCAGGGCAACGCTTTATACAAACAAGACAGCCTGAGACCAAAATTTGGAACATGAGAAAAAAAAATCATATTGTGAGAATAAATTGAAGAATAAAAATTTCCAAAATTAACACAATCAAGAAATTATCAGCATCTAAGGAAAAAAGTTATTATAACAGTGACTCAGTAACTTGTCTTTCCAATATAACAACGAATCAGAATGAAATAAATTATGAACTCCATGAATACCTGTATCCTCATTTCCATATGTTTAAAGAATCATGGAAAGAAACGGATATAACTTAAATAGAATTCTATAAACTGTCATCTCCTTTGTTTGTACATTCTAGAAATGGTTTAAAATAGGAATTTCCAAACTCACTTAGACACAAGGTCCATTTAGGCCAGAACACTTACATTTAAGTGTCCAGTAGGAAAGGTTTCAGCAAAGGGCACAAGAAGCCTCACAGAAAAAAAAAAATTAAAAATTCAAATGTGGTATAATTTTAGCCTCACTTTCCACCCCAGCTCTCCATACACTCTCTTCTTCATCACTTAATAAAATATGTGGGTCCTTTTCAAAAGTCTAAGTTCTTTTCAATATACCGACAATAAGAATCCATACTGCTATAAATTTTTTTCAGCAAGACAGTTTATTTTAAAAAGCATGAGAAGATCAAATTGCCAAAGTTCTGAGTAGGACATTCACCTATAAATCCCATATACACAGTTTCCAGCAGTAACAGATCATAGCAAATAGACTGTGCAACATCAAATCTCACTGTCTGCCTTCTTCTGAGAATATTATAGACCAGGTGATAGTCTCTGTGAAGTCTGGGAATGTTTTCAACAGTGCAAAAGCAGACACACAGACACACCTCAGGTCTACCATATGTGTAGAGCAAATACCTGGTTGATCCTGAAAAGTTCACAGCTCTTAAAAATTCTGGCAAAGTGCATTTCACTTCTGCTTTACTAAAGTAAGCTTACAAAGTGCAAAAGTGACATCTCACTTCTTCAAATAATACTTTCCTATTTCAATAACTCAGATAATTCAAAATGTTTCATTCATCTTCAACAGGCTGCCTAGAGACAATCATGAAGACTCCTACAAAATTTTGCATGTTGTCACAATTTAAGATATCCAGAGGTGAAAACTGCCTTCTCTTAGCTCTTTAACATTGAAAAGTATATCAATCTCCCCCCAAAAAAATCCAAATTATCACTCTCCTTTCCTTATGAAAAGTCAGATAACTCACCCACAGCAGTAACAGTACTAGTTCACCACATAAGTATATAAACAACTCCTCATTCTTTTTGATGCCTCACATTGGAGTTACTCTTTCAAACCTCAAAAACAATTCAGCCGTACCTAGTGACAGCCATAAGAGAAAGTCAAAAGCTGCTCTGCAAGCGAGCTTTAATTTTTCCTCCCATAGGTGCACAAGGGTCTTATTGTTCTTAGAATGATGACACCAGCGCCACCAAAGTGGCATCATCACTTTCTCCTATGTGTTACTGAGTCTCAACAGGTACTGCATAAAAATTTGCTTCAATCACAGGTATCTTGCAAGAAATCCAACTTCTGTCAACACTAAACTTAAGGTTTAGCCTTTGTTTAGAGGAAGACATTATCCTCACTATACCTCCAGAAAATGGTGGAACTTTGTTCTTAAATTTTCTGAAATCTTCTGGGACCTACTCTAAATTGCAGTTTCAGGAAGCTGTTTGAAGGACTATGAATCAAGTTCCTAGAGAATAACGCAATATAGTGACAAAGTGACCTGGGCAGGGACATAAATTACAGGGACAACTGAATCAAGATGGCTCTTGTTCCTTGTCAAATAGTATGAGTTTATATCTCTAGCCAAAACCACAGTAGTTAATTGGTTTCTTTTTCAACACACACACAAAAAGCTCACTTAAGGCGAGAATATACAAGTATTTTCTATCAAGCAAGGAAATTTACCCCAGAAGAAAACAACTTCTTTTCTTGAAGCCATGAGAGATTCCAGTCCCATGCCCCTGCAAGCTAAGAAACACACAAATCCTTAGAACAAATAAAAGACATCAAGTTACATAATTCTTTAACAAAACACTTAAATAAATCTGAGATTCTTAGGGAGAGTTTTGTAGTAACTTGGTCAGTTAACTATGTATTTGGACTCAACACCTTTTGTTTCACATTTTCTCTGCTTTCCACATTGTGACAGAAAAATAATTTTTATTCAAGATCACTGAAATTGGAGACAATTTCTACTGCTGCAAGTGAAAAATAAGGAAGTATATCCTGAGCTTCAGTTTCTGAATGATGGGGCAACAATTCAAAATCTTCCCATTTCAGTCCTGCGTGCCCAAATTGTTTCACTGGCATTTTGGCTGACATAGGTGAATGAAATAATCTGAGGAATCCAAGCCTGAAGTCTTCTAACACCAACAAAAGATTACTGCCAGTAAAATGTCTGGATCTTAAAAATGGAGGTTCATCCAAAAGAAGTTTAGGGACTGTGTTAAAATAACTATTGAAACTTTTCACAGAAAGTTTTAAAAGAAAATCCAACAAAAGATTTCAAGTTGAATTTAATTTGGTTTTGCTCGTTTCATCCTGCTATGGAATTTAAGACATTTAGTAGAGTTATGGAGATGTTTCTTCCTTTACTTTTTTCATGTCTATTGTTTCACTTACTCAACAAATTTCCTTCCAATTTGAAAACCTAGGGAGCAAGAAAGCATCATGACTGGTGCCCTTGATAGTAATGAAGTTATAGAACAGGAAATAAGCTCTCTACGTGTGATGATAGCTGGACATTATAAAATTTAATGGTACACTTTCTAAAAGGAGGAAAGAAATAAGAATACAAAACCAAATATTTGCCCCTTATTTTTATATGAAAATTCATTTAATGTCAAGCCCCATGATGGAATTGCAACAGGATTTTAAGATTTAGTTTTAATTAGCTTTCTATTTTTTCACCTGCTGTATTCACTGCTCTGACAGAGCTGGTGTGCATGAATTTTTCTTGCACAGCACTTGCAAGAACTTGAACATAATGGCTGAAGACATTTGAAGATCAAGACAGATTTTACATTTTAAAAGTGAAGTGGTAGCAACTAGAACAGTGTAATCCACCAGACCACCAGGACCCACAGATTTCCAGTGTTTTGGGGTAATTGCTAGATTAATTTCCTAACAATTGCTTTGTCTCCTATTTGTGTCGTTTTTAATTTCTGTCATCTGTATGTTCTTATTTTTGCTTCCTTTTCTTTACCTAATCTCTTTGGTCTCAGATGGGCATTCCTTACATTTTATCAGTGTAATGCCTTCAATACAAGTAACTCTACTGGTGCCAGCATTTGTTAACTGTATTTAAAACACCTACAGAAAAATAATATTAATAGTATCTCCCTTTGTGCCTATTTCAAGTGCAAAGTATTTCTCCCAAGCAACATAGCCCAAGGTCTCGGTACTACTGCTTTTTCATATTGATCACAATTCCTTTCTGCAGGAATCCTACCTAAAAATTTATTAATCCCTTGCTTTTGTCTTCTTATTTCTCTCTCAAAAAAAAGGAAATAACCTATTTCAAGAAACTAAAGATTCCTCACTGCCTGGGACTCATGACAAATTCAACCCTGGGGAGGAGCAGTGGCTCTCTGTTAGCCAAAGTATACACTGAAATGCAGTTCTGGCACTTATAGTTTCCAAAGAAGTGTCATATGACAAAGATGTCACTTGGTACTTGATAGTTTAATCAAACCCTCAGGGATAGAAGACATTAATTATCTCATAGTACAAAAACATTGTTCCCTTCCCAAAGTGACATGATTTCAGTATGACAAATGCATCACCCTTCCACTTTTCTGACTGGAAAGGTAATACCAAATAGTTCATCAGCAGTATCATTTCATCTTTAACAATATTGTTCCTTGGGTGAAAAATATTGCACAAATTAAGAATATTGCCATGAGCACAGAGGTGAAAGTCAGGCCTCTGAAACAGTTTGAGGCCTCTCCCATCCTGCCGTCTTTTTCTCAGCAGTTGTTAAGGAGCACGTTATTCTCAGGTCTTACTTACCTAACCATGACATTGGGATCCTTTTACCTGTCCACAGATATTTAGCTCTCTGTGAGATCACTTTTCACATACTGAATGCTTGATATTCTCCTTGGTTTTCCATTTAAATATGCTCTGCTGAGGGGCAAACTCACTCTGGGTTTGCAGGGAGGCCTCAATTCAAACCAGCACAAGCATTTTGATACATCCGGAAGGCCAGGCTGGTGCTGAGGGTTTGCACTCACCTTTAACAAATGTCTCTGTTTGCTGCCTGGCCAGATGATAATTTTGTCTGGCTGCACCCAAGGGACGTCAGCATTCCTGAAGCATCTCTAGCTGTCCAGGAACACAGCCAGACTCCAGCAGTCACCCTCTTCTGGCAGAAGCATTACAATCTGGTATTTGATTAAATTCCAGGTTTATGACCCAGAGAAGGCCCTCGGGGAGGCCTCAGCACGGAGCAGGCAGGTGTGTCTGTCCCCAGGCCCACAGCCAGACTGCAGCTGCCAGCGCGACCCCTGCACTGCCTGGAGCTGGTGCTGGAGACCCAAAGCAGCCCTGAGGGCGCTGCCACCCCCACATTTCACCCTGTCCAGGACTCCATCTCATTACATCCTGGGGTCATTGGTCCCGGCCCCAGCGGCACCACAGCAGGACCAGTCTCCAGCTCCCCGCAGCCCTGCCCTGCCATGTCCCGCTCCAGCATCAGCCTGTCCCTGGTGCCCAGAGCTGGTGGCCCCCAGGCCTGGCAGGGATGGTGGGACAGAGCCTGGCTGCCAGGCTCACCAGCAGTAAGCAACACTACAATCAGCACTATCCAAAAGGGAGGCTCTTGCCAGCAGCCCGTCAGGCAACAAAAGCATCCTGGCACCATTTTAGCTGAGAAAAACAGAAAGGACCCTTGGAGCTGCTGTAAAGCACCGACAGCTACCAGCATGGCTTTCATTTATTTCTGAGAATGTCCTTACATGCACACATTACTATGCAAGCGGTACATTTCATTGCAAACAGCTCAGTTTTTGCTTTTAGCTGGAAACTTCTTGGATATTTCAGAGTCTGGTTAACCAGGGTTTGCTGAAAATAGCCATTCCAGTGGCCATGGTCCATGGTGCCTGGGCCAGCACCCCTGCGTGAAATCAGCAGATGTCATCCCAGTGGAAACCTTGCAGCAAAGTGTCAGTTTGGGAATAACCCTTCTTGGGATGACTATCCCCTTGAAACATAGTGAGAGAATGTCTGACTCCCAAGAGCAACACAAAGCTGTCACACATGGTCCTCCGGAAAGCCAGACCCTTAACAAGCACTCAGGCATTTAAACAAGGTGCAAGATTGGGACAGTATTTGCACACAGCAAGCAAGAGACACAGCACCCACTCCCAAGGAGCACCACAGCTTCTGGCAGCACTGTGCAGACCCTGCACGGTTCCTCAGTGGGGTGCTTGGGAAGAAGAAACAAAGCACAAGACAAAGAGGAGACACAACAGACTTAGTCATAAAGCTTAACAAGGGCTGAATGAAAGCAGGGTGAAACGATGGATTTTTGTCTTGATGTACGAACACAGAAGTTTCCTTCTTTCATATGGAAGTGAGAGCTTGGCCATGCATGGTCAAATATTGTCATGGAGTTTCATATCCCCCAGATTCATCCACTCATACAAGCATGTTTTGTACCACAGACCTGTGTTGCTCTCTGGCACATTGGCTTTTCTTCACATGGCTGGCAGATATCGTAATGCCATGGGTACTTTCACAGTGGTTTAGTCCCCTACCCACACTTTTCTGAGTTATAGTAGAGAGAAGAAAGGAGAGTAGAAAGGGCAAATACCATGAATTAGAGTCTTCTCCAGCAATTCTGCTTTGCATGTAAGTGTGGAGAAGTTAGAAAAGGATTTCCTCTCCCACACAGTGCCATTTTCTCCTCATTTGTATGTTTGTTGCAAGCTGCAATCCTATCATCTCACAATCTGCAGTTTTACCTTCACTTGTGCCTTATTGTTCAGCACTGCAAATACTACCTTGTTCACGTGACCTGCCTGCATGACATTTAGCTCCACTGGTCTTCTAACTCAAGCCTGTGCCATCTTGGCATAAACAGGCTACTTAACTGCACACCAGCACTCCTCTGTCTAGGAAGCCACTACACTGACTCACAGGGTTTATTGCAAGGTCCATTGCAGACAGATGTCTTGGGACTCAGGGCCAACTGGAAGCTACGTGGCCATTTTAGAGAAGTGTTAAGCCACAGCTGCAAGTTTATGAGTTGGGCTTTGCAACCTGCTAATTAAAGGCACAGCTGAGAGCACATACAGAGGAAGTTCCTATCTGCTGGTGAGTGACCACACAGCCATAGATATAGTATAAGGAAGTGAGTAACAATAAGAAAAGAAACACAGAAAAAATTGCTGGAATGAAGATACTTGGTACATTTCACTTTGATGAAGTTGAAAGATGGGAAATTCAACTTTACAAAATCCAGCAATGAGGAAATAAACATATATCACTGTAATTACATTATTAATCATGGAAGACTGAAGGTCCTGTTTAAAATGAACAGGACAAGGTAACAAAGACTATCATTGGAAAGTGAAACATCACAAAAAAAAGCTGCATTATCAAAATAACTGATTTTTCAATGACAGCTTGATCTGCATTAATGGAGGAAAAAAATGGTTTTTGACAAGTAGCACCTGTGGATCAAAGCAGACTGCAGTTTATCCTCTCTTTTATTAGATTAAATCAGACTATGTGTACCAAAACTCAAATACAGAGAAAAAAATTCAGATACCAGGCAAAGTATCCTCTGAGCCTTTGGAGCCTTCCTGGATTCTATCATGCTGAGATCGCAAAGCTTCATTAGTGGTTCATCTTACTCCACCCTTCTTTCTCCTCATGCTTCCCAGCATTTGGTGATGTCCTTAGTGATTAAGATATGTTTAATGTCCAGGTGACTTAAATTAGTCCTTCATGACTGATAGCCACCTCCTTCCCACCCTCAGCTAAGATGTAATACTTCTCAACAGATAAAAAGCATGTGTGTCTTGTCTGGACTATGATTTACTTACACCCTCCAGAGATGTTTCAGGGTGAGTTAAACAGGAGCAGGCATTTAGATAAAGACTTCATTCTGTCTTAGGGAAGAGAGGGATAGTATAACATGGGATTAACATGTGCATTATCTTACTTGTGCTTGGCACATCCATAAGTTTTCACTATTCTTAAACTCTTCAGATCCCTCATCACATGGAAGAGGAACTACAGCCTGCTTTCTGTGATTCCTTCCATGTCCCGACTGCCTTGTAGCTTCAAGGCTGATGCTCTAAATCTTTAACTTCTTTTCTTCTAATTTTCCTCCCCAGAGTCTCTTTCCTCTTTCAGACTTACCTGTAAAGCACATCAGGAAGTGGTGGTAAGACCACAAGTCTCAATACTTGAATTACTAGCCAGGCATCAGCAAGTATCTGCCTACACTCAACTACACATCTGCAGGAAGGAAGGGGTGAAACCACCTTAGATTGAAATCACAACCTGCCCGGCTGTAGCTCAGTATGTTGTAAGTTAAAATGCAAAACATACATATAACTTGCCAAAAAAAAGTCTCTGTCTTACCACTTAATTGTACATGGCAACTAAGGCAGCCCAAACACTGTAAAAATCAGTTTAATATAGGAAGCCTCTTATGTGATGAGGGACCTATAATACAATGTAGTGTCTTTATATTTTCATATGCACTCGAAGGATGTGCATCTGGAATGGTTACACATTTTCACTGTATAAAAACTAATTGTAAATTTACTAATCAACAGAAGTCAAACTAATTCAGTGTCCTGCATCAAAACAATACTTTGACAATCAAATTATGTATTTAACACTAGCCTATAGAATATAAGCTCTGACAGGTCCTGATCCAGCGTCCTCTCTCAGCTTCCAGTGAAATCCACAGTCTCATTGAGGCTTGGATTAGACTTGAAGAAGAGCACACAGCAAAATGGTGTGTGGGGGGAAAGAGCAGGAGAGCTGCAGCCAGCACACCGGACTGTGTCTGACAGCTTTCCAAGCCCAACGTTGAAATGCCCTGAAGGGGTTATAAAGTGATACCATGTTAAGTAAGGCCACTAAATGGATTTGATCTATTCTGACAGTTCTCCACAGCTAGAAGGAGGGAAACAAAATGTCATATGGAGCAGATCTCTAGGCATCATCCATTTTGCCCAGCTTATTATTTCTTCTGATTTTTGTTTTTTTAACACGGGCTTGGAAATTTATATTATTTCTTTCTTCTTTATCGTAGTTGAAGATTTACATTCCTCCTCGATGTGGTCATTTGTCACAGATGTATTTTGGGTTCCTATCCTCTAAAAATCAAGAAAAAAAACCCAACAAATCCCATATTGTAAGCATTGTTCGGTCCCTCCCAGGGTCAAGCAGCCTTGCAGAGCAAGCTATTGCACGGGGAGGACTCTGTGATGTGCAGACCCCGGCTGCCCCCGAAGTGTGTGTGCAGCACCGGGCCAGCGGCGTGCTGAGCCGTGGCTCCCTTCCACAGAGACACTTGCCACGTTTATTGTTCTTGATTGGAAAAACATCCCAAATTTTAGAACTGACATTTAAGACTGAATAAAGTTCCAGTTTGGTTTTATCAGGGCAAACTTTAAAATAGATTGTCTATTAGCCTTTGTTACTATATTTCTTTTATGACTGTGAGTGGGAAGAGCATTAAGGAAGGCTATAAATCAAATGCATACTTCTGGTGAGTGCAGGAAATCCTTCATGTTTCATGGAAATAGAAATAAATTGTGGATCTATTCATATTGTCTCCATTTTAAACATCATCTGAGGCAGTATTTCTAGAACCAAAATTATCAGAAGAAAACAAAGGAAAAAAATCCCCCAAAAATATAGTGATGCCTAAAGCACTAATTAAAAGCCGTTGCCTCCTACACATACAAGACAGAAAAGACAAAAAAAACCCAGCATTTTTGCTTTCTTTTATTTTGGGGAGGGGCTGGGGAATAAAAGAAACACCACGGTGTTGAGATTTAAGACAATTCTTTTAACTGATAGCATACCAGCATGTCCACTGGAAAATAATCTGTCCTTAGTGACTAATTCCCAACAGAAAACCTGGCTACTTGCCAAAATGTACATATTCCCTTCATGTATGCAGGAAATCATTTTCAGCAAACCCAGAGCTGCCCTCGCAGGATGGGAGATTCTGAGCAAGGCCCCACTGATATATTCTATTGGAATGGGTTAAAAGACACTCACAGCAGCACGTTATGGATGACACCAGCGAGAATTTAAATATGCAGCATAATAGTAAAGCAATTAATAAGAGCTAACAGTTGCACAACAGAAGAGTTTTTTAAAATTCCTCTGCTCTTTAACAATAATGCAGAGAGACGCTGTGAAGGAGAAGGGGGGGAAACCCTGGCATGGAAGGGACATTCCTTCAGTTCCTCTCAAAAGTTTGAAAAAACCTCTGGATAGGAAAATACTATTGAGCAGCCAATTCTTTCCACATTTGGCTAAGCCCAATGCCCAAAATACACAGAACACTACTTCACTTTGAAAGGATTGCAATACTCCTATCTGAGTCATCTGAAAGCAAATAAAATGAGACCTAAACAAATAAACCTAATTGTGCATGGAAACAAATCCAGCTCTCCAGCTTGGCCGCGGCTTTGTTTTTGTTAGTTTAAAGCCTACATATGCAGTTTTAGTGGCATCAGGAGTTATACAAATATTGACAACAAATTGCCAAACGTTGTTTTTTTCCCTTCAGTGTAAATAAGCTGGGGTAATGCTTCTAGGAACCTTCCCCAGTGCACTGAACCAAATCACAGCTTGATGGGATCCTCTCCAGCCTCTTCTCTGAAGAGTAGACACTAATGAGATTGAGGTTGTTGATTGTTATCATCAGAGACTTTTATTTTTCACTCATGAACTCTGCTGAACACAAATCCAGGCTTTCGAAACGTAGCTCAAATGTTTGCACCATAGCCAGGGCATTGTCACATGCTCTGTCCTCCACCCCATGATTTGTTGCTAGTTTGTGTCATCCTTAACCTGCTTCTGGTGGTTTGGCCAGGAGAGAAACAAATAATGATGACAGCTGAGAAAACCAAGCTGCTCTCTGACATCCTTCTTTTAAAATGCTATTGCTACTTGCTGGCTGTGGAGAAGGGGCAGTTGCCTTGAGATAGAAATCACTCATGAAATCCTGCTGTCATCTGTCAAAGGTATATTTCCATCAAGTTGGTCTGAATCCTTAGCAGCTTGCTAGGAAAAATGAGAATATGTCAAATCTTGATCTGTCACAAGCCAAAGTTAGAAAAAAGATATTTACATTTGACTTTTAAATGAAGCCCAGACTTTCCTCTCACAGAGAGCCAATAAATTAACACATTTTCTTCCTCTTTGCTTCACGTTCACAAGACACCTACAACTTTTATTGTTCTATCTGGGTGGATAACAAGGTTTTCATTTTGCAAAAACATAAATTTTTAGTACCAGCAAAAAAAGTAGAAGAGGAATTTTAGAACTGGATAAAAACTCTGAGAGTTTTCACACAAAGAAGCCACAGGAATCAGACTCATGCATCCTCCTCAAAAGCCCAACAGTTAAGACCCTTATCTACAGTACTGGAAAGATTAATTGATATTTCTGTTTCTTCTTATTCATGCAGAGAACTTACAACTTGGTTTTGTACATCTCAGTGATTACCTAATGATCGGGTTATTGAACACCCTACAATATACTTGTCTTTCCTTTTTACCAGAAATTGCATTCTACATATAGGAAACTCCCCAAAGAGTTGCATCACAAGTACTGAATTTCCATGAAATGCTTTAGGGTTTAGTGTTAAGATCTCCAGAAAAAAAGTTCTTGACTAATTGTAAACCTCGTAGCTCTGACTGTTATACGCTCCAGTTATTATGGTATTACCTGCTCACTATATGCAGGAAGACCTCAGTATGCTCAGGAAGCCACATGCAGAAGCATCTGCAAAGGCTTTCTGTACTGCATTGCTTACCATATGCAAGCACCCCAAGCACTTGCACAGTAAAAGGTAGATCACTAAATCAGTGAAAGGGATAGTGGAAAGGCATGAGAACTTGGGGGGTTGTGAAAAAGTGAAGGAAAAAAGATCCTCTCTATTTCACTAACTCTGGACCTTCATAAAAACCCAACACAATGCTTGGGACTGTTCGTGCTGTGAGCAAACACTGAAATGTGACAAGGCATCAAGGCATGTTGTGTTACATGATATTCAGGCAGCTGCTGTGATGGCAGTTTCAATCCACCAACTGGAGCAATGAAACAAATCTGAAATGTAAAAGCCAGATTTCCACCAAAATATTTCATTAATATTACATGCATGTAAGTCAGGGAATTCAGACTACTAATCCCCACAGCTACCCTAAGTCAGCCCTGAAGGACAAAGCAACAATGCAGCTGCACAGACAGGGGCTCAGAAGGTATTCTAGGTTTCAGTTTCCTGACTGAAGTATGCAAAATTTCTCTACCAGTGTTTTGTTGGCGTATTTTCTTTGAAATTTGTTGAAGGGGGAAAACACACAGTTTTTCAGAGGAATATAAGTATGAAATGACTGTATACCAACATATGAAGAATGCCAGATATAGCCAAACTTGTGTGAACACCTACTAGTGGAAAGTTTCGCCCTGCAGAACAGACCTCAGCAATATGTTTTAGGTCAGAGGAGGAGAAGAGAGCTGAATCTTCTTCTGTCCTTGACTGCAAACCGGAGAACCAAGGAGCTTCCACAGCTTATGCCACCCTTGAAACCTGGCCTGCACTTATAACAGTCCCATGGCTGTCACTCGGAAGCCCCACCAGCCAGTCTGTCAGCACAGAGTTGGTTGGCATAAGCCCTAACAGCAACAGAGCCTTGCTTACTCAGCTATAATACCCTGCAGGTCCCACTCCATGGGGGAGGAGGTTGACCTACCCTCAAAAGTCACCCACTGAGGCAGGAGAAAGGCACATTTCCAAGTGAAAGAAGAGAGGAAGCAGGTGAGCAGGTTTTGTCTGATTTAGCAAAATACCTTCTCTTCCTGTAGATGTTAATTCAAATCACTTTCAAATTTCCCTAAATTAAAACAACAGGGAATAAGTAGAAAAGAAAGCAGCATTTGAAGCTGTCCATAAAACAGAATACAAGCGAGTATCAGTGGATCAGTGGATGTAAAGAGCACCTCACCAGCCTGCTCTTTCCTCACATCTCTTTCTCTCACGCACTCACCCACTCTTCCTTGAGCTGGGCACCTGCTTGTCCATCGTGGCAAGCCAATTAAAATCAAATTAAAACTGTAATTATCACAGATAGGAAGGAGACTCGGACAGCTACTACTTCCAGCTGGAACTGCACAAGGGCACCGAGCGTTGTCCCTCCTGGCCTTCCCTCCCACCAGCTCCTGCATCCTCCAGGTGCCGTGATGTGGGGGTGTCAATCTCCCACCACAGCACACAAACTGCCCAGGAGCATGACAAGGCAACTGTTATTTTCCACCCTGGCTGCCACTATACGCGGTCATGCTGGTGTCTGCTCTCATTTGCACAGTACATGCTGTGGAGTGTACAAACTGTTCCATATGGCATGTGGAGGGAGACAGCCATGCTAGCAGTGCATTACAAAGCTGCATTTATGTTACCATATAGAGCCCCTGGTCTGTATTTGTCTTAGCATGCTCATTAGAAGGATAATTGAGAAAAATCCCAATTTTCAGTTCATGAAAGTGCAGGAAGAGTGGCTGCTAGCAAGACTGTGCACTTTATCTTGGGGTTTCTACCTGTCACCTTTCAAATACCTGTCTTGGTATTTGTCACATGCTTAATGCCCCTAAGGTCTTAATGTTTCATTTAAACAGCTTTTAGTCCTTAACTGTCTAGGTTACCTTCTTGTTTAATATCTGATCTTTTCCAGCTAATTAGTTGACTGCTATTTCTGAGACACTGTCAAGTTATTTACCTCACTGAACTTAAGTTCCTCCCCCCACACCCCCATCCGCCCCCTGTCTGTCTGGTTTCGCCCTCTAGTCTAGCTGAAGTGACAAACTCTCTCCCCTAGCCAAACATTTGTTTTTACAAGGTATTTTTATACCATCACCTCTTCCCTGCATCTCCCCCACCTACCCACCACAAACATATGCTGTGGTGGGAGGACATACTGGTTTCACATAATTTGCAATGTTAAGGTGACAAATTTCCCCTCCTTCAAGGTTGTTTTTTTTTTTTTTTAAGATCTGGTTTGTAAAATGCAAATGGTAAAGGGTTAGCTTCTCTTTGCTTTTTTTACCCTGTGCATGGTGATGTCCATCTTTGCTTAGAAGTCTTCAGTGGAAGAGAAAACAAAAATCACTCAATTTATTTTATTCAAAACCAATTTATGCTATAATAAGATACAGAAATAGACAAAAATAATATTGTCTAGATTGATAGATTTCTTTTATTCATCCCAAGAAAGACAGGAGTTATGATAATTTCCAAGAAAGCAGGCAAATGTAACCACTTTACAGACTTCATTAGCTGGTCACAGTATGTTTTTCTCCATATTAAAATCCACATGCAGTCACATTCACACAGTAAAAACAAGCTCAAGTGCTTAAGCTTCAGGCTTGGAACCATGGAAAACATGACTGTGGCCTTCATCATACCCAATTAGGGGCACATGTACTCCACAGTGATTCTGGTGCGGTGGATAAATGCCTAAGCCAGCTTTAAAGCAGGAGGAACAATCTAGTTAAAACAGCACAGAGCCCACATTGGGCTCAGCCACTCTAAATATTTACCATATTCTGAGCTGGAGGTTGCAGGGGCATGCATAGAACTACAACTGGAGAACTTCCAGTACCTACATTCACCACTGCAAAGCAAGGTCTGATGTGCTAAACATCCTAGTCATTCTAGCATCATACATGCACAGAATGGGCCAAATAAAGACTGCTTATAAAAACACTGAGTTTATGTGGCAGGATGACTGAAAAATGCTTTTTATATGGAGACTGTATCTACTCAGAACATACCATTAGACTTTTTGAAGTGGGATGAAGCCTTATTCCTTACCCTAAGACCCAATTGAATACTATTCCAGAATGTAATCTGCATTTTAATTCCCATTTTATGCAGAACTTTTAGTGCAGCATGAAACAACAAAAAAATATGCATCAATAATGCATCCTTGTTAATCTAATCTTGTGACTTTGTCTCATATAAGAAAGGCAAAGAAGATAAATCTGAAAAACAAAACAGGGTAGGTCAGCTCACTGCCAGCAGCAGGGGAACAAAATGGGAAAGTACTAAACAGTGAAATTTATTTATACTGTGCATTAACAGGCTCCAGAGGACAAATTGTTAACAGAAGAAGCCACTCATAGCAAAGCTTTTCTCAAATCAAACAGATATGGCTGTCGCTGTGGGAAGCCAAGGAGCAGAGAGAATGAAAGAGAGAGGAAAAAACCCTTTCCACAAACTGAAAACAATTTTAGTAGTTAAGGGACTCAGAGTAGAACATAGGTAGTGCCTCCAGTTTCACTGTGGTTCTAGCAAGGTCATCACGGAGAAATGTCTGCAGAAAACCACCAGGAGTGAGCTAAGCAAACAAGAAGGGAACAAGCAAGTTTCTCAATAAAATGTGAGGAAGTTGGAATGAACTGGTTGTCTATTCCAAGAATTTTCAGAGATTGCCCCCTTTTGTATGTTGAGGAAAAAGGAGTAGAGGACCACCAGACCATCAGGGAGGAGCCACTCACCCCAGTTGTCTGGGGATAGTTTGGCAAGGAAGAACCATCCTCTGATCATTCTGGAGCTATCAGCCTCTTGGGCTCTACTGGAAATAGTTCAGTACAGTGCAGTTCTGCTGGCTCTTAACTCATCACCAATCCCCTGGAATATACTCAGCAGGTGATATTTATTTGGGAGTATATTCTTTTCTAGAAAAACAACATGAAATCCTTGCATTAACATCCTCCTGTTGGCTAAAGATATAGCCCTTTTCTGTATGCCATTGTAGATTAACAAGTAACCTCTGCATCTCAAAAGAAGCATCCAAACACGTATCTGCTGGCCCATGAGGAAAATACACACATGAAGAGACTATTTCTCTCTCTTCTGGGTCACAGGACATTTTCCTGCATTAGACACTATCTGAACATTCACTCAGCAGTTGGACATGGCAAAACCTAGCCTAAACCTATTCTCACTAGTGACAATCTACACAATATTTCATTTTTCCCATTTCTCTCCCCTCAAAAGCAGCAGTAGAAAAGAGAAGCATATCTTTGGGACTGATCTTTTGTCTTCAGTCCAGGTCACAGATCTTTTTGCCTCCTAAAAATAAGACAAACATATTTTTATCTTCAGGTGACCACAGCTCATGTGTACCTACCTGAGCTAGCCATGCAGTGGCCTGCTCAGGTCCTGTTACCAATGTAACTGCATCAGCATGGGCTTGGCACCAGCTGCAGAAACCATCTATGCAGTCAAGGAAATAGTTGGCCAAGCAGCCACAGCAGTACCAAGCTCATTGTAGGCCATATGGACGACAGCATCCAAAGCCTGGCTCAAATACACCTACAAACACAGACATTAGCCTATCTTTCTTAATGTTTTCAAAATGTTCAGAGATTCTGGGTGAAAGATCTGCATCAGCACAAAAGCATTCCCAGAGCAGTAAACATACTTGGCTGGACCACTGCCTTTGCTTGAGCTCTGATTTGCTTCAAGTAAATGTAGTCATTTATTGCATGTTTCACCTTCTTGTGGAACAGCTGCTGTCTGCAAGGAGCCAAATAGCAGACGGACTCTCAGTCCTCATGAGATACCTCTGGCTAACAGCATGCATAGCTTTCCTCAGAGGCCAGCATGTCACCAAACAGGTGGTTTACTCTAAAACACCGCATGCTGTAGGTGTTTCCAGCTGCCTCATGAGGTATTTGTGTCAAAACCCATGTTCCTGAGGAGCCTGTGCTGTCTGAGCCACATTTTATACCTGCCTAAGGAGCAATATGGTTATTTTAAAGCAGTTCTTTCCATATCCCAAACCAGAAAATTTAGAGAGAAATTACCAGCTCTTCAGGGAAGGCACGAAGTAGAATGGAAGCAGAGGCTTTGAGGGTTTGTAACACTGCTTATCTAATGAGGAGAACATCTCTTTGGTAACATGGAAGGATATGAAGAAAATTATAAATAGAGGAAGACCACAAGGAAGTCAAAGGGTGCTGGACAGTCAAGACATACACAATGAACAAAATGCAAACTGGCTGGAAAAGTACTGAGGAATTCACATTTCATTCAAAACACAGTAAGCCAGTTCCCCTCATCAAAGGCAAAGGTATATACGGCAGGAGCCAAAGGAATTTTTGCTGTAGGACTGTCAGAGGACTGAATGGAAAGTAAAAAAAGCGGGACTACTGGAAGCTGTGGGAACTTGGCTGCAAGAAGTCCTGTCTGAATTATGCTGCTCACCACATAGGGAGCAGTGTTAGAGATGAGGTCTGAGGGCATCCCAAAGCTGCAAAAGAGAGAGAAGCTGGAGCAAACCTTGAAATAGACAACACACATTGCTCCTTCAAAATATGGAATAGGTTAAGGTAATGCCTAGATTCTGTATAATACACTTTTGGAGAAGTTGAGCCAGACTCTTACCAGTTTAGTCATCTGTAGAGTTTGGTTACTTTTGTTGCCTGCACAAGCGCTGCTCTCAGTTTACACCAGCTTAAGCCTTGTACACCCCTCTGCACTCAGTATTACCCATCTTAGATTTAACCATGCAACAGCTTCAAGAAAGAGCAGAAAGTCATGCCAATCCAGCCAGGAATTCCTCTGTGCTCCATCCCACTCAGAGAAGTTTTGGATATCACAAACAGATAATGACAGATGGTGGCACTCACAGACCCCTGTGCTAAAGCCCAGCAGCTGAGGGTCTCCCTATATATCTGAGAAGGAAGGCTCACATCTATTCCTCCATTTCAGCTTTCGAAAGTTTGGGGAGAAAGAGCTGGGGGATTGATGTTTGTTTGTTTGTTTGTTTAATCTTTAGCCAAACTGTTTTCTTTTATTTTAACATGCTGGTTTTGCCTGGTCAGATACAGGTTTCTTCATTCCCCCACCAAACTATCTCAGGCAGCTTGCCCCACTCTAAAATAAAACAGAATAAAAATATCACTACCTTTTATTCAAGGCTGAACAGTAGGAGCTGCTTCCACAAGGGCAAGCTACACTCAACTAGGCAAATTATATCTGGTCTATGTAACAAGCAGAAGCTCCCCATCATCTCTGTGCTCTGCACCTGAGGAGCTGTTTGGTTCAGTGTAATGCAGAAAATAGTTCTTGCACCTGCACCACACTGCCTGTAAGAACACAGCCTGCTGCACTACCAAGCTGAGCTCCAAGAAGCGGGGACAAAGCAGAGCACACTTAAAGTGTTGATGTGATGAACAACAAACAGAAGTGTGATTGTGGCTAAAGGGAAACTGAGGACTCTCTATTCCTATGTGTACCTGTGTGTTCAAGAAAAAGCTCGTACTCCTTTTAACAGGCAGTATTTAGAGGATCACCCTCTTTTTAGGTAAGTACATAACATGAGGTGTTAACAGGAAGCAAGAAGTGTGGGCAGAGAGCAAATGTGGCCAGCAACCATGGCCACACATGTAGTCTGTACAAGCCTGGTGCATCAATAAATGTGTAAAAGTGACAACAGCTTTTGCAGGAGAGAATTGATTACCAAAAGGCAAGTAAGGTGATCTTGTCATTGGTCCACTCTACAAGCACATGGAAGACTATCAGGGACTAAAACTTGGATCCTTTGCGTCCCCATGAGTGTTGTAAACACCTAACTATTGGCTAGTTTTGGGGAGGGAACACACATTTCCATATCTTTGCACAACAAAACTTTCAAAAGGTTTGTTTTCATCCCTGTGTAAAGAAAGGAACATAATTTTGGATCTCAGAATTTCAAGGAACAGAACGATTGTTTACGACACATGTTTGTAAAGAAAATAGTGCAGTTACGTCAAAGTTTGTAATTTACCCTTACAGTACAAAGGTAAAGAGCCTTTAAACTAGACTGTTGAACTAAGAGCCAAAAGCAGCTACATTTTAACCTTGCATTCAAAAAAAAAACCCCTAAAAAAATTTTGACCATAACTATAAGGAGGCCTACTTGCCCCATCTACTGGCCATTGAGAAGACAGGAATTACACTGCAATTAAAAGCATTACCACTGAGGCCACAATTCAGTCAATTCTCAAGTTATCAATTCTAAATTTAAACGCATGCATAAGTGCTACTGAGGGTACCAAGCACATAAGTGCTCTACCAAACTAGAGCCTGAGGCCAATTATTTAGCATGGCAGAAACAGAAATAACAAACAGAGAGAAAAATGTATTATTTTCAAAGGAAATACTAGGGCAGTCTATTCAGTAATGCTAGTTTGTTAACTTTGAAAAATTAAATAAATATGCCTTCTTTTGTTCTGAAGTGGGCCAAGGTAAATTAAAGCTATAAGACAGCAGCCTGCAGAACCCTTGTCACAAAGCAGACATATATACTGCAGCTCAGTGAGGTCATCACAAGATTAAAATGCCATCTTACAGATTTTTAAAATAGATATTTGTTTATTAATTAGTTAGATAGCAAGTTAAGTTCCCTAAAGACCTTATATTTTTCTTCTCTGTATACAGTGAATTCATCTTTCTGAAGTAGGTCTATTCCTTTGAGGAACAGGCTTATGTCTAAAGGGAAAACATAAAGTTTGGGTTAACTTGATGAGACCTTTCACACTCCCCTAGGAGGAAGACTTGCTGGATTTCTCTCTTTTAGCACATGCCTTGCTCTCATCATGTTCTTCAAGTGCAGTGCCTGCACTTGTACTGTAGCATCCCTCTGCTCCATGACCTCCCACGCTGGTTGCAGGTTCAATCAGATGTGCCTAGAGAAAGGCTGCAGCCAAGGGAAAGACCATCAAACACCCTGGCAGCAAGCTTCCCACCGGGTAACCCAATAAACCTGCAAGCTGACTCACCATGAGATCTTACACACAGCCATCCTCTCTCCATGTGACCCCAGCAAGCCTCTGACAGTCTGCTTAGGCAGATACTCATGATGCAACTACATTTCCTGCAAGGCCCACAAGCCTCCTGCTCAAAGGACTTGGGGGTCTTGTAGATTCTAAGCAGAAACAGGACTATCAGCATGTCTACCTCAGCCCAGCCATCAAAGTTCAGAGAGGAGTTATTGTCACACCACAACAGAGAATGATGAACCATCTTCTTCAGCAAGCATAGCTCAGCATTGTCTTCAGGAAATACAAGCACAATCCTCTTTTTTGATGAGCTATGACCTTAATTACCCAGGAAACTCTGTAAGAATAAACCGGCCACAGCAGGGAATAGACTGTAAAGGAGGAGAGGGAACAGCATCCCTTCCCCACTGAGGCTTATTCAACTCAGGGGATAAATCTAAGAAGCAATTATGACTACATTTAAATATATAATTTCTATAGCATCCAGGGAAAGAAATCATTGGCAGTAGGTCGAGACCTGCTGGTAAACCAAGTGATGGGTTGTACATGAAATTTCATAAAGTACATGCATTACCCTGAGGATCATCACAAAAGATTTGCTTAGCCTCCTCCCAGAAGTATATTTCAGGATGAGTTTTGCCTTAAGGGGATGAAAAAGAAATCACTCAAGTCCAAACTCTACAATGAAAAAAAAAAAAAAAAAAGGACAACAGTGCCTTGGTGCAAATTCTTGCACAGCCTCACAATTACAGTGTAAGTTGGGATCCAGCATTTCTAGATGACAACCTTAGAGGTCACAAAAAGGGCCAAGATATTTTTCAGCTGAAGCATGTAACATCTAACTCCTCAGTTACTTAGGGATTGAGGTAAAAGAAATACTGTCAATGTTCAGAAGTATCTGCAAGGAAAACCCACTGAAGACAGGTCCTGAAAGCTAGCTCTCCAAGTTCTCCGAGCATCATAAGCCTGCTGAGAGGTTCCTCACAGGCACGCAACCACTTGGCATACTTGCACTAGACATCAGGGGAAGCAAACAGCTGACAGCTAAGGTGTCACTTGGGACACTGCACAGAGATGAGGACTACAGGCAGTGCCCAGAACTGCTTGCAGTGCAAGTTTGTTTCCTCAAGAGCAGGTGTTTTGGGAGCCCTGTATCTAAGATCACCTGATTTCTCAATAACTCCTCATCTGCATGGGACAAGTAGCACCACTTAAGAGTACTTCAATTCTTCAGCCTATAAAACACTGAGTAGTAGAAGAAAGGCCAGTACTTACACCTGAGAAAAAAGATGCCAACTCTGCTTGGGCTTGTGAATCCATGCACAATTCTCCATGCATAAAGACCCACCCAAAGAAATACAACTCCCAATAGATCAGGATTCTTCTCTCCTGAGAGGATGCACAACATTTAGCTCCCTGAGCTTCAATCCTGTAGTGCTGGGAGGACGCCCTGAGAGCAGCTGGTCATGTGGAAGCTGCTAGAAAAGGAGCCATAGCAGACAGCTGTGAAAGAGGCAACTGTGCTGAAGCAAGACACTGAAAGGATGCTGGCCCACTTTTAATGGCCACAGCGTAGTACTGCTCTCAAAAACAGCCTCTACAGACAAGAGTCAGACTTCATTAATTCTCTAATGTCCCTCATGACAGACACCTTTGACAGACCAAGTTCTAGCTTAGTAGGTGGGGAAAGCCCACTCTGCTCCCTATGTAAAACATGATTTAGACATCTGACTCATATCATGGGTCCAAAGCTTATTTTGTCAATCCAAGCTGATAAATAATCCTGAAACGGGCAAAAGCAATTGTTTGGCAAGAACTTTGAATATAAACCAGACTCTAACTGAAAGCTACAATGATGACTGCAAATAAACCATTTATTCTTTCTTTCACTGTTGCCATCAATGTACATAAGACAATCCTCATCCCACAACTTCCCATCTCCGCCCCATTTTCAGCGTTCAGAAACAATCTGCAATTCTTATTTGCATTGCACTCAACAGATTGAGGACCTTTTTTTCCCTTTTTGTAAAACAAGGTGAATGAATAATCCTTGTTCTTCATTGTGAATAACTGTATAATTAATTATGTTAGTTACATACAGTACCTTTGAGGGGGGAAACATAGCACTGTTTTCTGAAAGAATTTTCTTGGTTACATAATGGAACTAAATACAATTTGTCTTCCCTTTTAACTTTTTCCTGGGAAGAAAGTCTAAGTTCTTCAGCTGTGAACTTAGGTTACTGCTTTGTTTTGGGGGTTTTGTTCCATTTTTTTTTTCTCTAGTAATAAGAATAATGCACAAAAAGAATACAGAGTTCTCTAGAGACTGAACCATATAGTTTATATCAAAAAAAAAAAATTGTTTCACTGGAAAATAAGCAGTCCAGGAAATGCTAAGTGAGAAGTTTCACTCTACATCTAGACACTAGTAGGATATTATCCAGCTGACTAGTCCGTTTCGGAGGTTCTTCTGGAGTGCAGGGGTAACTATATCTTTAACAGCAGACATACAAAAAATCAAGACAAAAGAAACATGCAAATCAACTAGTGTATCACTTCTTGCTACTACCACAAGCATTAAAAATATTCTTAAACATGTCACACACTCACCAGGAAATAAACATCAGAAGGAACTGGAAATCACGGCTTTGCCACCACTCAGCTCTGATAATGTTGCTTTCCACCTCCTTGCAGAAGTCCAGCAGCACCTTTCCAAGCACCACCTACATCAGGGCACACTGTAATGTCCCACAGGCTCAGCCAGCTCACTCTGACATAAAACTAGGCACAGGTGCTGGAATCAGCCCAGGGTCCGAGTCCCAGCTGGCACATCTAAATTGATTTCTGAGAGGAGTGTTTGGAAAGACCTTGTGTGTAGAGACTTTCCAAACGTTAGTAGCCCTCCTTTAGAGAACTAGAAATACTGTCTAGGCTGAAGAGCAATAGATGGTGTGGACTGTTTGAGGTGTACTAGAGGGATGATTCTTTCCTTGTTGTGGACTGGACTGGGCTGAGCAGCCCCCATTCCTTTGCTTGTGAGTTTGCACAAACATGACTATGGCTCCTGTTTTGCTAAGTGGAGAGAGATGTGACTACCACTCATGTCCCACTACATAGTTGCCTTCCCACTGCCAAAGCCCTTCTGTCAGTGAGGCTTCAAAAGGGAGTATGGCTGACCAGCTCACCCAGAAATAGCTCCTCACCTCTCCTCTTCAAACACCTCTTTGAAAGCCTGTTCCATCCATAGTGTTCCATCACTAGGAGCTCGTTCTTTCAACTGCACTGAAAAAAGTAAATAGAGCTCTCTAGATTTTCTTTGCTTTGAATGAGAGCATTCATTGAACAGGCCCTGCTCAGGTAGAGACTGAGACTTCACCATGACCTTCTACTTCCTTAAAAACAGTGCAGGCTGAATAGAGCCTCCTGGCAAGACAGATAATCCAGTCACTGGCATCCAGATCCCAGGGTTGGTGCCCTCAAGATAGAATAGAGACTTAATCTAGCACTCGTTTATTATGTCATCTAAGTAATGCACAGAAAAGGAACAAAGGTGAATCCTTGAATCACTGTAAGGATGTTTCCTCTCCAGGACAGGCATGTTAAGTCCAGAGATACCAATACCAAGGTCCCTGGTGTATTCTAACAAGCTTTGCATCAACACACATGGTGATACTTCCACCTACACTTCAGATATATAGGTACTGATTCTGCAGTGTTCCCAGAGATAATGACCTTGTGTACTGACTTATCAAAGATTGAGGAACTAGCTCCAAAACAGCACATAATCCTGAGACACCTTCACACCAAATAATCCTTAGCATCTTGATCTGACTCTGGAGTTAGCCCTACTTTGAGCAGGGAATTCGATTAGATGACCTCCAAGTGTCATTTCCAGTGTATAGTCTGTGATCTTGTGATACAACTGCTTTTGAGACAGCACATCTGTGAAGAAACAACAGAAAGATGCCAGATTTGGGATGGGAGGTTAGGGTTAGAATTAACATAATCCTGGCAAAGATTCTTGATGACCCTTGCAATTAATGAAATGCAAACAGTGGAAGAACACTGCCTAACATTCTGAGAAGACTTGTGGGATTATGGTTTCACTTCATTTGAGGCAAGGATATCCTTTCTTGTGCATAATTCCTCTTCAGAAACTCCCTGTCACTTTCTACAACAGTAAATATACAGCAACATTGTACTAAACATATTTCCCCAGATATCCAGAAGCTGCAAATATTAGTATATATATTCCTTATCATATATGAAGTATCACTGTGATGTTTTCCACAACGATACAAGATGGTAAAGCCATTAGCATGACAAGGAAGACTTTCAACACAACAGCTGGCATTCAACATGAAAAAAAAATATTCATAAGAAGCTGTCCATAAAGAATATACACTTGGAATATGCAGATGATTTTAAGGGCTGGCCCCTGCTGTGTTTCAGGAAGAGAAGTTTAATGATAACAGGATGGTCAACACATTAACTAACACTCCTGTGTCCATCCAGGTAAAATTAGCAAAGCAGATATAAATATTATCATACCTCTTGTATACAGTATGATATTCATAAGCATTTCATACACAAAGGAGGCTATTTACCCAGAATATAGTCTTGAAAACGTCAGAAGTTTTTTTCAGATAATTAGGATCTGATAGCCCGGCTTGGGATCTATTTCAGGACAGAGTGAAGAAGATTGCTATACTATAAGTAGGAACTACAATTTTCCCCTTGATTTATTTCAAAAACTGCAGAGGAGACAAAATTGCTGAATCCTGAAAGAATTTAGTGGTTGAAGCCTCCTATCTGTTGTAGATATTTGCCCTAAGAGCCATGTTCCTAAGCAAGGCAGTCCTAAATGTCTGTTTGGAATGAAACTGGTTTTGTGGTTATGCATTTCTGTACTACCAGCAGAATACTTAACGTGGAGATTTCTGGTACTGGAACTGTCTGCCTGTAAACATAGGTAGAAAAAAATCATCTAGGAGACGAGAAACTTTTCACAGCTTTAGGGCTAGACTTAGAATATGGTTGTGAAGATTCATGGTAGTTTCAACAGAGAGTTGCATGCCAACTTACTTTATCTTGGAAGACAGAAAATAATAGGAACAAAACATCTTTTGCTCTTCTGAGACTTAGAGATGATCAGAACTTTAGCTAGACCATGCCATCACAGGAAGGCTCCTGAAAAAGGATGGGCAGGGTAACTGATGGTAAATAGGGCATGAAATGGGATAAAGACATCCTTAGAATTTGTAGGATCCAACAGGGAACACAAATCATAATCCAAGTAGTTCCCAAAGGATGTGATACTTCACGAATGAATCACAAACTGCCATCAGCATCATTCAACTGAAACTGGTGGCACAATTGAAAAATTATATGTTTACCTTTATCTGTATCTCTTCTGTGATTCCAAAGGATTGAAGCAAAGGGAAACTTCTTATGTTCTTCAAAGCCCTCATTATCTGGTTGTCATGCCTGCCTTGTTAGGAGCCTTTCTAAGCAACAGGCACCCAATGACCTGTGGAAACCAGAACTTGGTGTGAATGCTTTTCCAACCCCCTAATAATTTTGCTAATAAATGCAGATGTGACAATTCACTTAACCCCATTTTGTCAACTGGAATTTCTCACTGCCTTTCCTCTTCTTCAAGTCTGATGAATGATGGCTTTTCTGACTAAATAAATCCATCCTTGTGTTCTTGTGTTATTTATGGCAATTTTCTACTAGCCAAGTCTGCTTCTTCTGAGTCAATAATCAGTGACAAAACACAGGATGATTATTAACTTCTGAGCTTTTAAAATAAACTGATAACAGCAAACATCTCTCCTTCTTGCCTAGACTGGGGAGGCAGGTCACTCTCTGATGTTTTTGTGCTTCTAACAGAATGGTTAATTTTATGTGCATCAAGATGTATCCACACAAATAGAGTATGAGAATGTTCAGGTACTTCTTCAGAAAACATCTTTCTACCTGTTCTTTTTGGAAAAGCACGCAAGAATCATAGCAAACTGTGACATAAAGAAAAGTGGGGACAGTGAAAAGTCCCAAAGTAGAATATGGCAGAGTACTAATTGTACTACCTGATCAGATAACCAACTTGTCAACCTGACAAAAATTCAAGGTATATATTCACTCTGGACTTCAGCAAAGCATTTGGAATGATGTCACATGGGAAACAATTAGTAGCTGCAAGAACTGTAAGCCAAGAATGAAAGTAGCTAAAAGTGGAAATGACAAATGAGAAGTCACTGGCCTAGATGGATTTTACTGGTGGCACTCCTCAAAAGACTGTCCCAGGACAAATTTAACATAATTATTTGGCACAAAAATCTAAGTACACTAATGAAATTTTCTGATTAGACAGTTTGAGAGGCAATGTCAGAGCAAAAGAATAGCTGGAATGGTAGCTATGGGTCAAAATTTAACTGCAAAGTACAATAAGTAATAACAAGTTTTTGCAATGAACCAAAAGCTTGTCAACTGAAAGGAGGAACTCAGACATATTGCAAGGATTGCCAGACTTCATGTATGGGAATGTGTCCCTCAGATCCCCACAGTTCCTTACAGGCTCCTTCATTTAGTGGTGTTGCTAGCATTGTTTCTTTGATCCAGAAGCACAGAGAGGTAGCCAGGCAGGCAGGCAGCAGAGGCCACAAACTCACACAACCCGTGTTAAAAACATACAGAAAATGCAAGGAGTAGAAATGTCCCAAAAGTTCTTAAGTGGGACATGGGATTTTGGATTGAACTGTAAGAAATTCTTTTTTATATGGAACATCCAGCAAGCCCATGTCAGCCACTCACAGGATAATTTTAAGAAGAGGAAGACAGAAGCACAGAGTGAAGATTCTAAGACTAGCTGCTTTCCAGGCTTCAGAGGACTCCTAAAGGAACTGTTCAGCCAGAAATGGTACAAGTCACAGTTCTTGTATGAACCTTCCTCATATCTGTAGATGTGAGGAGTTATGGATCTAGAGCTGGCTGTCACAATCACTGGCACCCAAAAATTCATGCAGAATAGATAAGGGAGCAAACAGTTCTGGTTAATATCCATAGTGGTTTCTCTTCATTCCAAGTGGAAGAATACATTCCTAGACTGTACCTGAGCCATCCCCCTGTGGGTCGCTGAGAACTCCTCCTACAGGAATTTCTGAAACAAAGGGAACACCTTCCTCCCCTACCTTGACTGGCATTGCTGATACTCACCCTTCTGAATTATGGAAAGAAGCTGTTTTGAGGCACCTTTCTCTGTGACCTGGGGCCTGGAAGACATTTTTCAGCATGAGGTCCTTTCCAGAACAAATGATTCTGTGATGTTTGGCCTCCTAAGGTAGACTAGAGGAAAGGACAGCTATATAATTCCTCCTCAGATGCTCTCTTCTGATAATAACCTTTGTCTTGCCTAGGAACTTTCTCTAGACAGGTTTTCTTCAAATCTGCTGGGGAGGAAACAATTTGCTCTGCAAGCTGCAGAGCCTACAAGCCAATGGATTTATGTCCTATGTTACTCATGCTCCCATTCAACTGAACACTGTCTCCTCTTCATATCCACCACTCCACTTCCAAGTGTTCCTCTGGGGCTACAGGAGGAGCACTCTTCCCAGCAGTATCTCAAGTTCTTTCTCACCTCCATTCACTGAGCCCCAACCTCCTCTGCTCAGCACTTGTAACTCTTAGAAGGCTTTCAGTTGCTTTTTTGGCATGCCAAGGTCAGAAGGGATGACCCATTGATACAGAAAGTAAGGGAAATAGCAACTTAAAATATTGAAAATTTCTGAGTCCCAAAAAATTGCTGAGGTACCTGGGCCACCAAAAAAAGCTGACCAATTTTCTGCTTTTTTGTACAGCTGGACAAAACATTCATGTTGGGTTGAATTTCAATTTAATCATATTTGCAGTTCTTCAAAAAATATTAGTATTGTGAAAAACAGATGAGTTTTCTGTTTGCCTCCCAAAAGATAAAATTTCTGTTCTTGCAATATAGTATTTCAGTAGTATAAAGATCTGGGAAATTTCATTGTTATTTTCTTTTGGAGAAGATTCTTCAAAACATTTTAAATTCCTGGAACCAAAATATCTGATTCTCACACAAATTCAGACCAATTTTTCCCAACCTTGAAGAAAACTTCTCAGACAAGAAAAAAAAAGTTTTCTAGAACATTAAAAAACCCCACACTCCTGTATTTACCTTCAACTGCAAAGAAGGGGAGCACTAGTTATGGCTATTTCACAGATGGAACTGAAACTCAAAGGCTAAATTACTTACCTGCTGCCAGACAAAAGCGTGGTGGAATATGGAACTGACTACAGCAGTCCTATTTTCCAATACAGTGCCTAAAACACTGCACCATTTTCCTTGCAAGGCCCACACAGTCTGCACTATGGAGAAAGAGACCTTGGATCACAGGTCCGACCTAAGCTTTGACCTGAACTTTGTGTTTCGCTCTCACCTGTTGTACGTTGTCCACATAGAAACAGAGTATATTCCACAGCACTTTCTCAGAAGCTGGAGAATAATTTCCTTCCACTAGCAAACATAGTTTTTGGGTTGTGTGGCACAACAGAAAAAGCCAATACAGCTTTCCATTTACTGCTGTATCTGCATGTTAACATGAAGGTCAGCAGGAGTGTACACAATACAGAGAAAATGAGTAGTTAATTATTGCTAGACTGGAAGAAGGGAAAATACATGCTTTAATTTGGTTTAGAAAAGAGCAAATAATGAGAATTGCTTCTTCTGGGCTGTTTTTCTGTAGGAGGACATACACAGCATAAAATTCATGACAACTGGAGGCTATTTGATGTGCTTTGAGTACCACAGATAAAAATCCCCTCTCATCATTTGGAATAATCTCAGTAAATAATTACAATATTCAGCAAGAAAAATCCCACTTGATTTTTTTCAAAATCCTGTGAGTTTTTTCTTGCTATTATACTGATTTATTGAGATTGCTTCTTCTCACACATATGTGTAATCTGGCAATTTGCCCATATCTTTTACCATATTTACTCCTTCTCAAGTGTTTGTACTTGAGGGTTTCATTGCAACATCAACAATCTGCAGTGCTTCAAAATAAGCTGTGTTTAGACCAAAATGCTAGATTTGCTGTTTATGGAATAAGTTTTAATTTCAAAACATCAGCATACAACAAGCCAAAACCTAGTACAACCAGTTTCTGTTGGCATGTCAAACCACTGTTTACAACTTTTCTTCATTCCTTTAAGGGCTGAAGGTGTATCTGCTGTTCACAATCCAGCTACAATAAATAAGCAAAAGGAATTCATGTCACAGGATAGAGATAACTTTAAAAAATATTCTAAGAAGGCATTTTTATCAAAACAATCAGAACAACTTGACTAAAACTAGCAAATTTAGTTGCTCTGGGAATGCAGGCCTAGTCCCTCCCAGTCAGCAAACAGTAGTTGGAGGTTATGAAAGTAGTGAAGAACTCTTACTTCCAGAGCAAGATAAGAGTCATGGAGAGCACAGTTCACTACATTGAACTTCACTTGCCACTGGGTACCTGGGAAGAAGAGGCTGAAGTCAAGCATCCATGAGCAGAACAAAGCATTGTCTCAAAGCCAGTTGCAGGACTAGAACCTAACACATGACAATGGGGCAAACTTCCAGGCAAGGGGCACTTGCCAGAGCAATCAGCAAATTTCAGTGTAAATTCTGGATAATTATTGTAGTACGTACTTTGTTGACTTTACAGTTTTATCCAGACAGAATAGCAAAAATTTGAAAAAGACATTCACTATGGTAATGCTTTAAAGCCATGGTCCATCAGCCCACTTTATTAGGTGGAACATGAGTGGGAAGTGATGCTCATTAATAGCAATGTGCACCATCCCTTCAGTAGTACTCAACTGATATAAACTGCTGTAAATTCTGTGCAAATTTTTCTAGGCAAGACCCAGACTCAGCAAATTGCTTAACTTCCCAAAGTAAACAAGTAGCAGAAATTGTCTTATCTCTTAAGCCCAAACTAAGTAATTTCACATTTTCTGTCACATCATTTATACTGATGGTTCCACACTATCATGACATATAATTTTTAAGCATTTGTGTCACCAAGTGACAGAAGCTGCATAATGGAAAAATTTCCACATTCTCTGAATAATCTTTGGTTTGCAGCTTGTCAGTTATAGATGGAGTATCTTCCTTTCAACAATATTTTATTATCACTGAGGAGGTATTTTATATGAAAAGTTTGCTGAAATGGTCTGATGCATGAATGTTTTGTTCAAGAAAACAAAAAAAACCCCAAGGCTCCCTCATTTCTTCAGTCTCACTGAAGAAGGGTTTAAATGATAAAAACCTCTTTTTCAGCTCTATTCTTCTCTTCACAGCAAATACTGAATTAACTTTGTGACAATGTTGCTCTGTTCTATGCAGTGAAACTTCAGACTGAAAGAAAATGGGTTTAGATGAGATATGAGTAAGAAGTTCTTCACTGTGAGGGTGATGAGGCACTGGAACAGGTAGCTCTGAGAAGCTGTGGATGCCTGTAAGTGTCCTAATCCAAGCTGGATGGAGCTCTGAACAGCCTGATTTAGTGGAAGGTGTCCCAAATCATGGCAGCAGGGTTGGAAGTAGATGAGCTTTACAGTACCTTCCATCCCAAACCAATCTATAATCCCTACACTGAATGAGTACACTCACTCTGGTTTCCAACCATCATGCAAAATGACCTGAGAACTCAAAGGAATCAAACATGGCCACATTTTCCCAGTGAGCAAACAGAAAATATTCTAATTCTTGGAGTCATAATAGAAGACTATATAAAAACTAACTCAGAGGATGTGTGTCTGAGTGGGAGAGTAATGACAAAGACAGGTAGAAGTAGAATAGCAAGTAGCAAAATGACAGTTTGGAAAATAACACTGTAAATATGGAGTCTTTCATCTGTTGTCCCAATAGAAGTGTGTGACTCCAAAAAGATGACAAACATCTGCTAACATTAGGAGTAACACTCTGCACATACATTTTTCAAAACATACAGGATCCTGCAATGATCTTTAAAATACTGTGTGTCATAATTCTACTTACTTAACTACATTAATTTTCTCCAAGTTGAGTCTATTTTGCCTGCTAAATTAATTGGTAAGAAATCTTCTTGTGTTTATCCAGACCCATGAACTCTGTCATTCTATTTACTCCCCTTGTCCTGTGGAGGAGGAGTAAGAATGGCCAGGGGGACACCTGGCAGGCAGACAAGATATCTTCCACACACACTTGCAAAACAATGAAAAAAAGTACACATTGGTTTAAAAATTTTAATGTACAAATTTACACTCACCATGTTGTAACTTTCAAGCTAGGGAGGAAGTTGCAGCAGTCTGCATGATTTATTCTATCCATAATTTACTCTACAAGTGTCTACAGATTCAAAGAAAATCCTCTTTCCTTTTCCAAAGGAAATAAATATTTCATTTCTATACTCAATAATCATTCAGCTTTCTAACAGTCTGTGAGCTATGAACCAATATTCTCTCTGAAAACTAGCATGTTTTTCTCTCTTGGGATTCCAATCAGTAACCTTTGTTGCTCCTCATGTGCCCACACAGCATATTCAGAATCCTCCTCCAGCGACACCCAAAGGCACACTTCAGTGAAAGAAGCAGCAGCTGAAGATGTCCATCTTCAGTTTTGCAATATACCCAGCCGCCAATTACTTTCTTCCAAATGGATCCGACCACACTTTTAACCCTACAAATCAAATATAGAATACCAGCAGTTGATAATCTAGACTGTTGGAGAAAAAACAGGTCTGCTACTCCAGCTTTGTATATGGAAGAAATGAAAGAAGCCAACAATTTCTGCACTGAATTTGCAACTCTGCTTAAACTTGCAAAAATATACAGAAAAACAACCTCATCTTGATCTTAAACTTCAGATAATGGAAAAATCTATGACATTCATAGGTAAGGTGTTCTAATATTGTTGGATCAATCATTTAGAATTGCACTTAGTGCTTAAATTTGTCTAAGCTTCCTTTTCAACTAATGGATCTCGTAACTTATCAGCAGCTAAATTCAGATGAAAAGGAGAACTTACTCTAAGAAGAACTTGTCAGTAAGTACCTACATCTTGGATAAATGAGCCAGTCCAGTCCTCTTGAATGTTTAGTAAAAAATACAGGTTTATGAGACCTCTATTTAACAATACCCTCCCCACTTCTCTTCAGCATTTCACCCACTTCCCTGGAAAGCAAGTCCTGCACTAATGAACTAACCAATGCATGTAGTAAGGTCATGGCTTTAATCCTATGTGATTTTCACCTGCTGCTGATGTTAGGCTTTTTCAAAACCAAAAATACATTACCCTTTAACATACTCAGATATTCCATGTTCCATCAAGATAGGCACTCTCACATTGTTAATAAAGAAATGCCAGCCTTGCCTAATGAACAGCAACTCCATTGACCATCATGAAAAAATTAACTATCAAGGATAGTTTGCTATACTTGAATTTTACTTCCCACATATGCTTTTCTAAGCCTTCCACTGTCAACACCAAGGATGCAAAATTTATTAGCACTGCATTCCAAATTTTCCTTCATGTGTAGTGGATTTCTGCATGGCCCATCCATCCATGAGGCCAGAAGGCACTGCCAAAGTGCTGATGAACTGTGTTTCAGCAGAGTTCAGTATTCCACAAAACTAGGGTGCAACATTGTTTTTTATAGCTACAGCTCAGCCTATCCATGGTTCTTGTTTGCTCTGAGCTGGTTCAAAAGTGGAAACTGGCCTCTGTTTAAGGAAGTGTGAAGACAACAGAAACTTGCAACTTATTTGACCAGTTAAGTCATTTTAAGATGAGTTTCACTAAAATCATAATTTTTCAGTGAGGAATAAGCCTAAAAAATAATTTAATGGCAAGTTTATTAAATATGTTTTCACTGAATGTATTCTTCACTGTATTATTTAAATCCATTTAAATATTCAGGCCTTACTTCCAGAGGATCTTTAAAACAATCAATGCAAACACATAAATCAAGTGTACCTGCAGGCTGAATATCCTCTTGAACAACACCAGCTCGGTTTATTGACTGTTCTTTCTCTGGAAAACAGAACAGAAAGGATATTACTAAAAATAGAAAATACCAGATATCTTGACTGCACCCAATAAAATAATCTTGAAAATTTTATTAATTCTACATGCTACAGTAAAATTCTGTTGAGTATCTACCTACAGAATGCAAATGTAGTATTCCTACTTCCCCAAGAAACTAATAGCTGGTCTGTTGTGAGAGACTGCAAACAATAAGATAATCATCTTAAAACAACGCCTACTGTTTAATAAAGATGTCCAAACATCTGCCATGGTCCCAGCACCAAAGGAATGATTAGTACTTTTAGAAGCTGTCATTCATATGCTTGAAATAAAACTAGCCAAAGATTTTTTTTTCTTTTGGGCGATTCACATTTTCAGGTCCTAAAAGATCTTGCAAACAGATTTCATGACAGCACCTACAAAATTACTGCTTGTAAACTTTGTGAAATTCAGAATCTGAGGGGTATTTTCTCATACACTGGGCCTGTCACAGGATTTTCTTTTTTCTTTGAAAAGAAAGAGAAGAGAAATGGAGAAAACTATACTGTTATCCTTTACTAAATGCCCCTCCTTTTCTTCCACTTGCAGTTATGCACTTCACCACCACAGTGGTACTCTACAGCAGGAAGTCAAAGCTGAGGTGGATTAACCTTTTGCCCACACCACTGAACTTCTGAGGCCTTGACAAACCTGCAGGGTGAGCATTTGCAAAGGAAGCTCAGAACTAAGCTCACCTTAAGACCAAAATTTTACATTATCCTACCCACTGGGAATGCACTGGTACTACATGTTATCAGGCTCTCTAGGTACAAGCCAAATGCTACTGGAGACTAGCAGTAATATCACAGTAATTGACTCTCCTTGCAAGAGGACAGGCACTAGAGGCACATCTAAGTTCTCCAGTTCTGTTCACTGAGCATGGTAATTCCATTTCATCCTTTTTAGCAGACAAAATCTCAGGGCCTTGTCTAATTTCAAAGGAAAAGGCACAAAAACCAGAAAGGGAGAACAGAATAGATATGGGCAAAGAATGACTCTTCCTCTAGGACACGAAGGAGAAGGGTATTCAGTCTTGAGTGGAAACTTAGATTAGAAGAGAGGCAGGGACAAAACCAGGAACCAATCTGAGAGTTCTGGGGACACACTTGGGTTGAGTAGCAGGGGGTGTTACTGGTCAGGCAAAGAAACCAGTGCAAAAACATAAGAGATGATAAATACACAGGCAGGACACAGAACAGTCAATAGGGAGACTGCTGTGGGGCCTGCAAACAACTTGGAAGACAGGTAAGCAAAAAAAAAAGGATAACAAGGAAGATTCAGTCTTGGTGACAGGAGAGCCACCTCACAGGATGGGGAAGGAACAGAATCTCACAATTCAGAAAATCAGGAAATCTGTGAAAGTGTCACAAAGAGCAGCTGTCTAGCCACTGTTCTGGTTAATTCATGTGGAAAATGTCTGTGCTGAAGCCCTCAAAGTTTCATCACTGACACTAAACTGTGTGTTTCATATGAGGAAATAGTCTTTTTTAAAGCTAGATACAAACAAGAAAATATTAGAAACAACAAAGCCACAAAGTGAAGTACTAAAACCCTACAAAATTATAACATTTCTGCATGAAATTAAGTCAAACTCCTTGTGCACAATTTACAGTTCATATCAACAATTTGATTGCATACAGTTTTTCCAAGTAGCTTTCATCTTATTTGTTAAATTGCTAGCAACTTCTCTAAAGATGTTTGAGAAACATGCAGTAAAGTCTTCATCCTGAATGTTAATGTACTTGACTTGTATAGAATTTGGCAGATACACAAAAACAACAGTGAAAAAAGAAAATATAGCATAACTCTAATGTTTACATAGTTCAATGTCACTCCAGGTAACTAAAATTCACTCTTGCCTTTTCCATGATTACTATATGATGCTAATCAAAACAACTTTTGGGACAGAGCACCCCCAAACACAGAAATACTGAGTATTCACCCACAGCTCAAGCCAATAGAGGGTGGGAGCTTCTATGGAAGTTGCCATACATCTTACTAGACTGTACTCAGAAAATCCTTTGTACCCCAAAGGTTAAATACTTTGGTGCAAACATGATGACTGTGAAAGTCCACAATCTTGCCTCAAGTCTTGTGATGACAAATGCTTGTGCCTCTCATACAGCAGTGATGAGCATTAAGGAAAGCTCACTGGAAATTAATAAAGGCGGTATCAGATGGAGATTCAGCAGCAGGCAATCAGTAAAGTTTACAATCATGTATCAAATCACAAGTCTGTGCACTTGCTAACTGTGCATGAATCATTTTATGTCTTAAATAAAGATTAAAAATCCCTAAACTGATAGGAAACATCTACTCACATAATTCACAAGTACAAAGGAGGACACGCTCCATTAGATCTGTTCTTTCCTTACTGCCAAGCCACATTTCTAATATAGTATTTTTGGAAAGTATAGCATAAGCAAAAAAGATTTAGCAACAAAGTTTTCAAAGGGAACACAAAGTAGGAAACATAATTGTGGTAAGTTTCACAAACATAGCATCCTTGAATAAAAACTTGTTTGTAAGTTAAATTTCACTTGAGCTTTGATGCAAGACCAAAGACCTTCCAGTAAGATCAGTAAGTTTATCCTTTTTTCTTTTTGCTTCCTAGAAATCTTCAGCTGTCTTGGCAGATTACCCACACATATCATCATGTTATCAGCTTGCTTACTTTCATAAAAAATTAATGTGAGGGGGCAAGGCTGGTTGCCCCAGAACTTTCCCCCCATTTACTTCGGCAGTATTTCACAAAAGGTGAGGAGTAATGGGTGCTCCCCCTACGGAGCACCCGCCTGGAGCCGCTGAGGCTTCACACCTGGAGCTGCAGGTGCCTTCGAGGGCTTCCTGGGTAGAGTCAGTTGTGGGCTTTTGCAGGGTTTCCTGGCAGGTGTTTCTGGCAGGAAAGTGGGGCTTTTCTCAGGAGTCACTTGCAGAGACTCTGCAGACTGAGACCAGCTCTAGCAAATCATCACAACTGGTTGCCAAGTTTTAATTTAGATGTTCAACTGCAGCTGGAAAACAGAACTCTAACAGATCACAGAATCATTGAATAGTCTGGGTTGGAAGGGACCTTTGAAGATCATCTAGTCCACCTCTCCTGCACTGAGCAGCGACATCTTCAGCTAGATCAAGTTGCTCACAGCCCTGTCCAACCTGATCTTGAATGCTTCCAGGGACAGGAAACCCACCACTCCTCTGGGCAATCTGTTCTAGTGGTTCACCACCATCATAAAAAAAATGTACTCCTATCTTCTCTGAACTTACTTTGTTTAGCTTAAAACCATTACTTCTAGTCCTATTGCAACAGGCCCTACTAAAAAGTCTGCCCCAGCCTTCTTACAAGAGCTCTTCAAGTATTCTACAAGGTTTTCCCGAAGCCTTCTCTTCTCCAGGCTGAAGAACTCCAGCTCTCTTAAGCCTTTCTGCACAGGAGAAGTGCTCGATCTCTCTGATCTCAATTTCTTCAACTGCATCTCAATCCTCTAAGGAGCAGCTGAGGATGTCCTTAATTACGTGCTGGCCAATAATTTGGTATATTTATTCAAGCAAGCTGTATTATTTCAGTTTTCAGGTATCTCCTAGACGAGCAGAAAGTCCCTCGGGAGCCACTCACGGAGCAGCAGCCCCAGCATCCCCCCAAGCCCGGGCACAGCGCAATGGCCGGGCCCAGCCAGAGCTCCCCCCGCCCCGCGCAGGGACTCACTGTACTGCTCCGGCAGCAGCAGCGGCCGGAAATAAATGGGGTAAAAGGCGGCTCCCACCACGGCCACGAAGGCGCTGAAGATGCCGAGCGTGCGGGACAGCCCGGCCATGGCCGCTGCGGACGCGGCGCGGGGCCTGAGCGGGGCCTTCTGGGACACGCGGGAGCGGCGCGCGGAACGCCCGGCCCGCCGGGAGG
>VWYP01032724.1:22947-149620 GCA_013400435.1 Pycnonotus jocosus | reverse complement strand
GGCCGCGGGTCGTATCCGCAGGGCGGGCGAGTCGGAACCGGAGTCCGGCGGTGCGCGGGGGGCTCGGGGCCGGGGCCGCCTCTCGGAGCCAGCCCCCGGCTGTCCGGCCTGGCTCCGCGACCCCTCCCAGCCCCCAGGGTCACGCTGTCTTATTGAGCTGGGGGGCGCCGAGTCGTCACATCCAAGCGTTAAGCTTTCTGCCCTGAGTGACGATAAACTTCTAGAGTAGAAAGAATGGGGAGGCATTTGACATCTGCTTACGGATGCACGGCGGAGCATAGTGCTGCACTGGCTTATGGAAACAACCGTGCTTTAGGGCCATTTACTAAACTACTTTTTCATCTTTTTTTTCTGTAAGCATAAGCTCTGGTCAGAGTCTTTGTGTGTCTGTACCGTGTTGGTGCTGATGGAGAACAGCAGATCGACACCCCTTTTTGTCATGTCTTCTTTTCATAAATCTTAAAATATAGTGTGATTTGTTGGTCATTTGCAGGTGAAGAACTGTGGTTATCTTCAGGTTTTATGCGAACAGGTGCAGGTTTCATAGGGTTATGGGGAATTCTGCAGGGCTGAACTGAAGGAGGGTCCTGTTGAGATCTCCAGCAAATGAAAGAATACTTGTACAATCATTTCTGTATTATTACACACCTGAAAATGTTCAGTTTCCCAACGCTTGGGGTGTTTGCCTTCCACATTGATTTTTATCCCAAGATCTGGTGGATGACTTGGGCTGATTCATTCAGATTCAGCAGGATTTGAGAAAAGAAAGAAAAACATTTACAGCTTTAATGGTTAAGTTGCCCCACACAACAAAGCCTTTATCTGTCTTGTTGAATTTAGCCTAGTTCATGACAATATTTTGAATTAGCATAGCTGGTCTCTTTAGTGTGCTGGTTAACTTTTATATTTAAGTCTCATAATCACACTCAGTGATTTTCTTTTCACCCTTGTTTTATGTCAGAGGTGATGCACGTCTAACTGCCTTGTCTGATGTAACAGGAAGGGAAGAGAGTTCCTCACCAAGCAGAAACATTTAGATGATACACACTATATGCACTGTGTAGTGGCAACCAAGTGGTAACAGAGACTCAGCCATGGTCTGGAAGTTTGTGGTCTGCAGTCTCTGCCAGGCCTCCCTCACTGTGGGGTTGTTCAGGATTCTTTGCTCCGTGCTGTTTACTGGATGAGGCTCCAGAAAGGTTTGTTAGGTGGGATATAATAGCAGACTCAAGTATACTTCATGCATTTTGGCAGCACAGGCCTCAAGTAATACCCAGGGACCAAAGAATACAAAGGAAAATGAGGAGCCATTTAGCAGATCAGGCACTAGATCAGCAGAGCTGAAGCTAAACTTGGGCATCTGCAATCGTGTTGCATTGTGCTTAAGTGCTCTAGGAACATCATGGAAATTGTTCTACAAAGAACTGGCTTTGGGTTTCAGAGCTTACTACTTTGGGATCCCCACTGCAAAATTTCTGCCATTCACTGGAAATCAGATGAACATATTCATACACTGCTGCATCTTTGTTAATGAACTATGCCAGACCCAAGCTGTCTTTGCTGGAGTCTAGTTGCCATCCCTCTGTATTGGATTATCACAGAGAAAATTGAGAGCTGGCTGTGTGCGAGTGCATGTGTGTGATAAGCACACATTAGTACCCCTATGCTTTGTAGTATCTGCCTGGTAGACTTTTGCATCTTGTGCTAACCACATGGCATTGTGTTCATAGTATAGTACCATCTTCCTCATGACACAGTCCCCATATCAAAAAGATTAAGCCACATACAAGTACTCTTTATTGTAAGACCAAGAAATATGAATGATAACCATGAAGTACAAGAGATTTAGGATTTTTTTTGCTACTGTTACAGGCTTTTAATGCTTTTGGAAGCATTTAAATCAAAGAAGAATTGTGTTGGAAATGTAAAAGAATAGTATCTTTTGTCAAGTCGAGCTCTGAAAGGTACTCAAATTAGTATTAAAATCAAGGCTCTCTCATCAACTTTTATCTCAGTATTTGTGTATGTGTATTATCCCAGCATATGGCAGACACTATACCATGTGTTCCAATGGATACCAACCTCCTATTGCTATTCCTTTTTTAGCCCCTTCAGTTTGCATAGTTTTTACAATATCACAAAATCACAGAATGTTCTGAGTTGGAAGAGACCCACAAGAATCATTGAGTCCAACTCTTTAAGTGAACAGCCCATAAAGAGATCATACCCACAACCTTGTCATTATTAGGACCATGCTCTAACCAATATGCATTTTGTGGAGTGGGAAATAAGCAGAGAGGAAGGCTCTCGCTGATGAGACTGCCTATTTTAGAAAGCCAAAATACTGAGTTGCATAGTGTTTTGTGGTCTTTATCTCTTTTTTTTCAGGGTATATATCATGGTGCTTACATGTGTTTATCGGTGTTCAGCATCACTGCACATCTCACTTGCAGTGTCTCTTGTCGGGCACAAGAACATAAAGAGCATTTGGTTGCAGTTATGGAAAGTGGTTTAAGTGACAAGTTCCCTAGGAACATTAAATAAATCTAATGATCTAGAGCTACCCATCTGCTCGCAATGATATCTATCTTTTTCATTCAAAAGTTCCCTCATTCAGTTATGTCTTCCAATGTCTGCTCTTAATAAAGTCAAGGTCTTGAAGTTGTGTTCTACTAACAACCCTTGAACTCTTTTGCACCTCTAAGGAGGCAGAGAACTGGGGGGAAAATAGCATTTGATCAAAATAGCAATCAAAAAACCCAAAAATCCTCATCTGTAGGAACAAGTAAGTAGTGTAGGACTTAGTTCTGACTTTTTGTAATATTTACACCTTCACAGGTCTTACTGGCTTCATGTTTTTTCAGTGTAGCTCTCAAGAAGTGTCAACATATTCTTTAGAAATAAAAACCAAAATAGTTTATCATTAGGGACTTTTACTGATCCCTGTTTTGGATTGTGGGCAAGGTCTAGTCCTCCAGGTGCACAGGACATAATTTCTGTGATTAGAAATGTACTAATGATTTGGCCAAACCTTTTGAATATTTTGAAAAACACAATGGAAAAGCCATAAATCCAAGATAGGTATCCAAGATAAATTTTATTTTAATTTGTTTAATCTTAGCAAAGTTAAAAGTTACCCAAGACCTCATTTTAAGCAACCTTAATGACCATCTTCCCTGGTAATCCTAAGTGACAATTCTGAATATTTAGACAGACATGGGGACCTGGTGGAACTGCTGTGTTGGCTTGCCCTCACAGCTGAGTAATCCCCAGTATCCTTGGCAATGCATCAAGCTAGATGCTGACTGCAGGGCAGAAAGAAAAGAAGCTGTTTGAAGCCTTAGAGGCAAGAACTTCACCATAGAGAATAATCCTGTTTTATGTCCAGGCACTCACTCTCAAACTATATATAATGTACACAGCCGTGGAGAGCAAAAGCAGAGCAAATTCAGCCTGCTGCTCTTGCTGCTCAGATTTCCAAGTCCATCTTCAGGATAGGAACATCTCAAAAATGAAACACTTCACAAATTCATTCTCAGGAAACTTTTGTCATTATTTTGTCCTTCAGGGACCTGCATGACAGGTAACAAAAGAAGTGAACTTTTTAAGAAGATACACCTACATCAGGCTGTGGCAATCCTAGCAAACAACAATACACAATGAATATATGCCAGTACAGTTTCATGTACACTCCTTAGGCCTGATCCTAGGAGTGTGTTTAAATAGTGTGACGTGTAAGTTGCTATCTTAGACCGGATTCCACTTGCATAAGGGCTGAAGGATACACCCTGCAAATACAGTTTGTTTGTAGAAGCATGTGTAACTTTGAGGACTTGATGTAGGGAAGTTGTTACCATTAAAATCTTGATGGTGGCTCTCCAGTAACCTGCATCTACTTGCTGGGTGAAAGAAACCTCATATTTTGAAGCTAAAGTATGGTATATAAATGTGCTTGTGCAATGTTCTGTTATTACTGTGAGTATATGAGTAATCATATAAATTTAGATTCTCTGGTTAACATGTTTGTGTTTTGGGTTTTCTTCCAGAACTTTGTGCTGTCCTTTGGAAAGGAGACATTACAGACAACAGCAGTTGCTCCACAGTTTCAGAAGAATATGGATTATGTCGACTTTATCTATTTAAATATTTTAGAAAAGAAAGTTCTTAATAATTCTGAGGTTTCAGTTCAGTATTTATGTTCTAAGCCATGTATTGTCACTTTGGAAGCAGTAGCTTCCTCCGAGTTCAGGACTGGTGTACCAGTGTATAGAAGGAGGTGGAAGGATGAGAAGAACCTTTATGTTAGCAGAACTCGACAAGTACATTTGAAATTTCCAAGCATCATGGTTTACAGAGATGATTATATCATCAGAAACTCAATAATAGTGCACAGTGTGATACTGTACGCATGGATTAGTCACAAATCAGCTAGCAACTATGATGATGAGCAGAACAAAGACTACCAGGCTGCAGTTGCCAAGAATTACACATTTTTAGAGGCAGTTCCACCTTTTGAACGGCCATATAAGGACCACAAAGTTTGTCTTCAGTGGGGTGCTGACTATTTGTGGATGCTCCAGGCCAATAGGATACCTCAGTGCCCTCATGAAAGTGGTAGGTGCAATGTCACTTTTTTCCCACAAAGAAACAAATAACATCTCTGGTAAGCTGTTAAAAAGTACCTACTGGTAGTAAATAGTAAACGTTACGTACGGTGGTTTACTTGGGAAGCGTTGTTGAACATGTAATCTCCATAACTGTGAGGTTAGAGTTGCAAGTGCTGAAGCCATCCTGCTCTTCAGATTGTTTCATCACAACCAGCCTGGAGATTGTAGCAGGCTGGCCTCCTATTTTCTAAGTGTATTCAAACAATTTTAGTCAAAAGCCACCAAAGTCATGGACATAATTCCTTTATCTTCAGAGAGAGTTGTTCAATCCCTTACTGCATTATTTCAGAATCAGTTCTGCAGTTCATGTGCACATAATTCTCACACAAGTAGTCTCCTTCTGCTTAAGATGATGGCCTCACACTAAGAAACAGATTTTCAAGTCTTTGTTGTGAACTAAACTTTACAGCACCTCTTCTCTTTTTTTCCCCTAGAACCATTATGAACAAGTGTTTTAGGAAAAAAGTAGTAGTTTTAAATAAAAAAGTGTCTTGCCAACTGTATAGATTACTGAAACAGCTTTGCTTTCTAGAATTTTTTGAGTTCTTTTTTTTTTTCTGCCTGCCTACCACTAGCTTTACACTTGCTGACAATTATTTTGCTCAATTTATGCTCAAAGCAGAATCTAGAAGGAAAAAGAACGTTTCTAAATGGTTTTGTCCAAGAAAATCCCATGATGGTATTTGTGTCATTTATTTTCACTACATTGGCATGTAAATGGTCTGAAGAAGAACAGGGAACATCTCACTTCCTTTAGGGGCTTTCTAAAATACTTATTGGAGACAGCATGTGATATCTGCAACATCGTGAAACATCTTATTGTCCGTTTTATCTATTTTGATTACAGATTAAGTCAGTTTAATAGACAAAAAAGGGAAATAATATTAAAATTTTGTTTCTTAAAATAATATTGTAACAAATTGCTCAGGGTTTGATTTATTTTGTTGTTTCTTGGTGGTTTTTTGTTTGGTTTTGGGGTTTCTCTAGGCAAGCTGATGATATATCATAGCTTTGAAGATTTTTCTCCTGTTTCTTAGGAGGAGCAGCTTTATCAGTTTTATCACAGGATTATCCATATCAGTTAAGAATCTATGCATATATATAACATAGAGAGGGGCAAATGGAGAGCAACTCCAAAAGATGTGGCGAAAAGTCACTTAGGCATAACCAAAAATAGGATGAGATTTAAGTGAATAATGTAAATTAAGACTTCTTGCTTACTAACTGGTTCTTTGAGTATCTTAGATTTAAATGTCTGTTTTTTCCCTACTTCTAATTCCATCTGGAAACAGGCTCAGTTTCACTTTTCATGGCTTATTTGGTCCAAGACTGTAGTGTATTTAACAGCAGCAAGTGAACTTTTGTTTAAAGATTTATTGAGTGTTTATGTTAACTTTTAATTTGTTGTGTGATTTAAATGTTTGACTTTAGTAATGTGAGCTAATTAATTCGTTTCTATGCTTTCTGTCTGTCACATTAAGAAAGATTGTATTTTGCAGATGGTGTCCAGGTTCTCGAATTTATATATGCTTCCAGTGGGGAAAAAACAGGAATTGTGAAGAAATTTGAACAGTTTGAAAACAGAGAACTTGAGGCAGTCAGACAACATCAGGTTGATTATCCCATGTAAGTATAGGCAAGTAACTGAATGGGGCTGTATTTGGTTTTAACGCTATAGAATGTGCTTAAACTCTTGGGCTATACCACAAATTAAAGGAATACTGCCTACTAATTTGAGAAAAGATGCAAAAGGAGCCTAGTTAGCAGTTCCTTCTGATTCCAGTTTTGCACAGGCTTAAGCAGAACCTCAGGAAGATACTTACAGTATGTGTTTGTGCAGTGCTGTGTAGAGATGCCACTAGAAGGTGTAACTGAATGGGTTAGGTACATTTAGGAGGGTGAGTTAGCTGTTACCTGCTGTCATGATCAGACTGCTGTCTCATAACTAACTAGCCGGGGGTTTTCAGCATTACAGACCGATCTGGATTTCTAACATTGTTTGCAGATAAAGAGCAGAATAGGATTTCTTGCAAGGGCGAGCAGCATGAAGCAGCTTTCTCCCTATAAATTCATGCTCTAGTTTATTTTACACCTGACAAGCCATTAGTGATAGAATCCTCTGCTTAGATCAGTCTTCCCGCTTGAGCTCACTCCATTTCCTTCTACCATTGCTGTGTAAACTCTCCTGTTTAGACAGGAGAGTTGGATTCCTTTGCCCCTGCACACTATTCAGTCACAGAGGAATCGCTCTTGTAAGGTCATCTTGCTCTGCTCTGGTCCTCCTTCCCAAAACTGTCACAACTCTCCAGTCATATTTTGCAACCAGGGGAAAAGAGATATATAAATATACCCACCTTCCACCAGATGCTCTCACCCTGGCAGCATTATTGCAGAAGTAGGAAATGATTGCAGGAACTGGAACTTGCCTGCTGGTTTGCATTTGGCCTGTGGCCCCAAGAAGAGTGCCAAAACAACTTGCCAGAGAGCACAGGTTGCATGCAAATTACTAGCTCTTGGACCGTAACTGAAGCCATAAATACAGAGCAGTTTTTAGCTCCTGGTGTCTTCTGGATGGGTGACAGCCTGCTGCTCTTTGCTCACCAACACAGTTGTATTCTGCTTCTGGCACTGAGGCACTCAAGCTCTGTTTTAGAGTATATGGCATGAATTTATGCATCTTTATATCTGCTCCACATAGTTCTTGCCTTCAGGTGATGTCTTCAGTGTGTGTTGTGGTTGTGTGACAGCCTGGGGTAGTTCTGCTAGGAAGAGGAAGAGAGTTCTTCAGTTCTTTTTCAGTTCTGTGTATGGTTCCTCACTGTACAAAAGGTCAACAGAAGTAGATGGATCTAACTGAGATTACTTGTTTGCCTTCAGTCAGGGATTTGTACAGAAAGAAAGCCCAAGATATATTACTGTCATTTGAGGTGGCTACCACTGGAGAGCCTGCAGCAAGGACAGGCTGGGACTGTAAGGGACTGCTCACCCTGTTTGGCGTTCTGCAGCAATGGGGATATGAAATGAGTCAGCATTGTCCCAAACTCTGTCCCAAGAAATGTGTCCAGAACAAACACGGTCTCAGACTTGCAATTAAGGATTAAATGGAGACTGAGGCATTTGAATTTGTTATATTGGCAGAGATGAAAGTTGAAAAGAGCAATATATGAACATGAACACATGAGCAGTATTTCTAGAAGCACAGTGTTTGCCTGTACATCCTAACAATCAATATACAGGTGATTGTCATTTACAAACCTTTCTACCTCACCCATGTACCATCTCTGGAGAAAATGGTATTATTAGCTGTTTAAGGCATAGTTTCCATTAGGGAAAACTTTGTCACCCTTGCATTTTTTTTAAAGCAGGACAGCAGGTGTTAGGCTTTCAGATCTACAGAGGTTTAGTTTAGGAAAAGATACAAGGCACTCATGTTAAGCAATTTTTTAAGAGAGAAGCAAGGCAAGCTGACCCAATCCTAAAGTATTATAAACAAATATTGATCATTTTTATTAATTATAGAAATGCAAAACCTGACTATCTCTTTCTAAAAGTCACTAAGAAAAGTGAACTATTTCATCAGATATGATAATAATTATAATGCTTTGCTGAATTGTATATTGGAGGTACAGTTTTCAAAGTCATTCAGCAGTGACCTAAGTGCTGTGGCAACCTTACAGAAATAAGTGATCAAATTTCTGTTAAGAGCACGGAAGCAGATTTAGTCTGGCACAGAGGAACTCCTTAAAATTAGATACTGTGGTATAAATTCTACTTTTAGTGCCTCAACCAGGTTTGGTACGTAGTACTGTTGGTATTTGGTTTTGTATTTTGCACCATTCCATAGTTTGCAGAGGCTCCACCTCTATTTATCCTGTGATATTCTATGACAGCTATTTATACCTATCTGTACTGTCCAGAGGATGGACTCAGTTTTAACTGCTTCTCCCAAGTATATTTTCACAGTTCAGTTTTCGTATAGAAGACAGAGCTTATAGTTGTTACTGGCTTCAGTTATCAAGACAACAAGACCATGCATCTGGGGATTTGGTACTGTAGCCTGTATGTGGGAGGTTGGCTCCAATTTGTCTTGGTTGTGTTTTCAGCTCCTTGGTGATGTAGGATCTGGAAGTAGCTCTGACCTGGCATTCTGGAATTGATTCAGATAACGCTTCCTTACTCTCTTCTCTTGTTGTAACCACAAAAGTCTGCAGTTAGAGATCAAAGATCCAAGAGTCTTAAGTGTGTTTTTTTCTGAAAGTTTTTACTGCAGAGGATGTGTTCTATTCTGGAGATTACATGTGTGACACAGGGTTGCTAAATTCAGGTGATACGCATGCTTTTTCAAATTGCAGAGAGAGCTTTCTTATCAGGACTGGATTTTTTGTTTGTTTTTGCTCATATAGGTTCACCGTTTCAATCTGGCTATATCTACTCCATCACTGTGAAAAGGATCTGTGTGGTATACTCTATTTTATTGATTCAAAAGAAATGTATGGTACTCCTGCTGTATTTCTAAATGAGGAAGGTAAGGGACATTATTAATGGCTTTCAGAAGCTTTCAGTCTTTATCAATTTGTGCCTAGGAATAACATTTATAAAAACATTATCAGAACTATTTTGTGAAACTGATCCCTTGCAAAATGCTTCTTTTTGACTATAGTGTCTCAGTAGGAAAACAGCTACTAAATTAACAGGAGAAAACTGAGTAGTTGCATAGCATCTAGTCTTAGCTAACTTCAGGAAATGTCTACTTTGTCAGGAAAATAGCCTGAATCTTATAGCCAGGAACATACACTTGAGATTAAACAGTCTTACCTCAATGAACAAGCTTTCTTATTATTACTGAACCAATTTTAAATTGGTCTTTATTCCTATATATATATATACACAACATGAGATTTTTTGATAATTTCAAGTAGCCTCAGAAAAAGTCAAAGTCGTTCAAGGTCTTGCCTACATTGCAATGTTCAAAACCCAGTCTGTTTCCCTCATCCAGAAGAAAGTTAGGAGGTAGCACTGTCTTAATCTTGCAACACTTGCAATAGGGATCTGTTCTTGTCAGAAGAGGGCTGGAAGCTGGCTGGCAGGCTCACAGAGGAAATAAGCATGCAGAGTTTAGAAGTGCACACCTGGCATTTCATAATACATTTTTTTCCTCCTTCTCTGCAAGTATGACAACTGACCTCTTCCTTTCTGTTATTTTTGTCATTTTCATTTTCTCTATCATGTAGCCAGTTTCAATAATTAATTTATGCATTATAAACTGGTTGCTTTTCTTTGAAGAACAAAAAAAGTAGAAGTTATCAGCTTCATGTGAGATCTGCTTGGTGAGATTGTAGGGCCGGTTTTATTCTCAGTGTTAGACTAGATTATCATAATAACCTGTTCTGGTCTTGAAAGCTCAGACTGTGAGTGTAGCTTCCGCAGGTCCAAGATGTGGAGGGTAGAGTCATCTTGTACTTGATCATTGCAGTCACGTGCCACTAGTTGAATGCTGAGTGGATGCCACTGTTTACTGGTCCCTTCTGCTGTTTACTGCAAGTCACAACTGCTTTCTGATGTTTGGGATCACCTGTGACAACCTCCCATTTGCCTTAGGTTTAGTCTGTTTAACTCTGGTTTTCAGTCTGTGGTTTCATGTGGGAGCCTGAGCATTAGCATCTGAGATGTGTCACTGAAATGTGGAGCACTATCTGTGGGACTCTCTGAGAGCTGATGTATGGCTTGGTGAGTGCCCAGATTTCTGTTGTTGGTGATGAAGAGGACAGAATCACTGTGAACAACACATTAGTAAACCCATTCTTGCTGTTAGTGTTTCAGTGGTGTTTATTTCGTTTTTCTTCCTTTTTTTTCTCTCAGGTTATGTGCATATTCAGATGCATCTCATGAGAGGGGATGACCTTGCAGTGAAAACCAGCTTCAGCCTTCCTCTGAAGCAGTGGTTTCGACTGGATCTCTCCTTTAAGGGTGGACAGGTATGCTTGCTACTGAATTACAGGTTCAATGCTGAGATCTGTATAATTCGATTACGCCTCTGACAAGCTCCTTAATAGCTGAGGCTCAGAGAAGTACTGTAAATTGTACATGATCCTATAGCAAAAGAATGAAAAATCTAAAACTAGGAGTTGCAGTGGGGTGTTCAGACCATCCAGCTTTGGGAAATCAACTTTGATTGATTGAGTTGGATTGAGTGCACCCTCAGCAAGTTTTCTAGCGGCACCAAGCTGTGTGGTGTAATTGAGATGCTGGAGGGAATGGATGGCATCCAGATGGACCTGGACAGGCTTGAGAGGTGGGCCCATGTGAATGTTGTGATGTTCAGCAAGTCCATGTGCAAGGTGTTGGACCTTGGTCAGGGGAACCTGAAGCACAAACATGGGCTGGGCAGAGAGTAGATTGAGAACAGCCCTGGGGAGAAGGACTTCGGGCTGTGGATCAACAAGTATCATTGAATCATTAAGGCTGGAAAAGACCTCAAAGTTTATCGAGTCCAACCTTTGACCAAACACCACCATATCAATTAAAACCACAGCACTGAATGACACATCCACTTGTTTCCTCAACACTTCCAGGGGTGGTGACTCCACAATGAACATGAGCAGCCTGTTCCAGTGCTTGACAACCCTTTCAGTGAAGAAATATTTCCTAACATCCAATTTAAACCTCCCCTGGAGAAACTTGACACTGTACCTTATAACATTTATTTTATTGTAATTAATATTTTGTGCTCTTTTAGATTGAAGTAAGCAGTGTTGGGAAGAATTTGAAAAGACACCATCATCAATCTTTTACGTAAGCACCATTTTCCCCTTTGTGAAGTAATGTGTGTGTATGTTCAGATACTTAGAATGGGAGAAGGATAGCACAAGTTTGTAACTGAGATTCTAATTGATTTTGAAAATGTCTGTTGTCTTTTACTACACTATGCTTTCAAAACCAGTTTGCTTTACTGTGCTTACATTAAGCACTAGCTGACTATTTTTGTTAATGCCATGAGTTAACGTGGTGCATGATCCAGTACTAGAGTCTGATAACCCTCACTAAAAACTGATTGGCAGGTCAGTGGCATTAAAGTCAGTCTTCAAATGAACTTTTGGCCTTACAGAAGTCCAGTTTTACTGTTGCTGTGAGAGGTCGTGTTTCACCAGGGAAATTGTTACTTGCTTTGCTTACTTAGAGAGCAAAATTGCCACCAAAAGTATTCATGCCCTGTCCTTTATTCTAAGCAACTGAATATTTTTTAAATGGATTTGTAGTTGTTATTTTTAACTATAATTTAAGATGGACTCTTTCTCTTCCAAATAATTAAAAAATGCCACTGTTAATAAGGGAACTACGTACCAATGAACTGCATGGCAGACTTCAGAATTGTTCCTTCTCTGCTATGCTTTAAATCCAGAAATAGATAAGTTGCAGTTGATAACTCTAGGAGACAGATAACTTAAATTTTCATATGCTGATTTTAGAAAAGGGAAAGGGAAAGGTGGAACTGAAAAAAATCAAGGTTGAGTAATGATGCATAAAATATGAAAAGATACTTACAGGTCAGAAAAATAAAACACACTGCTGGTTTAATATGTTTGTAAGTAATGGATTTGTTAAATTTACTCCATAATTTATCACACTAAATTGCAGAGTCAATTTTGAGAATAAACAAATGACAAAAGAAAAAGTTATTTGCAATGAGCTTAAGACTGTCAGTTGCAGAAATTCTGAGAAATACTAATTTCTCTTTCTTCTTTCACGGTACCTCTAGCTAGTCAGCTTACTTCTCTTTCATATTCTCAAGTTTTAGGGAAGATTTCTATTATGATGACACTGCTGGATACTTTGTTCTTGGAGGCAGTGGCTACGTAAATGGTATTGAAGCATTCTTTGGACCTGTGAAATACTATCGCCTCAATGTATTGGAAACAGAACAGGTAAGCAAAAGCACTACTTGGAAATGTTGAAATATTAGCAGCCAATTATGAGTATATTTTATTTTTTCAGATGGAATGTTCATCAAGTGATAAATTAGTTATTTGCCCAATGGTACCTGGGAACATATAAGATAATTTTCTATTGAAATCTAGCCATATTAGTTACCATTTCAAATGCTAAAAAACAATACTTTGGGAAATGCATGTGTAAAGCAGTGTTTTTAAATCTATATTTAATAAGGACATATTTTCAGTATTGCTTTGTTCCCAGAGTTTCTGATGATATACTGGTGGATATATTTGATTAATCTATGATTTTGATAAAACTGATGGAAAACTCACGTAGGTTTGGGCAGCTTTGGAAATTCATCTGTGATTTCTGGGTTATGCTGACCATTTAAATAGACAATGATCTACTGTGGCCAGTATCAGGTTGTCTGACACACTAATATGTTGTGCCAGATAACAGTGAACAATCAATTTCCTGACAGATTGTAGTGAACAATCTGTTTCCTTTTGTTGTTTGTGTACAATGCATCTTTCTAGTTGAGCATACACAACAACAGATACTGGACATGCCATTTATCCATCATTTGCCTTTTTACAGATTTCTAATCCTCTTCAAGACAAAGACACCATGGAACAAATTGAACTTTACTATGAGAGATGTATGGACATTCAAGAAATAGTTTATGATTACAGATATATTGTAAGGCAAGGTGAAAAACCACACAGAAGTTGTAAGTGTTGATCTATGACATGAATTTTAAACTGTCATCTTTGGACACCTTCTTTTCTTTCCTGTAACAATCTGGATATTTGTCATCAAAAGTAAAATTAAATTTGGCCATAACAAGAAAAAAATGCATTTTGAAGAGTTTTGTCCCATTACTGTTAGCTAGAACTGGAGTTTTGTCCCTGCAAATACTTTTGTGTTACGGAATAAAAACTTAAATCATCTTGATATATCTTCTCAGATAAGACAGTTGCACAAAGGGACAAAGAAATACTCTCAGCCTTTCATGTACACTATGCAATTGCCTTTCTTCCATTTAATTTTCAAAATGACCCTAAAGGAAAATGGGTGGATTTTGCTAGAAAGTTTCTGCCACAGTTGCCTAACATTCAGTAATTAACAGGTTTCTACTAACACGTCCACTTTGGTGAAAGGAGAGTGACATAGTTTAAATGTGTGCTGAAAACTTGTTTATGTTTCTGATTTGAATTCGATTAAATATGTTGTGACTAGAGTATGGAAGAAGAAATCTAAATGTATTTGTAAGTGGCCTGTGCTAGCTGGGTGAGTTTTTATCTTTGTGTTAAGGGTGTGCTCGTCTTGTCCATGAATTTGTAATTTACTAGAATTTTTTTTTCTGTCAGAAACTTGTTTTCAAAATCAAAAAATCAGCTTTCATGTCTTAAATATGTTGTTTTCTCTAGGTTACTATGAAAACTATTATTTGGAGCTGATTCACAAATATGGAGGAAAATCCAAATGTGATGCTTTCATGTGGGGAAAAGAGCTCAGGGAAAAGTACCACACTTTGTTCAAACTGTTACAAGAGATGAATTTCACTAGTCCAGATGGTAATCATGTTTCTTTTATTAAATTGTTCTTAAATAACTCAACAGTATTTGTTGTGTAGTTTAGTATCATTTGACTTCATGTGTTAGACGTATTTTTTTTTCATATTAGCTAATTTAATAAAGGAGTGTTATTTTACAATATGCTGCAGAGGGAAGGATAGCTTATTAGGTAGAGGTAATCATAGAAATATCCTTATGTTTTTAATGATTAGTTACTTTGAGATGATATTTTGGATTTTTATTCACCCCTCATATTCAATAATACCTCATGTCTCTAGAAATTTTGTCTGCATTGAGAATACCATTCAGCTTGAGAAGTAACAGAATCTATTATTCTGTCTGTTACTCAGTTTCTGGGGAAATTGGTTCCTAACTTTAACTCTTGCAATAACTGTGTGTCCTATATTTTATTTTTAGTGTTAGGAGATGGAAGTGATACAGTTGTAGAAATTGGCCGGAGGATATTTGAGAAGGTTGTGAAAGGTCTGTCCAGTGCCAATGGCCTCAGCAATTTGGGCTCCTCTGTCCCTCTCCTGATGGATGCCAGTTGCTGTGGATACCATAAGGCTTCCTATTTCCTTGCGGTTATATTTGAAACAGGGCTCGGTGTGTCTGTGGATCGTATAAAGGTACTGTATTTGTGTCTGTGAAATTAATTACTCTCGGGTTGGATTGCCGAGATTCGGGTGGTTTGAGTCCTTTTTGTCCTCCTGGAGTCTCTGAGCCAGATGCAAGAAAGAAACAGAGGCTTCAAGCTTTTGTTTTTCCAGGGTCTATCACTTTGTTTATTATTTCTTATCTCACAGTGTGCTCTGTACCCAACTGAGGTCTGTGCTGTACCTCAGCCAGCAGACAACTGCCCGCCCCTGGGCAGTCTCAGTTCCTTTGTACCCCTTCTTACATATCTTTATTTACATTTATATGCCAATACTTACTGTCTATACTAAACAGGTCATCTCTATTTGACCCAATCTCTCCAAATTATATTGTGCTAATGTCACAGCAGAAAATAGAGATGAGAAAGAAGAAGAAGAAGAAGCCTAAGCTCTGCCTTAAAATCTTCATGTTGTCTCTATTTACTTCTATTCTAAAACCCTAAAACTACAAATTTCTCACCCTGTGATAAGCAAAACTACTGTGTTTCGCACTCTTGAGACTTGTAATTCATCTCTGCTTTGTGCCATGGTCTGTGACTCCCATGGACAGAACTGAAACCCCCCTGTTCACCCCCCTGGACAAAACTTGAACTTCATTTGCTCGGTTCCCAGACTGCTCTGCCAGGGTCCCTGAGCCTCCAGGGCAACCAAAGGGATGCCCTGGGTTCTGACAAATTACCTTTAAAGACAGTTAAGAAATGGGATGATCCATTGAATTTTAAAAAAAGTGAAATGGCCCTCAGATCCAGGTGGTGGTTGAAGGAATTATCCAGTAAAGCTACTAATAAATACCTTGGTGGCAGTGATAACTTTATGAAGGCTTGATGATGGGAATCTTTATCCTGATCAAGCAGAACAAGGAAATCAGTGATAGAGTAAAAATTTAAAAATGGTAGTGAACAGCATAGAAAGTACTGCTTTTCCTAGTTCCTGTGGAGCCAGGATTGAGTAAGAGCCCCACAGTCATTTGAAGACAGGTAGGAAAAAAGTCTCGGATCATGCAAATCTCTAGGTGGAAAGGTTGCATAGTACAGTCAGGAAAGAAGTCTGATTTTAGAGTGTGCAAAAATGTGACACTGAGTATATTATGGTCAAGTGAGAAAGGGTAACCAAAGTAGAACAGATTTCTTTTGTCAAAAAGTGACCGTGGTTCAACTGGATAACTGCAGAGTTTGAGAACTCCTGACCAATTAGACAGGTTGCAAGTAACTGATGTTTCAGTGTGCTAGGTCAAATAAAGGGAAAGGGTTTATATGTCAGGGGAAGAAGGCAACACTAAAATTGCCAACAGATATTTAATTATGATATAATAGCATAACATAAAACATTCATAGAGAGTAGCAGATCTGTCTGTTGTGGTTGCAGGACACTAAATCAGAAGAACTCCTGACAGGCCAATCAGAGACAAAGCTCACCTGCAATTCTTCAAGAAACCTAAGACAGGAACCTTTTTTATACCCTAATTATATAGTGCTTATTATGGAGGCTAAGTCATTTCATCACTGGATCTGCTTCAGGTAGTGTAGGAAACAATTCAATATCCAGCATAGATGGGACTCCACTGGTTTTCTTATTGTGAAGGTGAAAAATAATAATAGTGCTGAAAATGTGTTTTGGCAAATGTGTGGTGCATAGACCAATTAACATGTACCTCAAGGGAGATTTGTGCTGAAGCCTTATCAGCCATAGATTCCATCCTACTAGTCCTGTCAGATCCCTAGGGTAAGATTCTCAAATGCTGTTTGTTAACTTCCATATGTTTCCACAGAATTCAGTGTGAAAACTCCAGCTGGCATCAGTGAGACTAGTCAAGTCACTGCAGAGTATAGGAAGTGTCAGAGTATAAACAACACTGTAGTAAAATGACATTAAAAAATTGCTGCACACTTAGTGTTGACAGAATAAATGCAATACTTGAAAAGTATTTAGAGCCTCGTTTTTCTTTCAAGTGTTTCTGTGCAAACATAAGGCATTTTGACTACTTTATGGTTGTGCTTGCTTCTGTAACTGTGTTTATATGATACAGCTAGTATATCAGCTACCAATGTGAACATTCTGTTCCCTGTAAATCTCCTGCAAAGTGCTTAACTTGTGAGATGTGCAGTGAACTCACTCTTGTTTATGTCTGTTGATTTTTGCCAGGGACTGCTGTATAGTTTGGTTGGTGCTCAGGGGAATGAGAGACTTTCTGTGATGAATCTTGGCTATAAACATTACCAAGGCATTAATAACTATCCACTTGATTTGGAGCTGTCATATGCTTATTACAGCAATATTGCAATAAAGACATCCCTGGATCAACACAATATAAAAGGGGAACAGGTAAAAAAGTTAGAAGTGTATCTGAATTTGTTTTCTGTGCAAGTTATTTTCATATTTATATTACGTGACCAGAAAATTTTTGTCTTGATTTACAAATATTAGCTCATCAGATTCCTGTCAGATGTCACCCCAGTGGCAGGGGTGTTGGACCAAAGGGTCCAAATCATTCTATGATTCAATGATTGTTACAAAATCCCCCAAATTATATGTATGTATCATTATTGTGTTTCTTAGGAAGGGGGAATCAAAATCAAAATCAGACTCAAGTCCTCAGAATTGTCCACAAGCCTGTCTTTTATTAAAGTCTAAGCCTTATTCTTGGCCCCTAAGTCCTCACTCAAATTTTTAATTATTAATATAATTGGATGTATTTATTAAGCAACTGATCTGCTGTTTCAATATACAGACGATATGAAGTTCCTACAAAAGATGAATTGTCCTCTCCACACTTAAACCTTTTCTATAATCAAAATGTAATGACTTGGTTGTTAAATAGTTATCTGATAAAGTTACAATAAAATTATTTTAGAATAGGCTGCTAAACAAGAGGTAACACAACTTTATTTGTAAAGAATAGTCAAGGTAGGTTAGTGCTAAAATCCTGGCTTATCAGAAAGCATGATTATTGTACAAAAGTAAAGAGATTTTAATTGCTGAAGAACTAAAAACTAGCAGACTTACTTAGATAAGAGTGCTGTGGGTCAGGTCTTAATCAAGCTTTCTGCCAGCCTTTTTAAAATCTTTTGTATGATTTCTGCACAAATGTTAAAGCCTTGAAAGACTTAAAAACACTTCTTTGTCATTTTTAGTTGCATTTAAAACCAAAGGATGGTTTGGGGTGGTTTTTTTTAAGTTGTTGGTATCTTTCCGTATCTTTCTGGTGTAGAATGGACTTACAGTTCTGGAACAAGCCAGTAATTTTTTTACAGTGGATGGAAGAATAGTTCTTAATGCACTGGCCAGCAGAGAAGTGATTAGAATTGTAAATCTAGAACTGGTCATGAAATTTTAGGGATAAGTAAGAAATGGACAACATTTTCTTTTTGGTAGCAGATGTAAATTCACTGTGAAATTCATGTGGAAGTTAATTTTTTTCTGTTCACTTACTCTTCAGGCATTTGTTGAAACTATAAGACTGATGGATGATGAACTGCTAAAAGCTCAAACAAAAGAAAATGGTGATGTCTTTATGTGGTTAAAACATGAAGCAACAAGAGGAAATGCAGCTGCACAGGTATAAAGTAATAAATTTCCCCATTCTTGGTTTTAGATACACTCAGGAATGTGCATCTGTAGACCACATAGGAAGGTTGCAGAGGAGAGTGGACAGACATTTTCTTCTTCCACCCATTATTGTTTCTTTTTTTCCAAGCCTGGACTATTTCTCATGTTCCTGTTCAATAATATCCAGTAACCATGCAAAGGCCATAACAATGATGCAAGGCAGAACGGAAGAGTCTTCAAGTCTTGGCAACCTCCTTCTCTGATCCTTTTCCCTGGCTTTGTATTTGATGCATTGAAATTACTGCTGCTGATCTGAGACCAGTAGCAATATATTGTAATACCAAGCCATTTACATGCATCAAATCTGTCTTATCACTTACCTCTGCACTTATATCCATCCAGACTTCTATGGTACTGACAGCTGTGAAAATAGTCCTGCTGTAGAGTTAGTATCAGGACATTCCACCACTGAAAAGCTCTCTGAATATTGCTGTTAACCAGTTGTTTTCAAACTAGTGAGGGTGTATACTAGTTTCTTCTCACATTTGAAATGCATCTAAGCCTGCAAAAGTCTGCTTCTGCAATTCCAGTTTCAATATTAGCATTTATAGCATTACTGCTCAAGTTGTTTTCTTTTAGCAACGTTTGGCTCAGATGCTGTTTTGGGGCCAACAAGGAGTGGCAAAAAATCCTGAAGCTGCAATAGAATGGTACGCAAAGGGTGCAATAGAAACAGAAGATCCAGTGTTAATATATGATTACGCCATTGTGTTGTTTAAGGTAAGTCATATTTGATGTTTTCACTTCAAAACAAGTGTTCCTATAACATGATGTTTCTAAGTTATCTTCAGTGAGATACGGTAAAAATGTATACAAGTGCTTTTGGATTTACTCTGAAAATCAATCAATAGGCATGAAGCTAATGTTGATTTTTACCAAAAAGGCACAAAAATTTTAAAAAGAACAAAATTTTAAAAACAGTCTAGTTACTTTATTCCTAGCCATATTAAGGATCAAAATACCACCCAAATTGTGGGTCCAAATTTTTCCCAATGTCTTGTCACCTCAAGAATCCAACCAGCTAGTAGGCATAGCTACTTTTACCTACAAAAGTTTGATCCTTTCTTAGAATGCCCTTTATTAGGATGGGTTTTATAGTTGGAATTAAACTATCGCCGCATGCAGATAGTTTTTCCCTGGTGGAAGCAGTAGACAGAAGATGCTGAACTGAAGCATGACCTCCCCTGAGTCAAATAAGATGTATCAGCTAAGTGATGTCACCCATGAGACGTTCAAGCACTAAAGCTTAGAACTGTTGGTGAAGAACTGTTAGGTCTTCATCTCATTCCTTTGACAGTGGAGGGTTTTTCTCTAGTAAATGCCTGCTTAAATTTTGCTTATATTAATTTTGAGCACACATAATCTTTTTTACCTGTGTCTGGAATTATTTTATGTGGATCTCATAAGCATGACATCTGTGTATTTCCCATAGAGATACTCTAACATCCTTTTTCATGAGAGCTGAGAGCTCTTCCTCACTGCCAAACTGTGCACAACCTATGCCCCTTTGAATGCTATTCATTCTTCCTGAGTTGCTCAAAACTAAAAATCTTAAGTATAAAAATCACTTGAATATACTGATGAAATAATTGTTTCTAGACTGAATCACTGAGATTTTGTAAAGCTGTGAAGGGAGGATGAGCACAAAGCTGCTTGTTTTGTTGTAACTGTTGAAGCTGAATGACACTTAGTAGGTGATAGTGTCAATATTAAAAGGCATTTTGGATGTGCATAAGTGAATTTTTATCAGCCTGCATTTGTAAACAATGATTGTTTCACATGTCCATTTCCTAGGGTCAAGGTGTGAAAAAGAATATAAAACTTGCATTGGAATTGATGAAGAAAGCAGCAGCCAAGGTAAAATACAATAAATATTTTATTTTCTAGTTCTGTACCAGGTCCTAATGGCAATGAACTCTGATTTATATAAAATGCCTGTTGCCATAATTCTGTGTCAATACTGCTTGCTTCTTCCACTGTCATTACCATGAATGATGAAAGCCTTATTTTCCCAAACTGGAAGACTAGACCACTCAAAATGAGCCAAAATATCTGTGAAAGAAAAAGAATTCTCTCTACTTACATCTTTTGGAACTTGACATTATTTGAGTGATTTACAGAGTAAATATTTGATCCAGGAGTATGTTTTCGCCTCATATTCCTAAGCATTAAGGGAGAAGACCTGGATGTCCCAAAGTCTCCTGTTTTTTTTCCATGGTAGGGAGAAACATTGACAGGCACCACAGAGCAGAGGAGCCTCACTCCATTTAATGACCTAGCACAGCCAGGTTATCCAGGCCATGATCTGGTCCTTAGAATAGAAATGAAAGACTACCTAGACTTTTAATATATTCCTAGCTCTTAGAACCATAGTTAGGTAAATCACTGACTATGACAGTAGGGCTTCACTGCTGACCACCATCAGAAAAGATCTGTGCCAGTTCTGTGATCCCTTTGAGACAGGAGAGACTGTCTGTTCTACTGCATGTTTGAGAAAGGCTTAAATAAACTGAGAGGCTTTTATGATGTGATTAAAATTCCCTTGATTCAGGATCTGAGGAACAGCTTCCTGGAAGAGTCCTAGAGACATCAGTTTCCTTACTCTCCTTGCACTCAGATACTTGGGTTCTTATGCTCCAATGCACATTTTTTATACAAAAAACATCATGATTATTGGAAAGTTTGTACCAGCTTTTGCATTTTAATATGCAAGTTAATGACACTGCTGGCGTACTTACAGCCCCATCTGATTCACCAGTTTATGCCATGAAGCAGTGACTCATTGCAGCAAAAATAAAAACAGTCTCAAGATTTTCTCCTATTGAGCCAAGATGCAAAGATGTAATAGAAAGTAGCAGTATCTTAAACAGCTGTGTATGATGTTGGTGAAATGCATTTTGAAAGCGGCATTACAAAGTTTTGTCTGTGTTCATTGCTTTCTATTTATTCTCAAGGAAATGTTCTAGTTTAAAAGAAGTGGATTTTTTGATTGCTAATCTTGTCAACCAGTTTCTGAGAGTTCAAAAGAGTAAGTGTCCTGTTTGGCTTTGAAAAGGAGACAGGGGAAAACCAGTCACAGTTTGTTCTTGTCAACAAGTGAAAGTTAGCACATGGCTGAGACTCTGTAGAATAAGATGACACTGGAGTCTTATTCCTCACTCTATATACAAGGCCAAAGGCAAAAGTAGTGGAAAAAAGGCTTTATAACCCCTCGTCCCAGAAGTGACAAAAAGCAGAATCAAATGTGTGACCTGAGACTGCTCTTCTCCTTCCCTAAGGGCTTGCCCCAGGCAGTGAATGGACTAGGATGGTATTACCACAATTTTAAAAGAGACTACAGAAAAGCAGCCAAACACTGGTTGATTGCTGAAGAATTGGGAAATCCAGATGCATCATACAACCTTGGTGTCCTATATTTAGATGGGATTTATCCTGGAGTACCTGGTAGAAATCAAGTGAGTAAATATTTAATGGTACTATTTCTTACATTAGGGCCCAATTTAGGAGTTTTTGCCTCATTCTTGAGGTTGCTCTGTTCACCCGAAGTTGGATTTTGATACCTTTTATCATAAAGGATTTTTCTGGGGAATTCAGTCAGATTGCTTAGGGAGAGAGATCTTGCTCAAATATCTCAGTCAAAATTATATGCATGTGTTTTTATTCTTTTAATTCAGAAACAAAACAGATGTGGGTTTTAGTCCTTCCAGTGACAGCAGCTAGGAAGGATAGTGTGTGCTCTCACATCCTGTGATTTTTAGGGCTCTCAGTTTTGAATTGGAAAGTTTATAGGGAAGGTATTCCACAATAAATGAAAGCAGCACAACCTTGTCCCTGAACTCATGAACAGCTATGCTAGGTTCACATAGCTTCTGTGAGCCTCTGAACTGCAATGAGAAGCCTCCAATCCAGACATGAAAATGTAACTTGAAAATATTACTGTAAAATTTGATACAGTCCTGGTAGATGGCAGTATTTTATTTGATTTTTCTGTGACAGAACCCATTAACATATGTGCAAAATAAATTTTCTCCTAGTAGAAATGGTCTACTTTATTTATATTTATTTTAATTTACTTGGTATTGTATGAACAGCAGCAAAAGTACAATGAGGTAGACTGTAATAAATGCTGGCAGACCTCAGAGCTAAAAAATGTTTCCACTGTGACCTTTTGAGTTCTGAGATCTGGATATAATCCAGACAGTGAACATTTCTGCTGCCTGCAGCAGCAGTGCTCACCAACATGTGCATCTGGCAAACACATTTTCCTTCCCAAGGGACCAAAATACACATTTCAGAGTGGACTGATTATAAGAGTACACCTAAAAGTGCCCAGGTTTCTTTCTTCATCAAAGCCAATGGCAAGAAGGACTTCGTAGTCCATGCTCACTAACAGAAAGCATATATTGGTGGTTAAAAATTTCCTGAAATATATTATTTTGGGTTGTATGCTGGTTTAGAGATTACTGTTCCTGAGGGTAAAATGCGTAGTCACATAGCCTTCCCACTTCTGTAGCTCTGGCCCTGCTTAGTCAATCTCTGTTATCTTTCATAAACCAGCTTCAAAGATTTGAGCACTGTGGTTGTGGTCTGCTGAACATACTGAGAATTGCTACTTCTCCACTGCCTTCATTTGGCATCATAAGTGCAAAAGTTCTGTTCTCCAGGATGCCTTGATAATCTTCCTACTAGTGAATAACTAATTTTACTTTTGTCAGTGCATGCAAGACTTTTATGTTAGTGAGTGTTAATTAAACATTTAGGCACTTTTCTGTTTGATGTTCTGTAATGTTATATTACCTGAATACATTTTTTCAAAACTTTTTCTAGCCTAAACCCTTAAAAATTTAGAAGAAATAATTCATTTCGTCTAAGTACATTAAAAGTAGTTAAACTATCTTACCGTCATTAGCCAGCTACCTATTTTTATTCCTTTGATGAAATGAGTCCTGAGGAAGAAATCTCAATGAAGAATAATAAAGCAGAGTTGCTAATTGTGTCTTATTTCTTCACAGACAGTTGCTGCACGCTATTTCTATAAAGCTGCCCAAGGGGGGCACATAGAAGGAACTTTGCGATGCTCTCAGTATTACATCACGGGAAATATGGAAGACTTCCCTAGAGATCCAGAAAAAGCTGTAATGTAAGTAAGAAGACCATTTATTAAAGGCAAATTTATTTCCAATGTGATTATTTTGATTATTGGTGATTTTTAAGTCCATGGCCTAAATACTTCACAGTGCTTACCTCCATGGCAAAAGGTTCTTCTGCAGTAATATTTGATCTGCATGAATATGTATATTATTTAGATGACCAGTAGATTTTAAGAGATATTGAGTACTTCTACTACTTTTTTTTTCTAGAACAACTCTGAGAGATTGTATCAAACAACTCTAAAAAGTTGTGTCTGACAAAGCCTCGCTTTTTTATTTTAGTTTCAAGAAATATCAGTGATGTGATAGAATTGGCATTTTGCATCAAGAAACAGGCAGATAATTATTGACAGCATCTATCAACTTATGTTTGTTTTCTTAAAGAAACATTGCTGAGAAAAAAACCATAGGATGTCTCTAATAGACTCAAATTAATAGACTTCATGTTCTCAGTCAATCGTTACAGGATTGGTGCAGTGACTACTGTTAAATCCCATCATTCGTCTTACAGAAATCAGATGGTGATCCTATATCCTTTTTGTGTTCTTTGATTCTATGTGAGTTGGGATAACATTACTGGAGCATTACTGTTCATTTTTTTGTTTGCTCTATTCCATAGGTGGGCAAAACACATTGCAGAGAAGAATGGCTACTTAGGTCATGTAATCAGAAAAGCTCTCAATGCGTATCTGGAACTTTCATGGTATGTTTCTTCTATTCTCTTTATTTTCTATTTTCCACTTACTTTATAGCAAGACAAAATATTTAACATTGGGCCATCACCTTAAAGAAAAAAAAGTAGTAGCACTACAAAAATCAGTTGCAAAACATCCACTGATATAAAGGGAAGGAAGAGTTGATCCAAAATATAATTCAACAATTCTGACAGAATCAGGTGAAAAACAAGGAGTTTGTAGTGTGAAATAGTTGTATCAACTGTGGTTCTCATCCCATAATATTTGTGTAATGTACACGGGATTAACCAGAGGAACACCTTGCACTTTTACTATTCTCTCTGTTACAAATCTCATATTTTACTTTCTCTCTTCTGTATATTTCTGTGAAAAGTCTGGCTGCTGGATTAGATTTGTTGGGTTTTCTGTGTATGGTTAATATTGTCTTTTGTGTAAGTATAATATCCAATGAGCCAGTCAAGAGGTTTCAAAATCATGTCCAGGTTAATGCTCCATCTTAGCAAGCTCTGTAGGCATGAGCATCAGATATTGTGTATACAAACATCACACTGTCATATGTGATTAAAACAATGGCTCATTTAGTCCTGCAGCTTCCCCCTGTAAGTACTGAATTAGTGCTTCAGGCTAAGGAAATCTACAAGAAACTTTCAGTGGTATGTTCTGGAGTTACCCATTCCTAGAAGTGTCCTTTTACTCAGTCCATCACAGACATTTCTTCTTAGACTTGAGCCCTCTTTTGAATACCAAAAAACTCTGTTGATATTTTTGTAGTGTGTCCTGTTGTGCAAGCCTGTGACTCTGCCCAGTTCACTTTGCAGTCCTCAGGTAGATGACAGGTAGAGCATTAAGATTCCAGGAAGTCTGGGCTCAGCAGCTAGCAGGGAAAATCTCCTGGAGACCTACTTGGGATGCCAGTGTGTAAATTGCACAGGTGTAAATTGTTGCACTGCCAACCCATCCAAGTAATATGTGTTCTTCAGTCATTGTTTGCAGACACCTGTTTTTACACATCTGTCTGTCATGGTAGTTCGATCTTCAAAGACTGATTTAAAGACTGTAAGTGTTTCTTTTCTTAGTTGCCCTTTGAGATTTAAGGATCAACCAATTTCCCAGCTTTCCTCTGAATTCCTTCTGTAGTCCCAGGTCTCTCTTGTACTAGATGTTTTTACAGGGCAATTACAGGGAATAATTTGTAATCATGCAGAAATAACTGGATAACAGGAGGTTACACCACCTAGTTCTGTAAGAAAAACTGCTTTCACAATTTGATTTAAGTTGCTTTGCTTAAGCAGCTAGCTACTCTTAAAGTCAAATGTGTATTTCACCGTATCTTCCAGTTAGCTTCCAGTTAAACAAGCCATTGAACCCTGAAATTTGGTATAGTTTTACCTTTGTGTTGTGGAGAAAATCATTGGCAGCACTGCTCTTTAATAGGAACTCCAGAAGGAAAAATGTACACCAAGTGGGTTTTTTTATTGGCTTGGGATTTTAAAATGACACACATGATTTAAAGATTTCCTCTTAATTTTAAATGCGTAGTCTTCATAATATAGAGTAGATGAGTGGCAGAGAATATGAGAGATCCTCTCATCTAGTATCAGAATACTGAATTGCTATACTGTAAATGCAATATTAAATTTTACTACTTGCTTTACAGTCAGTGAGATGCATAAAATCCTTAGAGGGACAGAGACTGTTTTTCTATTCATACATTCAGATATAAGGAGAAACAAATCCTTTTTCAAGAAGCTCCATCAAAAAAGACAAGAAAAAACACATCACATAAATGAAATGTAAAGCATACCAAAGAAAAACTCAGGTGAATGTTAGACAGATATATACACAGCTAAGTTAATTATAGATTTTTTTAAGTAGTCTTTTAATAACTTTTTATCTGAAATGTTTAAATAGAGAATTGGGCTTAGTATCAATTCTTCTTTCCCATCAGTCTGGCACTTAGAGTAAATGCTCACTGGAGCCAGTAGCTTCAATGCAAGAGGGAAAGGGCTGCAAATTCTTGAGATGCAGCATGGCTGGTTACACCAAGCATTGCCTGTATATGTCGCTGTTGCATGGTTTTCCCAGCCTCTTACTCTTAAACTTTGCTCGTAAGCAATTTTACACATTTATTTAGTGCTTTTGGGTTTAACTGTAACTAAAATGCATGTTGTTTTTGTAAGGTTTTTCATTAATTTATTTTATCTAACATTAGGCATGAAGCTCTACTGCATTACATTTTAGCAGCTGAAACTGGGATTGAAGTGTCACAGTCAAATTTAGCACACATCTGTGAGGAAAGACCAGTGAGTAAATGAATTCACAGCTCATTATCCTGAAATGAGCCCTTGTTGATGATAATGTGTGCCATTAGTGTCTTACCTGGGATATGAATGAATCAATTATTTTCTTTACAGGACCTAGCAAGAACATACCTAGCAACTGATTGTGTCTGGAGATACTACAATTTCTCTGTTTCTCAAGTCAATGCTCCATCATTTGGTATGTATAAGGAACTCTTTCTAAATTTTAATTATATTTTTTTTTTAATTTCAAAAACTGTGTTTGTCACAACTTCTGTGTGAGCATGTAGGCTGAGGGAAGATTATTTCCTACTAATTATACATTTGCTTTTTCATGTTTTGATAGGAATATCAGGGGATAAAAGGTAATTAAAGTGTTGTATTTCAGCACAGGTTTTCTGAAAATTTCCTTTTTATTGCATTAAAGACTTGGATAAAATTTTAATAAAATAAAATAAAAAAATAAGCCCTGAGGAGGGGCTAGATATTTAGGAGTCTGAGAAGTTGACTCAAAGTTTAAGAAAAAAAAGTGGTAGACTTTAGGAGGTCATGCTCTTTGGTTTATCAAAGGGAAAATCCAAAAGCAAATACACTTCTGTATCATAATTGAGTCATGAGAAACTAATAAAAGCTAAAGGATTCCTTATCTAATTAATTATTAGTTTCTCTCTTAGGGTACAGAGTTTATCAACGTTGATAGAGCTTACCTTGGAAAACTAAAGGATTCTCTTAAGGTCTATTTGCAAATAAGTTACATTCCTCAGGCCTTGAATTTTATTACATCTATGGCTTCAATAGCTAAGTCATTTTGGTGCCTCTGAAAGCTTTACTGAATATTTGAAAACATGGATCTGATTGTCTCACAAGAGCTTTTAAGTGATTTGTAACACTTAAGTGTTACAAAAAAGTGGAAAAGTGGAGAGTAAAAATAATTCATGCTATTCATTTAAATACACAGTGTGGGAAATTTAAATGTATGGAAACTGAATACCATGTGGATGTAGCCTGAAGCCAGGAGCTGAACAATACTGTTAGCTTTCCTGAGGAGTTTGTAGACACCTTAGCAAGGTGTAGTTTGGTTGACCCTTTGGTAGATCCACTGGTACAAGCTTACATTAGAAAACTTCTGAAGGTCAGACTCATAAAATGGGACTGTCATTCCATTTCAGTCTGCTGTAAAAATGTGGGATTTCTAGGTAGCTGCTGTAGACACACAGGCCAAAGTGTAGAAGAGTTTCAAACCATTTGAGGAAAGCTTAGGTCAGGTAAGTCTAGGCACAACCATAGGAGGTTTTTAATGCATTGGCACAGATTTGTGCAACATCATGCTTGCACTTGTCTGACTCAATGCCCTCTCTTTTGATGCATTTCATTACAGTGCAGTGTCACAGAAAAATGTTTGTAAGATATTTGCTGGGCGTTGCTCCCTTCTAGTCCAGGAAAATTGTATCCCTACTGTTGTCCTCGGTTGAGTTGGATCTGAAACTAATAAAATTATCAGCAGCAACATTCTCTTACTTTTGGGAAGGGTTCAGCCGCCATAGTGTCAGGTACAGAACAAACACATAGATGGCATGATTTTAAGCCTCATCAATTTAGTGGGGCTAATCTGACTAAATAAGGCTGCAGGTTGTCCAAAGACAGATTCAGCAAGTGAAAAAGGAATGCAATATAAAGATTCTCAAGCCTCAGTTTTTGTAAAAGCAATGTCATTCACTAAATTCATTAAAGAGAAACAATGAGAGATTTCATCCAGGATAATTACTGTCTGTGGGAGGCTGATCTAAAGTAGCCACAGAGAGCCACAGAGAAAGAGTATATTTGTTTCTTAATATTGTGCTTTAAATAGAATTACTGTTAACTTCTCTATTACATTAATAGTTGGTTAGTTCTCTTGCTACAAATAGTCTAAATGATCTTCTGCTGGTTTCTTCCACAGCTTATTTGAAGATGGGTGATTTCTACTACTATGGTTACCAGAACCAGTCTAAAGACCTTGAGCTCTCCATGCGGATGTACGCCCAGGCTGCCTTGGAGGGTGATTCACAGGTGGGTCTGCACTCATGGCAAAACATCAGAGTGTAGAACAGTCTGAGAATTTAGCTGTGACTGGTTCTTCTGCTTGGCCTCATCTGCACCAAAGAAACCTGCTAGAATAAGTTACACTTATTTCAAAATACCTTGTGAGTCAGTAGTTGCTGTTTCATAATAGGAGATAAACGTAGCATAGATTAATAGTCCTAGAATTAGGCTTCTTTGCGAGCCAAAGGTAAAGGGCCTATTTTAGTGTAGCTTACCTTGGCACAATTGACTTAGTTGTGACCTCAGTATTTTTGCTATTGCAAGAGGAAGAATTAATAGCTGAGTTGTGTTCCAGTCCTATCCTCTGGCATTTTATGATTAAAAAAAAAGAAGACTAGCCCATTTCCCTTGGTATATTATACCAAGTGAATCCTGGGGTGAATTTTCTTCGCTAACAAAGGTTTCATCTTAAAATGCTTTATAATTAAAGAGCACACCATTGTCACATTACCAAAGACATGCAGTGTTTCACCACTAAGTTTCCTGTTCTCAGGCTCTCTTGAAGTGTCCTGGGTGCAATAGTCTGTTCTCCCTGTCCCTATGGCAACATCCCCAGACAGTGTCTTGTATGTGAACTTATCAGAGGTAGCGTGGGTGGGTTCTCTTTTGAGCTTATTGGCACAGAACGTTACTGCTAAATTAGAAAAGGAAAGAAGAGATGCATAAATAGTTACTTTAAAGTATGAAAGTCAAAATGATGGGGAATCCTGTGAAATGTCTCATGTGTCTTCATCTTCATGACTCTGCAGAAACACAGGGTTGCCTAAGACTTGTCCCAATAAGCAGAATCGTAAGATTAAGGACTTAAATTGTCTGGAGGAAATTTCTGCTCTCAATTTCACTATTCAGATTCTGTTGGTCTGTAGAACTATGTGAAGGGGAATTGAACAGCAACAGAATAGAAATCCAGTCTTGCTTTCACTCTTATTTCCCTAGGAGATAAAACATGGCAGTTTGATATGGTGACTGTGCCTAAAAGCAACTAAAAATAAGAAAGAAACTATCTGGAAAAAGATATGAACTAAGAAGACACTTATGCTTCTTTTGCATTTTCAGTATTTACCTGAGCATATATGGTTAGGAGAAAGGGCTCTTATTCCATGAATATCACATTATACTGAACAAATTTAGGGAAGACACAATTATTTAGATACTTAGTGCTTAAATACAGATATGAAAATTTAATGTTTTTAAAAAGTGCATTTTTTTTTTACTGTTAGGGTTTCTTTAATTTGGCCCTTGTCATAGAAGAGGGCAACTCCATACCTTCCTATATTCTGGATCACTTGGAAATTGATCAAGCATTGCATTCTAGTAATACATCACTTCTTCAGGAACTGTATTACAGGTGAGTCTTTTTTACCCTTAATCAGCATCTTTTGGTTTTCCACGTGAGTAACATTTGCTCTGGAGGACAGCAACTCCCGTAATTATTAACTTTGTTCACTTTTATGATTTAAGGCAGGTTAAGGTCAAGATACTTGAAATTCTTAAATTCCCTAAATGTATTTCAGTTTATGCCTGTTAAAGAGATGTGATTATATGTAGTTACCTGAAAGAGTAGGGACTGGATTCAATAATCCAGGAGGTCTTTTCCAGTTCAATATATTTAAGTTCCTGAGTTAGACACTGGTGATCTATGTGCAGTCCAAACCAGTATTTCATTTACAAAGGTAGCATAATTTAATACAGAACTTTAAAAGGTGCACCTGGGATAATAGCAATCCTTCCTATTGATTCTGCAAATATATCCTGGCTGGCATAGATATTGTGGCACAGAACATTAGATACCTGAAAATGTCACAGGTCTGCTGCCTGAATGTCCTGTGCCGGCACTATTCATGGACAAACCACCTAGTGTGCTCTGTTTCCAGTACAGAACTTGGGTTTCCTTTACCTTTACAAAGCAACAGGTGTTAGAAGGCACAGTGGGAATGTGAAGCTTACACAATATTTGGTGAATTTGTGGAAGTGCCTTTCAAGTATTTGAAGAAGGAGGAGCTAATGGTTAGCACATGAGGCTGTGAATGGCAAGTGAGTGGTTTATCATCTGTTTGGCTACTGAATGACCCCCAAAAAGTGGAGATGATACCAACATTAAAACCTCATTTGTCTCTTCACCAATAGTCTGCTGAAATTGTTCTTCACTGCAGTTAGATGGAACTTGTACCCTAAATTACTTGCACTGCACATGAAACTACTAGTCAGACACATAGGGGCTCTGGACTATCTGGGACTGTAAGCATGAGTCTGAATTCTGCCTTCACTTGGGCTGAATCCACCTGCTTTGCTGTGAGAATAATTCTAGAGTTGACAGTGCTGAAGGGTTTTCCCATCATCATACAGTTTTGTCCAAAAGGGCACATAGTTTTCTATATTTATATTTTTTGTGTGTGTACATATATATATATATATACATATATATATATTAAGTCTATGACTTAATAACTAAGTTATATGTATATTTATAACAAAATTTATATAGAAAAGATATATCTATAGATAGAGATATATATGTCACCACTCTTTCCTAAGCTTTGTAGAAAAGAATCAATTGAAGCTTAAAATAGATGATTTATAGTAGTATATATATACTATATATATAGAGAGAGAGAGAGAAGTATATATAGTAGATGAAGTCCTATTTAATGGAACTGAGAAAGGTGCTCAGCTCACCCCACAGGAGGTAGGTACCTTGTGCTAGTCAGCTAAAACACCCTCCAAGCTCTGACTTCGTTGTGCTATACAGCATTGGCTCTAAAGGAGCTTTGGCACCAGTGGGCTGTGTAGGCAACTGAATTTTGTACATTGAATTTTAGATCAAGTCCTTCTGCTATTGGCTCACATTAGTTAGAATGAGAACTGTGACTGCTTTGGAAGTGTAGCCTGGATGCTTAGACTCATTGTTGACTAGTAGATAAAATAAAAAATACACTTCTAGGGTAAGGTATTCTATGCTTAATAAGTTTAAGCTGGTATTTTTCTGAATTTTTATTTCACATCTGTGAGATAGTGATGATGATACTTGTTTGGTTATCCGGATTACTGGTTCTGGAAACCCATTTGAGATTCCCAGATGATCGATGTCACTAAATTGTGAAGGAGTAATAATTAGTTGTTTTAATCTTGTTGTAGGTGCTGGAATAATAGTAACCAGGAATCAATTAGTCCATGTTCATTAGCATTGCTTTATTTTTACATGAGAGTTCTCTGGAACAATGTTTTACACTCTACTCTGGTATGTATTGCTCCTTTATTACATGCACAGTTCATTTGGAATTCTGCCTTGGCTTTGCACTACTCTAACGATGTTTTTTAAATTATTGTTACAGATCTACTTCATGGGAACCTTTCTTTTATCAATTCTTGTTGCATTTGCAGTGCAGTCTTTTCAGTCTTTATCTGGTAAGTATATGTCATAGCAAAATTGAAGAAAGAGGAGTGATCTTTTTATGTCAGTAAAACCATCAAAAATTAAAGCAGAATTCTAGGTTTGATAAAAGTACCTCTGAGTAGTAGCTTCATGAACACGTATCTCATTTTTTTGATCATTAAAAAGGGGTAGATGAAGCAAAACGTAACTTTAAACCTGTTGATTTCTGAAGAACTTCTCTTGATAAAGGAGCTTGTTAATAAAAACATTAACTGCATGTGATTATTCCCCATCTCTCAACATGCAGTATTGTTACAGTAATTATATGACTTTGATTCCCTATGTAGTCTCTGCAATATACAAAATGTGTTTCCTGTTTCATAGGACCAAATCTCTTCAGATACAAGATGGGAAAAAAAGTAAGGTTCCAAGAGCTGATACATTGGAGTAACTTAGAAACAGTACTGTTAACAACAGTAATAGAATCGGCAAATGCATTCAGTCAGGAGTTGCAGACTCCTCCTGTCCTAAAAGAGAAAGTTTTGCTCTATGTTGTCTCTTTTGATGGGACAAAAAAATATTAACAAACAGAAATGCTAGACTTCAGTCTATTAAAACTGCCATCCCATTTTCTATCATACTGAAAGAAATATCAGAGACAAAACTACATTGCTGAGTAAAGGGAAGAAAACCCCTACCATCACATGAAAAATAATGAGTCACCATTTAAAAAGCATTTCCCACTTCAGTCAAGTGTTTCAATTCAGATCATAAGACTTAATCCGGAAATTGTAAATATTACCAGTTAAAAGAATTTCTTCCACTACATACATTTTCTTATGTTGTAACTCCAGTAGGCAGCTTAAGTGTATGTCAGAAAATAATGTTTTCTGATATATTTCTGTAATAAAATACTGAAAAAATTACTTTGACATTGATAACGTACACCTATAGGAAATAGTATTTTTAAAAAGCCAACACAATTAATCTGAAAGGATTATTTTAATTAAGACATGTAACTCTGAATAATATGCTGAATATGGAGATAATTCTGAAATCCTGCTTTCTTTTCTTACTAGCTATTAATTTATGTAACTTGGGAATCATGCAACAAATTTATAAAATATATAGTTATAGATATTCTTCTTTCAGTATTTCCAAACCTTTGAATATTATCTTTATATGTAATTTCACATCCACATAATATTTAAATATTGATTAATGGACTTGCTAGACACAGTGGGCTTTTCTTAAATAATTTCTTTTGATGTTCTTCTGAAGCTCATAATTCTCCTGGAAGAAGATCAGAACCGTTGTCACATGACGTCCCTTCTTCCTTAGGGAATGACAGTGAGGACACTACCAGACCAGTACAGCAAGATGAACCTACTCTTTTGAACGATTTATCACAGCAGGAGTCAAACCCTCAGAACCCTCTTGTTACCAGCTGAAGTGTAGTTTTCCTAAGGTTGACGGTCATTGGGAAGACATGATATGAACAACTATGAATCTAAGAACTGGCAACCAACCTTGTACATGGCATTAATAGTGCAGTCCAACAGCTGAAGTTGTAGAGAAGTTCACTGATCTGACTTCTCCACTATAGAGGAAAACCATCCCTATAATTTATTTAACTCCAAAGAGATGATGCTGATTATCTCATTACCCAACACATGATCATACTGTATGTCATGGAAGGACCTGGAAGGAAACCTGCGAGGTCTTTGCCTAATTGAAAAATAAGCAAACAGCCCACAGGTTTTAATGGAGTTTTACTTACACATCTAATCTCTTATTAAATTGCTTTTGCTGCATTTGAGCTTATTTATTGGTGAAATTAGCAAAGTTTTCCAAGTTTGAATCATGGAAATTACATAAAAGCAAAACCTATTCACCAATACTTTCCAAGTTCCATGGAGACTAGTCAAGACTTCAAAACATGCAATGGTAACAATGAGGCTTGTGGTGTTTTATATTCAATGCTAATTTTTCAATGTGAAAAGTGTTTTGTTTTGAAAGAAAACACACCAGGAATATTTGCAATATGGTCATAACATATTCATTATGATTGCTAGGTTTTAGTCAAAGTTTTACAAGCATCCGCATTCCCTGGTGGACACAACAAAATGTTTCTCTTCCTGCCAAGAGCCACTGATTAGAGAAAGGAGCTTCCCAATGAATAAATAAAAGAATTTTTATTGTCATCAGGTGACGCAAAGTGAGCAAAAATTTATTTTTGTATTCTTCTGTAGATAACACTGGCAAGGATTTATTTTATGTTCTATAGTGACTCTAAAAGACACCTATTTAAGTGACAGTTTATTTGATACATGTTGGATGGGACATATGGATAACATGTATAAAGTGCAAATACCTTCTATCCGATTTAAAGCTGTCTGTAAAGTGGCTGTAGGAAAGGTCTAACCTTTACAGCAGGTGTGCAGTCACCTCTGCAAAATGATGTAGATCATAGACTATAAATTGCATCAATCTATGCATTATTGAGGGTTAAATCCACTCGTCTTGCACTACATTATTTACTCTTGTAAATAAAAATATTTTTTTAATTCAGCCTGTATGTGGAGAAATTTTTTTTAAGACACCTCTTGGATGAAATACTATCTTGCTGTTGCAATCTCTCAAAATCATTATTTACATGTCTGTTTTCTTAGCTTCAAATGAGACAATCACCTTTCACTTTCTTTGAGGAATACAGTTTTCTCACAGAGCAAACCTGAAATATTTTGTTTTGTTTTTCATGCAAGATGTAGGAGGTTTCAGGAAAAAAGGAACTATGTAAAAGGAAAAAACCTCTGACCTTCAAGAGAGATTTTTATATTGATATATAAATGTCTATACACATACCATCGAGGCATGTTTCACTTGCAGAAAACTGAAGATTCAAAAGTGTTGAGAGAAGAATTGATGCTTTGAGACAGCAATTCCCTTGACAAGTCATGGGATAAAAATGAAGATGTTGAAGCTTCTCCCCCTCCCACTGAGAAAGTAAATTATGTGCCACGTTACTGAGTTTTTAATTTGATAACAACTGCGCAAACTTTTTGTTCTAAGTACAGTTGTAGATACATATTTTGTTCTTTCTAGGTATAAGTAGGTATTTTAATGTGTTAGAAAGGAGCTTGACTTTACATACTAACCTGTTATATTCACTGGGGTTAGATTATGTATATTTGATACCTATTGCAAATGGTCCCCATTATTTCTGTTTTGAGTTGCAAAAACTTGTGCAGCTAAATTTCATTATATCAAATTCCTTAACACAAAGATATGGCTATCTCAAGAGCCTTCCAAACTGTTGTGTTTTTTTTTTTTTAGTCACCTAATGAAAGAAGATTCTGCATCTGTATTAAAACTGGAGCAGGTTTAGATGGTAAACCCAGAAGCATTGCAGAAAGTCAAGTGTAGACCTTGAAGGCCAGCAGACAAACGTCACAACATAGGCACAGTGTTAGGTACCAAATGGCACACACAGTTAGATATGCACACTCAAATAGTTATTTGTGAACAAGACAAATCTTACTTATAGTTAGCTACGCATTAAAGGTGTATTTTGCTACATGTCACGTGTAGCAAAAGTCAAGCTCCCATGGTAATCTCGTGGGAGTTTGTCAGTGGTGATTGCAGCCCATGTGTTGCAATCTGGGAGTTCTCCAAGCAGCAGTGGTTTAGATTGTGTACATACAGGTCAGACTTAAGTGTTAGCACTCCAGCTCACTGTGTTTTCCTCTCTAAAGCCCATATTCTGAACTCGTATCCTGATATTAACTAATTTGAAGAGTTTTGCCAGAAACGCAATTCAACATCTATATTTCAGAAGGCAATTGCTGAAGCTGCAATATATTTCATGATGCCAGTAGTTAATAGTTACATCTTTGTTTATTGTTACCTATTACATCAGAAGTTCTGCCAAAGTATTTTAAGATAAGCAGCACTTCACAATAAACCTGAAGGCTAAAATAATACTAGTTATATTATTAACCTTCACTTCTTATAAGATCCAGGGGGCTATTGACAATCTAGAGAATCAACCACTTCCCAGTGGGAGAGAGAATGGTTATTTACGCAAAGCAGCTACAGTTCTATTACATCCACAAGGAAAGCAGGGAGAGAAGGGAAAAAGATTTGCTGCATCAATAATTATTTTTCATAAATTGAAACATGATCATTGACGTTTATAATTTCTGCAGCCCATGTTGAGTGTTCAGATAAATAATAGTTTAATAGATAATAAATAGTTTATTTACACATACTTAGTAGAAGTTCAGCCATCTGAATGACAGGTCATGCATAAGGGAGTGTAAGTGATGATCATTTTTCTTTCTCCCTTGGTTCTGCTCAGAATCATCTCTAGCAAATAAATCATGGACAAGAAAGAATTTCAGAAGGGTTATTTACAAAATAGGTACCAAATTCTCTAAAGTGGATGCAGTTTACACCAAGTAAATGGATTTGTATGTTACGGAAAGTGACAGGGAAGAGAGGTTACCACATACAGTGTATCAAAGTGCTATGGGAAGAAGGGAGAATCAGTAGGTGAAGATAAGCTGAAAAAAAAGAAGTCAATGTTGAGCAGTTCTGAGTAGTTACCAACTACAGCTTTATGAAGGAAACAATTCAAACCAGTTCTGAAAGATTTGTAGCTATGCTGAAAAGTTTGTTCAGCTCTGAACTGCATGGTAGGGTAGTAGCAGGACAGGGCCAAATGTGGGGGGCATCCATATGGGAGTGACTGACCACTGACTCCATGGTGTTGCCTCCCACACATACAGTGAAGAGCTTTGCATCCCAATAAATAGGCATGAGAACAGACCTAAAGTTCAGTATTAATACCCTTGCTAGTATTTTTGTAATCCCATTTGAGCTACTGGAAAAGCACAGCTGATCTTTGAAAACCACATGTGAAACATGGATTATCTGTGAAGAGAATTGATTTATAGCAGATCCTTGTCTGCCCCCATTGACTAATGGACTATGGCATTTAACACTGGATGTTGACCCTTATCCTGGATGAAAGGTAGAACTAAGGTATGAAACAAAGTTGAATAAGCTTTGGCAGAGGAATTCCATCCATACGCTCTCTCCTTCCTCCCATGGATGTGTGAACTCTATTAAAAGACTGGGAGGTAGAAAGAGAGCAAAAATAAAAGGCTGGATTTTTTTAAGAAAAAGCCCAAAGGTAAGAAAACTAAAGAATGTCAAAGGGAATCTGAGCATGGAGCAATTTCCTATGCTGTCTTTTTAGATGTAGGTGACAGAAACAATTACTGAATAATCAACAGAAAATTATAAATAAAAAAACCCCCACAACATCTGGAATATAGGTGTGTTAGAAATGCCTCATAGCCTCATTATTTATCTAAATAACTAATTCCTATGCCAGGAGACTTCATTGTATTTGAATAAGGAAAGTAACAGTGAGTCTATGCCTAAGTAGAAAGCGTCTATGTAAAAGCAGCCACATACAGATGAGTGAGCATCAAAATCAGACTAGACAGGAGAAATGAGTAACCAAAATGGAAAGGAAAAGATACTTGCATTATTGCAGTATATACTAATGTGACAGTTACAGTAATCAAGAAAAAAACCAAAAAATACAACCAAGCAGAGGCCACATCAACTGCAGCAGATCAGATATTCTGAGGCACTGGTATTCCAAACTGAAATTGCATCAACAGTGCTGAATGTCTGTTGATTTAAGAGACTTCAGTTATTGACAAGTGCTATCAGATGCCCATCCACCTTTGGGCATCTTAACCCATTAGAAGAAAACTGGCTGCAACAGCTTTGTTTATAACTCTGTTCAGTGATCTTTCTGCTAATGTACTCCTTGACCTCACTTCCCTCCCCACTTTGGATTTTCTGATTTCTGTTGTTTCTTTCATTTGTCCACACTGACCTCCCCTTAATCACTCATAAACTGTCTAGATAGCTCCTAATGCTCACCATTTCTGTTTGCTCTTATCGGTCATGCCAGGTGAGCAGGAAACAGCACAAGTCCATTATCAAACCTAGCACCCTTTTTTGATAGTCTGCCAAAGTAGGAACTGAGATACCTGCTTGGCATTATCTATCTGTTCATTACAGCATGTCCTGAGAAATTGATTTACACTGCAAGTAGTTGTGCAAGGAAGAGGCATATCTCCCTAGATAGATTTGTATTAATAAACTAACCAAGGCCAGGCTCTGATGTCTGGTTGTGGTGAGTTAAACTTTTCCTATGAACCCATTAACCTCATCTGCTGCTTCTTGGGACCAGTCTTGGTCCATAAAGGCCCCAAAAGGTTCACAGCCACTGTCTGGGAGGATTCTTCTCAAATGGGCTTGAGCTAGGTCAAGCACCACACCCCCAAACAGCTGAGGTAATCACAACCTGGTGCCCAAGCATGTCCTGCAGACTCTGTTCAGTTTAGTTTAGTTGTGCAGACAAACCAAGACTGCCTCTCTTACAGTCCACGAGGCTCCATTCCACCCCCAGGCAATGACTGAGATTAGTCCTTCCAATTTCACCAGCCTGTTTATCAGTGTGAGCCATCCAGCAGTCCCAGTGTGTTCAGAGCTGTTTCAAAGGCTTGCTTTCTTGAGAGAAGTGTGCTCAGCCTGTGTTAGTAGAACACAGGACAGCCTTTCCAAAAAACACCAGTACTGACTAACTAAAATGAGAAATTAAAGTCTTGACTCATATTTTATCTTGTTTCATGAAGACCAAGTTGTAGCTTTCCCCTTCTGTTCTGCACAGTTAGCAGTGGCAATAACACTGTCCCTGCTTTCTTGTCCCTTATCAGCTCTGTCTTATGTCCTACCCAGGTGACAAGATTTAGGGGCTCCTCTCTCTCATCAGTGCTCATTTCTCTTCCAAGCCCGTTCTAGTTGCACATGGACATCCTTTCCAATTGAATTTTTTAGTTAAACACAGTGCACTAGTCCCAGAAAACAAGTAACCCATTTGCAGTTCAGTTGGTTACAATACCCGTAGGGGAAACTCAGATACACCTACTCTAATGTAGAAAACTCTAGGCTAGTTCATTAAACAAATATTAGATGTTGCAGAGGATCAGGCAGCCTGATCAGGAGAAGGAAGTGGGTGAGGCCTTCTACCGGCAGCTGTAAGCAGCCTCAAAATCACAGGCACTAGTTCTTGTGAGTGAGTTTAACTACACTGACATCAGCTGGAGAAGCAACAGAGTCCATCCAGGAGGTTCCTGGAAAGCACTCATGACTACTTCCTGACACAGGTAGTGGAGTTCCCACCAGGAATAGTGTGCTTCTCAACCTTGTCCTAACAAACAGGGAAGGCCCTTCAAGGTTGGAGATGTGAAGGCTGGGGGCAGCTTTGGCTGCAGTGACTATGAGATTTGGAATTCAGTATTAGGCAAGGAGGAAACAGGGCAGGAAGCAAGATTGCAGCTATGGACTTCAGGAGAGCTAACTCTAGCCTCTTCAGGAATGTTCTTGGAAGAATCCCATAGAAACAGGCACTGTAAGGAGAAGGGATTTGAGAGAGCTGGTTGATAGCCAAGGATCACTTCCTCCAGACTCAAGAACAGTGCTTCCCAATGAGCAAGAAATCAGGTGAAGGTGTGAAGAGACCTGTGTGGGTGTTTAAAGAACTCCTGTCCTTACTCAAGAGAAAGCAGGAAACACACTCAAGATGGAAGTAAGGTTGGGTCACTGTGAATGAATACAGGGATATTTTCAGAGTACATAGGACTGAGACTAGGAACATCAAGGCCCATCTGATATCAAGTCTGGCCTAGGATGTCAAGGACAAGAAACTTTTCTTCAAATACATCAATAATGAAAGGAAAACAAGGGATAACGTGGGCCTGTCAGTAAATGGAGGGGGACTCTGGTAACAGAGAATGCAGAGAAGGCAGAGTTACCAAACACCTTCTTTGCATCAGCCTTCACTGACAAGATGAGCCCTCAAGAATCTCTGATCCAGCAGACCAAGATAAGGGAATGATGGAAAGAACACTTTCCTTTGGTCAAGGAGAATTAGGTTAGAAATCACTCAGGTAAACCTGACATCCACAAGTCCATGGGCCCTGACTGGATGCATCCACAAGTGCTGGGAGAATGGCAGACACTAGAGCAAGGCCTCCTGTGATCATGTTTGAAAGGTCATGGAGATCAGGAAAGGTATCTGAGGACTGCAAGAAAGCAAATGTCATCCCAGTCTTCAAAAATGGCAAGGAGGAAGACCCAGGGAACTACCAGTCAGTCAGCCTCACCTCAATCCCTGGAGGAATGATGGAGCATCTCATTTGGGAGACCATCTCTATCTACATGGATGACACTAAAGTGATCAGGAATAGTCAGCATGGACTCACCAAAGATAAAGCATGCTTGGCCAACTTGCTTGCCTCCTATGATGAAACAACTACCTGGATGGATGAGGGGAGACCAGTGGATGTTTTCTACCTCAACTTCAAGCAAGGCTTTTGACACTGTCTCTCATCTCGACAGGTTGGAGAGATAGGCAGAGAGGAACCATCTAAAATTCAACAAAGACAAATACAGGGTCCTGCACCTGGGGAAGAGTAACTCCACACATCAGCATAGACTAGAGGCTGACCCACTGGGGAGCAGCTCTGTAGAGAGGGACCTGGGGCTCCTGGTGGACAACAAGCTGTCCATGAGCCAGCAGTGTCCTTGTGGCCAAGAGGGCCAGTGGTACCCTGGGTTCCTTAGGGAGAGCATTGACAGCTGATCAAGGCTGGTGATCCTGCCCCTCTACTCAGCCCTAATGGAGCTCATCTGGAGTGCTGTGCCCAGTTCTGAGCTCCTCAGTACAAGAGAGACATGGAGCTCCTGGAACAGGCCCAGGGAAGGGTGACAAAGATGATGAAGGGACTGGAGCATCTCTGTTACGAGGACAGGCTGAGGGAGCTGGGCCTGTTCAGCCTTGGGAAGAGACAACTGAGAGGGGAGCTCATCAATGTCTGTCAGTGCCTGAAGGGAAGGTGGCAGGAGGATGGAGCCAGGCTCTGCTCAGTGGTGCCAAGAAACAGGACCAGAGGGAATGGGCAGAAACTGATGCCCAGGAAGTTCCACCTGGGCATGAGAAAAAGCTCTACTGTATGAGTGAGGAAGCACTGGAACAGGTTGCCCTAAGAGGTCTTGGAGTCTCTGTCACTGGACCTATTCAGGAACTGTGGGAATGCAATCCCTTGCTATGTGCTCTAGGGTGGTCCTGCCTGAGCAGGGAGGTTGGACCAGATAACCAACCAACTCTGGTCTCTTCCAACTTTACCCATTCTGTGATCAGAATTTTTTCCTCTAGATCTTTTTAAGTCTTTACTGCTCAACTGTGTCTGACCCCAATCAATAAGATTTTATAATATCACCAGCAGCCTTCAGAAGCACTAATAGGCTTTAAGAGTTAATTTTCTGACCTGAAAAGCTGCTGCAGATTAGAGACATGAATCCAAATATTCCAACACCTAGAGTAATTGCCACATTCTTCAGATAACCAATTCGAATTAAGAGGATTTAAAGTGGTTGTCTAGACTGATTAAAAGCATGTCCTTACAGAGGCCAAAACCCACCAGAGGAGTGACAGCCATGCAGAGATAACCATGGCAAATGCAGGTTGTGAGCCCTTGGTGCCAGAGCCAGAGGCTGTCAGGCAGCAATGTTGCTGCCCAGCCTGGTTTTTCGGACTCTCCTAGGGCAAATTCTTCTATCCTGCGTGGCACTGCATAAGTGTGCTCTGCAAACACACCCTCTGTGCCTTTACAATGTTAAAAGGAGATAAAAGGTTTCATTTTCATATCTCAAATATCTTGTGCCAATGCACAGGATACCCTTGGCACTTGGATATTATCAGCCCTGCTGAGGAATAGTGCATGACAGAGTTGGTTACACTCTGTTGCTGATATGACAGATAGAAACCACCTTATTCAGCATTTCAATTAATAAAATACTTATGCACCCTTCCAAAAAAGCTTTATTACCTTATGTAATTCAGAAAGAAAGAAAACAAGAAAGAAAGAAGGAACCAGACTAGCTTGCAAACCCCTGCCTCAGCCTATTTACCTGGTGCCCCAATGCCATTATGCCAGGAATATTTGGATTCTTCTGTGATGCAGTAAGTACTTCACAAAATGATAGGGGTACATGCATAAAAAAATTCCCTCCTTCAGGTGAAATAATTTTTATGGCCGTAAGTCTGCCTCTAAAATCCGTAACATTGGAATTCCCCAGGCACCCACCTACCCCACCATCACTTGCAGATGAAAGAAGAAATTTAGATATCTACCCTGTGTTTTGTGTACCTGCCTCATATAATTCCAGAACTGTTTGAAGGAGTGATGATTGGAGTCAAGTTTAATAAAGACCCCTGCTGCAAATATATAAGATACCTGCAATTGATTCTTTCACTTAATCCAATTAAAGTGTTTTCTTTGAAACATTTAAATGGTTACACTAGTGTTAACAAATACATGCCTAGGACAAATAAATTCAGGATGCAGTTTTTGAAGATATTAATGCTACTTCACTCAAGAATAATTGATCTAAAATATCTTAGCTATTGATCTCCTTGATACAAGACACAGCTTAACCCCAGCAGGTGACTAAGCCCCACACAGCCACTTGTTCACATGCACATCTCTGGGATGGGAGGAGAAAACTGGAAGAATAAAAGTGAGGATATTTGTATATTGAGATAGAGAGTTTAAAAGGTAAAGCAAAAGCCATGCATTCAGGCAAAGAAAAACAAGGAATTCTTTCATGTGTCCCATGGGCAGGGAGATGTTCAGACACCCCCAGGACAACAGAGCTCCATCACATGTAACAGTGACCCAGAAAGACAAACATCATCACTCCAAACGTCTCCCTTTGCTTCTCCCAGCTGGATGTGCTCAGTATGATGGAATCTCCCTTGGCTCAGTCGGGGTCAGCTGTCCCAGTTGTGTCACCTCTCAACTCATTGTGCACCCCCAGCATCCTCACTGGTGGGGTGGGGTAGGGGCAGAGAAGGCTTTTACATCGTGTAGGCACTGCTTGGCAACAATGCAAACATTTTCATATTGACAGCTACTCTCTAGTGAGGAGATAACTGTCCCCTCCCACCCAACAATAATGGGTGAAGTCCAGACTGTAACAGTTCTTGAACCCAGCTTGAGTTCATAAATCATGTTAGATTGCTGATGGTGAGTAGCAATCCCACAGGAATCATCTCAGACTTTGAACATCCATACCTGGTCCAGGACATGGCTGGGGTCTGGTGCTTGTACCCTGTAAATTTTCCAAATTTTTGCTATAGTTTTGTGCCAGCAGCCCCAGCATATATCTCAACCACTGAAGGGTAGTCCATCCCACTATACATTTATTGGCACAGGTGGCAAAAATCCATGAGGGGCATAATCTACATCACAAGACAAATTTATTTTACCTCCATTAGATTCAAAACATGGGATCATTCTCTCAGCATCTTCCTTCTAGACCTCTGTTTGTGAGAAGCACACATAACAGTATCCTCAGGATTTGTGTGCCATCAATTTAAAAAGTGAAGAATTAGAGTGTTCCTTTGAACATTTGCATTCAGATGAAATATCGTACAAAACCAGCAGGACAGTTTCTGATAGAAATGGGACATTTTTGCAGAAAGACTAGACTTTTTTCTCTCCTACAGATATAATAAATAATCAACTGGTGTTTTCCCATCACATCCACCACACAGGAACAGAGCAAGCTTTGACTGCATTTAGAACCTCCACACAAGTTAACTCATGACTGGGGAAGAGAAAGAAAAGAATAACATCACAGCAATAAAAATCAACAAAAAGATTCTCAATGAGTACATCATTCAGAACATTGCTGACATGCCCGAGGAAAAAAAGTCCTTTCCCCACATCTCCTCCAGCTCAAGAAGATACTCTGAATAAAAACATTTTTCCTGTTACAATGCTGTGGATTCAGACCAAGAAACAGATGCCACATTATTAAAAAAATGAACACTTACCTCCTCATTAAACAGCCACAGTTTTACACTATGTATCTCCAGAAGCACCCCTGCTCACCATGAGCAAAACTTCAGACACACAAATACAGAGCTGTTTCTGACTCATACCAGCAAGCCTGAAGCTACTGCCCCTAGGAAAAGTTGTTTCTCTTCGGTCACTTCTCAGCTGTTTTCAGGCCCTTTATTTTGCTTTTAAGCCTCCCCAGCTGTGCCCCAGGAACTGTGATTTGGCTATTTCAGATACTTTATTTTTCTAGAACAATTTTTCTCATCCTTTTTGAGCTGAAAAACTGCTTGAAACTTTTAGCAAGAAAAAAAGTTTACCACCCCACCTTGAATGGCATTTTATTGCAATCCAATAGATATAAAGTAAGATTTTGGGGGCTACTTCATTATTTTTCATTTCTACTTAATTTTCTTATTTCCATGTATGGAAGCACATGTGATTATTTTAAAAGAAACAACATCTTTGACTACTTATGAAATCTTACCCAGCACCAGTTGTCCTACTAGTCATTTGCAGGCCTAAGACTAAGAACTGCCCATCACACAGCCTGCACATGCAGGCATTTGAAAATTGTGCCCTGCAGAGGCTGAGGTCTATGCCTCCTCCCAAGGTGAGCAAGGCACCTGGCCCAGGTGATGAAATTTTAAATTCCTCTGGGATTTGCAACTAGGAAAATTGCCAGGATGTGTCAACAGATGGTGCTGGAATGGCCCTTTCTTCTGGTCAGATGTGAAATCCCTTCTCAGCTCTGTGATATTCTCCAGTAACCAGAGTTTGGTTTTTTGAAAATGCCCTATGTACACTACAGGAATTCTGCCATCCAGTCTCCCTTGTTGATTTTAAAATGTTGCTAAGCCATATAAATTCTGAATTTGATGTGAAAGTAGTAAGTGTTCACCATCTAGTGAGGAACAGAGCATTTTGTAAAACTCATGCATTTACAACTCTAATATCTAGACTGGCTAGATCTATGACTGAGCAAAAGAGGGAGGAGCCCTCACTGATCTCTGTCTGTATTCTGCCCTGTGTCTGAGCCAGCTCCAAGCCCCGGTGTCCAAGGCCCAAGAACCAAGGTGTCCTCAAGACCCTACAGCTCCACCACGTGAGAGGGGGTGAGTATGGGGACAACCCCTGAAAAGCAGACCTGGCTACTGGATCCTGCTGCATCTCTCCAGTCTTCACTGCCCTACAAACACCCAGATGCACCCAGGGGTTATGTTTTGCCCTTGTGGATGCTCTGGCTGAGTGGTCCTTCCAGCTCTTACCAGCTTGAGATTATGACCACCGAAACACCTTCCATGACAACATCTATAGTGTCTCTGTGGAAACATTTTCATTGACTGAACAATTACTATTGCTCAAAACTTACCCAATGGGGTGTCCTGAAACTGGGTTTTAATTAAAAGTGACAAAGGCTGAGTAAATGTAGCTTCAAACATTCCTGACAGTATAGTGTGACAAGCCTTTCCTGGCAAAGTACTGCTGCACACAGTGTAAGAAAGCCCAAAAGCTTTACCCCAAGCTGTGGCTCAATGTAATCTATTCAAATCACCTGTTACACATGGTCAGGATGTCTTAACCACTTTAAAAGTTGCCTCTCAGGTATTGTACCTCTGACTCACATCCAAGAGGGGCAGCTAAATATGACTTGGGAAGAAGTTAGTTTTACTAATAGAGGAAGACTCTTAGTGGTGCTCTCAGGAAATATTCATATCCATCACAGGACAGCTCATTGCAACCACTTAATCAGAATCTCCAAATTCACCAAGAAACAGACCTCTCATTCTCTGAAGGGACTAATGGTGACCTTGAACTGTCCACAAATTAATCTCTCGGACTCTTTCAGTTACTGGTTTCAACAGTGTTGTTTTCCTAGCTGTAATATCTCAGCTTTATAGCCACTGGTGTCTGGTTATTTTCCCCCATGGGTCATTCTTCCAGCTGCAGGCATCTGTTCTAAGTGTACCCACCTGAACTGTTTGCACACAACACTCCATTGTGTGTGCACGCCCGAGGTGAAGTGGCCTGGCTGCTGTCCTGCAGAGCAAGGGAAGTCTCATCCATCCCTCCTCTGGCAGTGTCCAAGGTGAAGCCCTGGGATGGGATGCCCCTGAACACTGAGCTGCTGTCTCACAGCATCTCAGTGAATGCTTTGAGTCCATCTTATTTAGGGCTTTGTTGAGATTGTGAATGCATGGCTGTTGGTTACCTGACTAGGAGGAGTGGACTGGAGCTACTTCATGCGTAACCATGAGGTTCTTTAAGAAGGACTGCCAGCTCCATGCATCTGGGCTTAGGATGCCTTGCTTGGCTCACCAGGCATTTTGTTTTACTCCGAGGGAAGTAAAACGTATTGCTTTCCCTGTGTCTCAAGGCAGTATTGAAATTGCTGCTGATGAATGCAAAGTGCTCCCTGCCTGCTCCCATGTACATGCAGTCATTTATCCATCAGGTCCAGCCAGCCACCCAGCCCCAGTACCAATTCCACCTCATCCCACCCCTGGAAGTCCTGGACTGTTTTGGGGCTCTGTTCCTCCAGCCCCACTCCTGCTCTGTCTGTGATTCCTCCATCCCCAGCAACCCAAGCTTGCAATGTGTTGGAGGGATGGAACAAAACAAAATGTCATTTCCTGCCCCTCCTTTTCCCAAGTTGAGTGAACATCAGCTTGGGGATTCCTTGGCTTAGCAGCATTGATGTGTTTGAGGGGGAGGAAGAACAGTCACAGACACAAAAGACTGAAGGCAGAGATGGGGTCCCAGCTGAGACACAATGAGCTGCTTGGGATTTCTTCTTTCCTCTGTCCATGGATAGAGGTGTCAGCTCTGAGCGCAGTGAGAACATGCCCAACCTGGCCAAAAGCAGCAACCAGGCTGAGCAGATTTCCCCAGGATATACTCAGACTCAGCTTATTTCCACTTCCAGCATACAAGCCTGTGATTTGAGCTATTGTGGTGTCATTTTCTCCAGAAATGCTCTTTGTGTCACACCTGTCCTCAAGCACAGGCCAAAGGATGCTCTGCACCTTATGGGTGGGAGCAGCTGTATGCATCCCACTCTGCTAGGGAGTGTTTGAAACTGTTCTAGCACAGTCTTTGAGGAAGATAGGGAAATTGCACTAATGAGTATCTTTAAGAAAATTTTTTCAGATGATACAACAGCAGGAAGCAAGAAACAAGAGTCAACACCTTTTGTTTCTACTATACAGCAACATCAGATCCAGCCTTCAAGCTGGTACCCATTTGAGATCCAGTGCCTGAGGCCATTGCATTAGTCAGTTAAAATAAGGCTAATTCTCTCCTCAGTCACATGAGCACCAGTTTTCCTAATGTCAATTATGTCCATGTATTGCCTCACCAAGGGCAGCATTTGGTCCACAAATTGTTTGTATGTCCTATAATTTATGCATTTTGCATTGTGTAAAAAACCTCCAGTCTATCAACTGTGGTGTTGGTTGCAAAATATCTTCTCCTGTAATTACCCTGATTGTTTATGTCATGGTAATGTGTCCTTAGATGTTGAGCCATGAAAAAAGATTGATACACCAGAAGTGTAAATGGCAATTAGAGAATTTCATCAGGTGCTGTGTAAGATACAATGCTTGTGACAGTTTAATTCCGGCCTTTGCTCTGCTTCTCTTGTTGTCTTGTTGAAATACTCAGATCTCAGTTGTTAGGGGAAACCTGCTTAGGGACAACTCCATTAAATCAGTGTGATTACTATCCAATATGCAAAGCAAACACTCAGTTCTCTTGTACAGATCATGTGTTTTCTTTGTAGTAGAATTATCATAAAGGGAGTATGATCTAAAGAATATTCTGCAAACATATCGTGAGGGGGTTTACACATCCTGTGTCATGCCTCTGGCATGCAGCAACACCAGGAGTGGCCATTATATAGTGAAAAACATCTGAATGCAGATGGAGTGCTTGCAAGGAAGCACAGCCCACTGAGATGATGCAACAGAAACATGGCCTGGCATTCCCTGCTATGTGTGTGGTATCCTTCCTTATGCAGTTCTTGAAACAGTGGATTTTTGTTTCACACCGCTCACTATTTGTTTTTAAAAGACCTGATGAGATCCTGTGCTGTTGATTGTGTATTAGTTCAGCTGCTGCCAGGGGTACCACACCTGCACCCCCAAATAATTTGCTGTGAATCAGAGAACAGCCTTTCTCAATGGCATGGCAAGTGGCTGTCCAAAGGGCCTGGCTGGGTGCCCACCACCACCTGGTGAAAAGAAGGAACAGATGATGGAGCATTCAAGCAGCATTTCAGACTAACCAGAACGCTGCACATAGGTAGACCTGGTGCAATTCAATGCAGTTTATAAAGAATTTGAAACTGGGGGAAGCGAATGTGGCACTTCAGCAAACACTAAAAAAGTGCAGGAGCACCAAAAGGAGCTATGGACAACATGGAGAAATTGCAAGCAGAGGGGAAGAGGACAAGAGAACAGGCAGTGAGCTGAAGTGTTTTTTGCACATTTTGAAAGCTTCTGATGAGTGCAGAGTTCCGTGACTTAGCTGCTATTGGTTAAGTAGTGATAGGCATCGCTGAACTTTGTCCCAGGCAGTTTGGAAATAGAAAGGTGGGTGGCACAGCTTGTGCCAGTGCTCTGGGTGTGCTTTGGTTCCCAACAGACAGCAAGTCATGGAAGGTGATGAATTACAATATTTATGCACGGGTGTAAGAAGCTCTAAGTTTTAAATCATGGGCCTAGGGTGCTTCACTTTCAGAAGAAGCCAGTCTGCACTATGAAATACTTCTGCTATCTTCATTTCAATAAAATATGGTGTAATTAGAAATAAGAGGTGTTTTTGGGGCTGGTTAATTTTAAGCTCATAATTAGGAAGTTTAATAACATTTTCAATACTCTTTAACACATTTAAAGATCACTTTTTATTTCCCTCTGTCTGGTTAATTTTAAGCTCCAGAGGTCATGTGTGATTAAAAAAATAAAAGTAAGATGGATATTTTTGCCTGTTAGAAGCCATCACTCAGGTCACAGGGCAAAAGGAGCATTGCAGAGATACTCTGCTTGCCAGAGAATACAGGAAGAATCTGAGCCTAGTACAGTGACACAGATCATTTGTGGTGACTCGTCATGCATCCTGTTGCCACAATAGCATTGGCTTTGCTCTTACATGCTTGCCTTCACTAAGAACAGTCTGTAGCACTCTGCCAGAAAATATCTTGACCCACACAGGTGCACCAAGCAATTCTTTTTATTTTTCTTCATATGAAAATCTGTCATTCATATGAAAATATTGGACACACGGGTGCTTTTCTTTAGTGCTCAAGACTAAAAAAACCTTCTCATTTCTTGAACATTTCAGCATCAGCTCAGGCTAGAACTTGTCTGAATACTTATTTTTCTGCAAGATTCCATGATATGTATACAAATAGATACTACAAAAAGATTTTTTTTTAAACATCTCTTTATTTTTACATTCAATGCATGAGGACAGACAAGATGAACATTCATAACAAAATATAAAGACATATACTGCCTTTGAAACAGTTAAAAGATAAAGTGTTTAAGAGTTTTAAAAAGTATTTTAGAAATATTGTAGTTCCAAAATTTCTCGTTACAGAAAATGCAAATCTTTTAGAAACATAATGTTTAATACCCTTGTGCATTAAACCATATTATGAAAGTCTATAGTTGTTTTTCATCTTTAAGAAATCTGTCTCTGCATTACTAACAATCTTTAAGTAACCTATTGATGGAGACAACAGTCTCCATAATACACAGTATACATAGTTACAAACAATTGAAAAGTTATATTACAAAATATACAGCAGTTCCTTTTTACATTTTTATAGACAAACATTGCATAGTTTTCAAATATGTAGTATATAACACAATCACGAGCCTTTTTCTCTATAAGTTATGAAAAATTCTGTACACTCAAACAATTATAAATAAAGCGTAAATATCTTTTAGTAAGAGTGTGGAGGTGAGTGTACCAGGACATACCATGCTGTATTAAACAGAAATATTTGTTGGAATCTGCTTAACACAATGGCAGGGTATGGCCTGGAGGAAGGAGAGGAGACCACAGGGGAAATGTTACTAAGAGGAACAGTAAAGTACTGATATGCCAGACAATTATTACCCTGATTCTTTTGTAAGAATTGCTTTACCACAGTTATTATCATTGTTCTTGATGGATTTGCTTCAAGAAGCAAAATAAGGTGCATGTTGTTCAAGAAATGAGTAAAAGTAGACTAAAATGTTTCCTCTTTCAATGGGTGGTCAATGGAAACTTAAGATAACTTGAAAACAATTCTGGATATTTTTCTCATATTTTTTCCCAAAGAAATAGGGCATGGCAAATGCACACTGGGATTTAAAGAAACAGATTCAAAAAGCATCCAGAATTGTGAGAATAAAATGAAGAAGAATTACTGAAAATATAAAAATTTCACTTTAAAAAAGAGATGCTGACAAAATTCTGTTCCAACAATAGGAAGCATAAGGAAAATAACTTTAAAAAGAACATTTGACATAATTCTACTGTTTGCTACTACACGCCAAAAGAGCAGAACTATACCAAAACTAAATCTTTTTGGAAATTCACTCTGATTCCAAGCATTTTGTCACTGGCTCACAAATACAGAAACAGAATCTCAGTTTGAATGTAATTTGCAAACACTTAGTTTGTCAGTTTTAATGTTAGTTTAAAAAAAGTAAATGAAAACTATTTTCACTTCTAAAATGCATGTATTTACCTGATTGCTGAATTCCAAGCTCTGCAGAAAACAACTGTTCAGAAGTAATTGTGTTCTAGCAGCACTGAGTTTTGTTACACTAAGGGTCTTCTCAGCATTTTCATCACACATTTAATTTAAAATTCAGCCACTTAAGTGGGCTTTAAATGACACTTGGTTTACACTCAGCCACCTAATTTTTTTGGAATGTCAGTGATTGGACTTCAGATATTGTCCCATACTCAGTAATATCTAAGCTTGTGAAAACCAGCAGAAGTACTGAATGCATCTTTGAAATTATTTTCTTCTGACTTTGAAATTATGCATTCTGTCAGCCCAAGATTCAGTCTCTTGAGCACTCACAAGCATTTACTAAAACATCAATAAGGTAAAATTTGGGCACAAGCAGCTTCCTACCAAGTATTGCACTACCCATGGATTTGCTAGACATTGTAGTGGCTACACTCCTTATGGATGTTTTTGGGGATTTGGATTGCTACATACGTTGCTAGTAAAATTCACATTATTTTTGAGTAGGGTGGTTCGGAGCACAAAGGGGTAGTGAAAACCTCTTTCCCTCCAGTAAACATTACCAGATGCCCTGTGCTAGCCATAATCTGCTCTGCAGGCTCCCTCTGTTGTAGGTCTAAAGCCAGTCTCCACTGCTATTCTGGAAACTCCTTTTGTGGCTCAGGCAAATGGAGCCACAGCTGCACAGAGATCTCCTGGCATCAGCCCAGGCTGCCACAGCTCTCTCCTCTCCTGCATGGCCACTTATCCTCCTTCCTGCACCAGTCCATAGTTGTGGGATTACATAGTGGACAGGACTGAAGAGGACCATCTAGAGAGAGGAATGGCCACACAATCACATCCTCAGTCAGTCAAGACCTTTGGTAGCAACCCAATGTCTCCACACACAATTCTTAACATTGAGAGGGCAGAGGGAGCAGCAATTACTCTTATGGTCTTTAGCCTGAGATAACAAAAGATTATAGCTCCTGTCCCCTATGTTAGAGGAGACAGAGAGGGCTCCAAATGGGCTTATGCACACCCTTATGCCAGAGTAGGACTCCAAGATCTTCTGGAGGATGTCCCAGCATTCCATTTTCCTTCACACACATAGAACAGATTTTGTCTATTCTAGGAAAGTTTTCCATTTGGACCACTGCAGACAGGCCAATGAAAACATTAGGATTCTTTTTTCTTTCTTTTTTTTCCCTTCTTTTTCCTTTTCTTTTTTAAATTTCAAGGGCTTTTTAGGTATTATGAAGTAATTTCTGTTGAGTCAGTAGGTCAGAAAGGCTGTTATACAAGTGCATTATTTATTGGGTTTTTAAAGTTTGAATTGATTGCCACTTCTTTTCATCCCTCTCTTCATGGGACTACATCAGGATTTCTTTTCTTTGCTACTGATAATATTGGAGGAGGGTACCACATAGTAGATCCTCTGTGAGCAAATCTGTCATTAGCTTTGCAACTGAGCATAGATTTTCTAGGGACTCTGTCAAGCTTGTTTGACTCCCTTCCTTGATGAGTGATGTATCACTGGCTTCAGAAACCTAACAAAATGTTCACTCTGTCCTCAGTGCAAGGTCCAAGGTGGTTTTGATAAGCCTGGCTGTCCTGTGTGTTATCTCTGCTAATATGCATGGATCCAATACTATAAGGCTGTGTTGTTTGTGCCTGTTTTGTCAACACAAGCTACAGCTGGTGCCCTTCTTCCACCTCTTTCTTCATCAGCCATTGCCATGGTGTTTTCATAAACTTCCATTGTTTTTAGCTGCTTGTCTTTGGCACCCTCCTGTTCAGCATTGACTTTGCAACACTTGCAGAAGCCACAGCAGTGTTTCCCACAAAAAGCAAGTGAAGACATAATTATATTGTCCCAGGGCTCTAGGGAGTGCATCCAGATAGGTAGGAAATCCCAGTTTTGGAGCTTCTCAGGCAGTGAATGTGGTCGCCTTTTCTGCATAACATTAATTACAACCATAGCAATAAAAAGAGCAAACAGGGGAAGGCAAACACCCAAAAGGACTGGCCAGCCTGCCAATGACAGACCAAATACAAACAAAGGCAAAAGAAAGAAACAGACGAGAAGATAAAATATAGCAAACCATCTGTACTGGGCTGTTATATTTCCCAAGGTCTTGGCCATGCGGATTGGCAGGCGGGTATAAGGTATCGGATAAAACAGAATAATCCCAGAGACATTGAAGAAAAAGTGGCACAAGGCAATCTGAAAGCAAAAACATTTGAGAAATTCATTAGCTAAAATGCCATTAAATGCTCCTACCCACATGATAATTACTTCCAGCTCTCAGGAAAGAGTACTGTTGTCAATAAGGTGTGGGAACCATTGGGTTTTGCATCCATAAATTTTCAATGAAAACATTTGGTATTGAAATGAAATTAAAACATTTTGTAAATTTGGTATCACACATAGACTACAGAGAAATTTTTAATGGTACAAGCTTGGATTTTACAAAAAAATGGCTATAAGTTTATAGGGCCCTGAGGAGATTCCTGGAAGGGGACTTTGTCTTTGGGTCTTTATAGTCCTTTGATTCACATACTTCAAAAATTACCATTAAAAGGCACAGACTTGCTGAAGCTTACAAGAGTCACTAGGACAGAATGAGTATATATTGAACGAAACAGTACATTCCCTGCTCACCTCATCCTATTTTAATTCTGTAACTGTTATCAAACTAAAGTAAATATGAAAGTACAGGTGTTTATTTATAAAGGGCATTATAAAACCAGCACATTATCATGAAATCTGAGCTTTATCAAGATAGCATCTTCTCATGATTACATCTGTTGCCTGAGGACAATAAAATTACTTCTGTAATTTTCTTGATTAATTTTACCTACTAAAGTCATTCATCCTGTTCACTAAGGAAATATTATTTTTTCACTCTTTGATGTAAAGCATTCATTCAAATATTATCTGCTACCAGGTTCTTTACTGGGTGGAAAAATGGGAGGCTAAAGCCAGGCTTCCTAATTTTCAAGTAGTTTGAGACAAAAAAAGAATTTGATAAAACCCACTTAAATTACATTTACAATGAGAAGAATAGATGCCATGATGCTCACTGCAACGTCAGGTAGATAGAGAGCTTGCCAGCTTAAGGATTGTGCAACCTTCACTTAGGTTACAGGAGTCCCTGTACACTTCATGTGCACAGTCCCTGTACATTTTCACGACTTAGGGTCCTGAGAGGAGAGTTTACAGAAATCAGTAACCCACAGAGAATTCTCAGTATGTGGGCACAAAACACCAAGCAGCAAAGTCTCCACACTCAGGAGTCAAGTGGCCTCTCCTGTCTCAGTTCTGAATCAATTCACACAGATTAAGACAACTCATAATACCAAGATTAGCTATATATTGATATTCTGAGAATTTTTAATGCAACCTTTTTGCTCTAGCAGTTGGAGTGAATCCATTGTCATTAACAGCACACACAAAATCAGGCACAACATGAACAGCATATTTGCATCACAACCACTTTTGTCAAGTTTTTCTTCAGAAAAGTTACAACTTCCAAATGAAGTCAAGAAAGCATTGTTTTATACTGACCTGTAATGAATATTTTAATGTGCTCCCAGGACTTGCTAAAGCTGCAAGTATGGCTGTTGTGGTTGTGCCAATGTTGGCTCCTAAGGTGAGGGGGTAAGAGCGCTCAATGCTTATAACACCAATGCCTACAAGGAAAGAAACATGACTGAGCTGGTTTCAGAATGATGGAGAAGATAAAACACGGGGATAAAGAGCACAGTATTTACAACTTACCAACAAGGGGTGTGATAGCAGATGTGAAAACAGAACTACTTTGGACAACGAAGGTCATACCAGCCCCTGCAAGCATAGCCAGGTATCCAGCAAGCCAAGTGAAAGGAAATGGAAAATCTAAAAAAACAGAGGGAGAACACTGCTGTTAGCATACCAGAGTGATCTGTGTAACAGTAACAAATGAGTGAAGACTGTTAAACACTTAAAACATAGATATATTGTTCCCACATTGGGTCTCAAATGACAATTTGGGGTCAGTTCTACTACTCAGATTTACCCTGTTTGCTGTGTTCCTTCTACAGCCTTGCACCACTGCACACTTTGAGATGGATGCTAGACTAGGTAGACATTTGTCCTGACCCAGGGTAGCACATGTGTTGTGATAAAATTAGGTACGAGAAATGTTTCTGCAGAGGTCAACACAAAACCTTCTGGGTGTTTTGAGAGCCTTGATTTCAGCAAGCAGGCAGCCATTGCATGGATCAGATATTCTGAAAGCTCTGAAGACCATCCTGAGAGAACCAAGGTGTTTGTTCTAACTAGTTCCAGGCAGATTATCTCCTAAAAATTCACTTGTTAACTCTTGCATAGAACAGCTAATTACACTGATTAGAGAAACTAGACACAAATGTCCCCTGTAGTCTGCAGATTTATAGAGAGAGCTGAGAAGTGAGGGCTTCATCAGTTGGGAAGACACAGAGGAACACAGAGCAGATCCTAGATTAAATAAGCAGTAGCTGTCAGCTATTTACTTTCTACCCCTTGTTTTTTAATTCAGGCATTGTTCTTTGCCCAGGAGAAGAGATGACAACTTAGGGAGTTTGTTGCCTTCTGTATTTCCCTGAACTCTCACTTCAACCACAGCCTGAGATCTGTGCCAGGACTGCTTTTCTCTGCTAGTTTCTAATCTCTCCATTAAAGAGAGTATGAAGGAAAACAGCCAGGTGGAAAGAAAACCCCCTAACATTTGCACTCAACAGATCCAGGCTGAAAAAAAATGCCTGGATAGCACAGGGAAGGACAGAAAAACACTATTCAAGGCTGCCTTATCCTGCTGAAGAGGGGGTTAGGGAGCAGAGCAGGATAAGATTATTTATTACTACAAACATTTTTCAATTTGCTTTAGAAGGAACATGCAGACCCTGTGCCAGAGCAGGCAATCACAATCTCAGGACTTCGGTGCTATCTTTTTAGGATGGGAACACTACATTTCTAACAGCTAATGATTATACATCTAGAAACAGAGCCTGGACTTTGGTCTCTCTGCTGCATTTCTCAATCAAGCTGTTCACTAATGGATTTTTAAATGAAAGAAAAAAATGTGTGCGAGCAAAGAAGTTGGGCGGTGTGCATGATTTTCATTCAATAGTATTTTCTTAAAAATATTCTATAATGCCTTCCAGAAGAGGAGACATCAATAAACATGCTCAGTGTCCTTGTCATTCCTGAAAACAATCCAAGGAAAAGCAGATAGTTACCAGTGTTGATTGTCTTCTTGATAATACTCGCCACTTGTCCTTTAAGCACAGAGTTTAATAGCTTAACAATCATTATCAAACAGGAGCACAGAACAAGCAGGGACAAAGCCAGAAGGATGAGCCCGATGGCAAGATCAGGCAGGTCTGAGTTTGCAAAGAGGTGTTGGCCTGAAAAAAAAAAGGAAAAGAAATTGGCCTACCCATATTTTTGCTTATAATCCTAAGCCCAAATTGGACCAAAGCACACACAACTTGAGGAGTTGATAGAAAGAGGGAAAATGCAACCTTCCTTCCTCCACAAAAGCCATGTCTGAGTGAGGCAGGAGAGGTGCTTCTGTAGATATGTTTATAAAATACCCAGAGGCCACCCCTCCTGACCAGGCGGGAAATAGGTGACCATGTGCACGCGAGAGTACAAAGGCAGGAGAAAATTTTGGGGTGCTCCAAGCCACATGGTGGGCCAGCTTTTCCCAAAGGTGGCTGCATGCTTGGGAAGGGTTGTTGAAAGTCCTGCAGGGCATGCATAGGGATGGAGATACCCTAGCAATGATTACAGCAAAGTAACCATAGCTCCAAGCCATCTGAACATCGAGGGTGACATGATACTGAAGACCTCAATTACTGGTATCAGGCAGCATGGAAAGAGATCCATCTGCAGCCAGATACCATGATGATGCTGGTAACTCCAGTTGTGCAGCTAGAACAGAGCACCTGAGGCAGTGCCCACAATAGTGCCATGTGTCTGGATACACCTCTGAAGTGGTCTGTTAGCACTATTAGAAAGATATATACTATATACTTTTAAGTAAAGATATGGCAGAGAAGCAGTTCTACTACTTACATTTACTGATGTACTCTGTTTCACTTATATTCGTGAGGGTCCATGTCTCGTTTCCCACTGACCAGCAAAAGTCAGGAGATGTGCAGTTTTCGGGAGACGGAACTGTGACATTGTGCAGTGTCTAAAGATTGCCGGACAGAGCAGATAGTTCAGTCATCTACAATCCTCTAATAGAGTTCACATAGAGTTTTCGAATTTTACTACAACTGAGATTCATCAGCTAAAAGTCAGAATTGTAACCTGGCACCACATTAATGACATGGTAACATTATGCATTCTTAAAATAAATGATTATGCTGTTACCCAAGTCAGTCAGCACAACATTTAAAGATTAAAACATCCTCAAAATCTTCTACATTGTAATAATCACCTCACCAAGCTACTGATAGCTAAGGAACTTCACTACTGATGACAGTTTTTGTGGAGTGAGGTTCATGTTTGTCTGCAGTTGTGAGACACTGGTGTTCCTTTTCCAGCCAGTGCCACACCTTCCCTGGTCAAAGAAAGACCCCTTTACTGACAAAACAGTGCAGTTCATGGTCTGATGAGTACTACAGGACTGTGAGTCAGAATGCTACAACACTAGTGCAGCCTCTCTTGCTGGATGAGCACAAAGTGCTCGAGCTGATTTTCTGTGCCTCAGTTTCCCATGTCAGTAGAAACAGAAGTGCTGCTACTATTTTAATTTTCAAAGTTCCAATGCTGTCTAAGAGCTTATTACAAGCACTATGATTAGCATTACCAAATTACTGAATTTCTGTGTGTACCACAATAAAACCTTCCTTATAAGCCCTCCTAGCCTGGACATATTGCATTCTGACACCAGGTCCATAAGTCATTATGCAGATTAAGGAAGAGTTTGCTGACTGAGCTGCACTTCCACATGAGAGTAGCTAGCAGCCAAATGGACTCTGAACCGTGCTCCTGAACACGAGGCATCTTTCCAAAGTGCTTGAGTGATTTTCTTTTGCAGAAATGGGGAAAAAGAAATCATATATTTTTGCTGCTTACTTCTGACTGACACCTGCATTTGTACCCCACTTCAGATGATGCACGTGGGCAAAGCTGGGAGTGGATCTAGTGCCCCTACATCTCCAGAGAGTGAGTGCCTGGTCTCCAGGCCCACCATCCTCTAAATCTTTACAAACACAACACAATCTTGCTTCTCATTTTCCCGAAATTTTTTCAAACATTTGAGTTTCAAAGCAGCTGCACTAGATCAAATGTTTGTTTTGCTTTAAACATATGGGGTCTGCATGTATTTATCCTTGCCATAAGTCTGTGTAATACGTTTTGCTAGAAATTAGTTTAGCCTACTAGGAATGCAAATAATTTAAATTATTTTCCTTTTCCCCCACCAAGATCAAGTCAGAATTCTGGGGGTTCCACATGTTTTTCTAATTTGACTATAAGCTTGGTCAGTAGATACACAGCCAAAATACTGACAAACACAGAAAAAAGTGTGCAACTAGAAATAGACATTTCCTTCAGCCTGCACTTTGGTGTAGTTTCTTGGCCCGTGTAGGACTCAGGGGCTCGGACCTCTCCAGCTGAGGATCAGGCTGTGCCTGGGGAGCAGTGAGGGGCACCAGGCTGGGGCTCTGACCGAGGTCTGGCAGCGGCACCCCAGCCCCAGCCCCCTGAGGTGAGACACCCAGAGACTCTGTGGGGTAACCTGAGCAGGGTTTCAGGTGAGCACAGCCCCGCTCCGGCACTATCTCCATAGGTAACATTTCACTGGCTATCCAAACTGTCATTCAATAGGAGCTGAGCACTTAATTTCAACCTCCACAGTGTGTCCTTAAGTATCTTCTGCCTCAGGACTTCAGGAATTACTTTTCCATACATGCCAACAAGTAGAACACTCTAATTAGAGAATCAAAGGATATTTAATGCCGTAATTGCTAGTTAGCTGAACAATGCAAACCAAACACTCAGCTCCACAGTTTACCAAAATACTCATTGGTGTCAATCTGGGCAAGAGATTCCTCCAAGCTGCAGGGCTGCTTGGGTGAAGAGGAACAGGACACAGCCCCACAGAGGCTTTCTCCAAGGGCAGTTTTCCAAGAAAGCCACAAATAGCCAGCTGCTGCCAGATCATCCTAACACACGTAAAACTAAAGCTGATTAGATCAGTAGATAAACGTTGGTTGAAGCAATCTTTTCTCTGGCCTATGCTGCAGATTTTTTCCACTTTCAGGGAGCTGGTAGAAGTATTAGAGTTTAAAGGCATTTGGGTTTGAAAGGAGTAAAAGAGTTGGCTCCAATCCACCAGTTCTGATAGCCAAGGACCTGCACAGTACTAAAAGCAGCCAGGTCAAGGTCACCATTGGTGACCATGCTTGGTTTAAGTGGAGCAAAACCTACATTAAATCCTTTTCATTCTTTTTCTGCTGATAAAAACCCCACCTTCATTTTAAAAAATCTAATTTCGTAATCCTATGATAAGGAGCATCAGCTACGGATCAGTAATATATTTCCTGAGGTACCTGACAATTAATTTAACATGATACTCACCACATTGGTTTCAGTGACACACCAGACCTTTACCAGGCTCTTGTTTTTTGCTGATTCGTCATTAGTAGCAATTGCATTTATTACTGATTTATCAAGCTTAAAAAGAATAAAAAGATTTTTAAAAAAGCATTATTCCAGCTTGTATCACATACTTCTGTTCAACCCTACTCAAATTACTGCTTTTGGAAGCTCAACCATACAAAATCAGCATGACTCTAGTGCTGGAACTCCTGCCCAACAGGTGGAGGGGAGTTACTCCCAGGAAAAAAGGTACAATTCTATGTGCCCAAATGCTTTGTCTCATTCTCCCCACATCATACCCTCCCTCATGCCACCCTTTCTGCTTAACCAGCTGCTATGACACAACTGTCTGGCTGTATTTACTGTCACTTCAGAAACTGTGTGCATCCCCCTGGCCTCCAGATGCACATGATCATGTCCCATAATTTCAGAGTCATCATCAGGTCCGATGCTGATCCTCTGGCTGTGGAGGGTTGTCTCAGCTGGTGCTATCTGCCAATGCCCAGGCAACAGGCTGCCCTCCCATACATCCCACATGGCTGTGTTTGTCCTCACCTGCCTTCCCAGTCCTCCTAGCCAAGTGAAATGTGAGGGAGATAGAAACTGGAAACATAGAGCTGGGGCTTTATGAAATGTGAATAAAGAGAAGAATTCATCTGCTAATGAACTTTACCCCAAGGATACAGAGAAAGGAGTTGAAACCTTCTCATACTCAGAGCATTTTGATTAGTTGTGACTGAACCAAATAAGCAGCTTCTTTGAAGTGAGAAAGAGCTTACCTCAATGATGAGCTTTGTAAAGGGGTCTGTGATAACTTTTAGTAGCTCTGGGGCATCCTCACCACTTTCAAGATGAAACGACTCAACTATGACATTGGTGAGATGGTAGAGATAGCCAGAAATAACTTCAATGGGCAACAGCGCAAATACAGCTAGCCAGTTAAAGAAATCATGGATTGTTGCCCCAGCAAAGGCCCTGCAAGAAGAAATTTAAAAACAGAGTTGACTTTAATTAAGCAAAATGTGTAAAACACTAATCAGTTATGAAATCACAAAAGTAGAGATGAAGGCCATTTCAAGGTGGGAATAATTTGATTTCTGGGGTCAGGGGAGATAGCTACTTTGTTATGGAGTGCTAGGTTGGCTCCACACTCTTGACCAATTAAAGAGCCAGATAGGTGAGTAAAACAAGAAAAACTAGAAAAGACAAAAGAGATCCTTAACATGAAGCTGCCAAGAGTACTTGCTTGAAGAAAGAAGTGGCTGTACAGCCNTGGGGGGGGGGGAGTTGCCTCTCACCTGTTTTTGGTACATTTTTAATCCCCAACCAGTCATTGCCTCCAGGACCTGTTCTCCCTGACTCCTAGGGCAAGAGGGCTTTTCAGCTCTCCCACATATTTCTGCAAACTGTTGGTGTATAGCTCCCTTCCATCTTCTCTTCCAAAGCCTCAGGAACCACATTCTTCCCTCAGAGGCTTTGGCTGAGAATATTGCAATATGCCCAGTGTGCCATAAATGACAAGGTATCAAAATCTCCTATCTGTCCCAAGTTTACTGTCCTTCTCCAGTAAGCCTCTAATGAGGCTACTAATAATGCTCCATGAGCTCCACAACCTCTCTCAGGTCGTGGCAATGTCAAGTGTCAGTCTAAAAGCTGTCACTGTAGATATTTGACAGGTAGAACACTTAATTTCTCTATATATACCAGCTCTGGCTTTCTGCAGACTTAAGAACCTTCAACATTGAAACCTCTTTCAGGGAAACCAGACCAAATTCATGTAATATTAACTTCTTATACAGCCCTCCCATAAAAAGACATAAAAAAATGCAGGTGGTATAGTAGGAGCACTTGAAAATTTATCCTCATGTAAGATCCTTTAAAATGGTGAATTCTTACAAACCCACAAAACTTTTAAAGGATCTTGATATGTTTTTCTTCAAGTGTATGAAGCCATACATGTAGGCAGCATTATACCCTTGCCATGGCCATGCTTCTGACTTTCCTACCTAGAAAGGTTGAACGGCTATAGTAGTCATAGGGAATATAGAAGAGGACCAACAAAAAAGAAAAAAACAATTTTCCAGATTTAGAGTTCAAGTACAATACCTTCTAAATTCATTCCTGTCCCCAGCTTGCATAAGTGCCACAATTGTGTTTGTAACTGAGGTGCCAATGTTTGCTCCCATGATAATAGGAATAGCTGCTCTAACAGTCAACACTGGAAAGTAGAAAAGGAAACACTGAATGAAAAAAACAGATCATCAGCAAGCTCTATGCTTCAACGAAAATTTCTACTACTGTCAGTGGAACCCTGACTTCCCTTGATGTCAGTGGGATTAGCTCCTCCAATCCCAACAGGTTTGCTTTTATCAAGCCACCTGGGAACCTGGCGCTCCCATAATCCCATGATCCCACTGACACTATGGCCCATGGTTATCCATTTTCACCATGTTAGGGGGACAGATTAAAGTCTCTTCTGTCCCAGGCATTTGCCTGCTTACTGCAGAATTTTGAAATGATACCATAGAAAAAATGAAATTCAGTAATGGCCTAACATGAGACAAGTATACAGATAATTCCAAAATTAAGTCATCCAGTGCCAAGGCTTACAATGATTTTCATTGCAGTTGTGGTTTTACTATTATTACTAGTACTACTACTACTATTGCCACTACTAATATTAACACCATTATTATTCCTTTTTAAAATTAGATTTTATATCAAGGAAACAGCTGAGAAAATCTTTTCCTATAGTCTCTATTCTTTTACACAAAGCCTCCACAATTTGAACACAAGTGAGAATGTTTGCACCTGAGACAAGGTTTGTGAGTGATCTCTAGGAAGATGGTGTAAACAGACTTACATGTGGAGGACACCATGCTGACTATAATGGATGAGGAAGTACTGGAACTCTGTACCATAACAGTCACCAGAACTCCAATCACCAGCCCCGCAACAGGATTCGAGAGCACTGAATCATCTTTAAATATATCCCCTGCTGCTTTACCTATAAAAAACATATGTGCAGAGTGTGGGAAATACAAGGTAAAGTCCATAGAAATTATCAGAGTGTTTAATTAAAGATCATTCAGCCATTTAATTGATACATATATAACCATGTTTGCTATCCCAAAAAAGTACAATGCAGCCCAGGGAGCCAGATTCATGTCCTAGACTCTCAGCTTCTCAGTTTTTAGAGAATACTTTATATTCTCTCATTTCAATGACCATAAGCGCTGCTGAACTCTGCAGAGAAGCAAATATTGCCACAGCCATCAGTGGAAAGACTGTAGGACAAAAAAACCTCATACATCTTGATTTAAATGTTATTACTTGGTATTTTTGGATACTGAATTAAGGAAAATGCTTTTAATAATACTGATTAATTCTGTTCCTGTACCTTTCTGTGTTTGCAAAACACTTTCACAGAAGTGCCCATATTTCTCACTCCTGAGTCCATCACTTGAATTCAACACTTCGAGGTAAATGTAGAAAATATATTTCAATAGTTTTCATCTTTGAAGGATTTGGGGGACATTTCAGTGTTAGATACTTTGGCCAAGAGCACAATTTTCCTGTTTCACCTTGTCGAAATATCTTTTACATGGAACAGATTTATGCACAGATGCATTTTTGCAAACTGTCACTAAAGTAACAGGAAGCTACTGAGAAATTTGGGCCAATAACCCCTATGTCAACAGCTCTTTGGAATTTGAGACAGGAAAACCCCTTCAAACAAAAGAAGGTCAGTGTTCAATCAGAGCTACTTCCTTATGAATCTATGTCTCATCACATAGGAAGAATGTTCTTGAAAAGTGGTAGTTGTAATTGTCTCAGACAAAATTTACTGCCTTATTCATAGTTTGTTCTTGATATTTTAGATATTTTCATACCTCCTACCAGTTGAAAAGCAGAGCTCAGTACATCCAGAGAACACACAAACATGTAGAGTAATCCAAGCAGCATAATGAACTTCCCTATCCCATAGAGTACCCGAATGATTTTTCCTTTTCCATCCAGTTCTGCAAAACAAATATATTTGTATAAAGAATCATTTAATTTTTCTCTGGAATACTCTGGTGCACAAGCAGAGACAGTGGAGACAAAGACAATGATATGGCTCCAGTGTGTGATTAAACCCAAAAGAATGTTCTTAATCACATTTTAACTGCAGAAGCAGGTATTTTGTTTATCTACTTTTACCACATAAAAACCTTTTTGGTATGTGACAAAAGTCTTATGAAATCTGACATTGACCCTTGTTTTTATAGTCATCCTACTGAGTAAAAAAACCCAACAGGTGGCTGGATATAAAACTATGTTAGCGTTGGACTGTTTTACATATATCTCCTTGTGTTTTAAGGAGGGTAAGAAGCATGATTTCAGGATTATTCTTAACTGACTGAATATAATATGGCCATTAACTCTTGAAGAACATGAGACAAGTGATGGGAAAACAATGTAGGTAACTTATTTACAGAGAAATGGCTACCTGACCACTTGACCCCGGTGTCCTGCAGCTCTGGCAGAGCCCACGGATCTTCTTCTTCTGGCCTTGTCTCATCTATCAAAGCTACTGTGGAAAATGCAGGTTGAATTTCCCCTTTATTTCCAAGTGAAGCCACGTTGCCTGATGAAAGAGAACATTTTAAAAATTGCTTAATTACTTTCCATCTTCTCCAAGGATCCCCAAAACTTATATATTTTTATAATTCATGAGTGGGCACATTACCTTTGTGATTTTCTCCTTCTTTCCCAGCCATGTTCTGGTTTTGTTTGGAAGAGTCTCCAATATAGTTGTTGGTTTCAGGCTTTTCTACCTCTGGCCAGGGAGCCATGATCTGTGACTAACAAAGTAGTGTTGATTGAAATGCAAGTGCGGTCAAAATATTCACCTTACAAGAGTGTATGTAAGAAATATGATAAGGATAAAGAGCAAAGGAGATGAAAATAAAATATAAACAATTTTCCATAAAACTCAAATTTTTACTAAATTTCATGAGTTATTCCTCTGTTTGGGAAACCGATTTCTCAATTATTTTTCAAATCACAGTTTATTTCTTTGTGTACACAATTAATAAATTATTTCCATCTCATATCTGTATTTTCATACGCTTTCAACTGTCATGAAAGCAAAGATTCCTCTGCTTTCCAAAAGGTAGGCATTTCTTCCCTTTAATTATTTTTAACTCCTTTCAACAAGAAGTCAGAGAATTGTTTCACTTTCTTCCACCTTCTGGATTTAAGCAACTGCCTGGTAATTCAATACACAGACCTTTACCTGGTAATTCAATACAAAGAAATATTTTGGCAAAAAAATCTTCCCTAAAGCTCTGCTTAGTTTGGGTCATGAATGCTAAACACAATGCCTTGTTGCCTTTACTGGTTCATTCCCATGGAACCATGAAGAGGAGAATCCTGGACAAGGCGGAAGAAGACCCCAGGATTTTGAGCTTCCTGAATGCCCAGAGAGGAGGACAATTAGAGAACAGTGGCCATTTGCAGGTCTGTATTTGCCTGTAACTCACAGCTGATGCTGCAAATGAAGCTGAGCTGGTAGCAGCAAGGTCCAGATCACTCAGCTCACCTAGGCTGTCTCTCTGAACCTCTTCCTTCCAGACCCATTTTTTGGCACATTTGACATGCACTGTAATATTAATAAATAATAAATTAAAAAGTAAGACATCACATGTCCGAATCCTGCCAACACGGATGCAAGCACACATGACAGGCCTGGTCCAGGCACAAGAGGAGGCCAAGCCTGGAAGAGTCCTCCCTATTTGCTTCACTAATACTAGAAGCCAGAAAGAGAGACATGAAAGAGGAGGAAAGTGACTGCAGAAAGACAAGCCAATATGTACAACGCTTCTGCCTTTACAGACTTGATAACATCAGCCAGCACATCTGAAAACTCCATGGAAAGGATGGGAGCAGTGAACCCTGTCCAGGAAAGTCTCACCTTCAAGTCTGTCTCTTCCATCCTCTTTGCCACACAAGTCAGTCAGTGCTGCAGTCAGAGCTGCCCAACGACCAGCACATCTGGCACCCACATGGCTGAAACACTGGTCAGCAAATTTGCCTCCAAAGCTCTTCATAAACAGAGCCTCTGTGCCCAGCCTCCAAAAGTCAGAGCTGTTATCATGCTCTCATAAACAAGGTTCAGTAGCAATTAGCAGTCACTCTAAGGGAGTATAATTAAGCGTTTATTTAATCTTAATCCTTTATATAGCTGATGGTGAAAATGTTTTTTCCCTGCCCACATAAGTAAGTCACACAGCCTCCTCCTTTAGCTGGGAAGGAAAAGTCACAGACAAAAACACTTGTGTTTTACTGTAACACAGGTGGGTATTGTTTTCTGGCACTCAACAAAGAAAAGAATATCTCCCCTTCCACATTACCAGGAAAAGTTATTCTACAGTTCTATTAGCAAAAACTACACGTTTCACATTCTTTATCTGTGGTGTAAGACCCAGAGCAAGTCCCAAGATACACAAAGATCTTCAAACAGATGAAAGAAAGTCACTCTTGCTTGTTTCAACAAGGATTCCCATTTGCTTGAAGCAAATTCTCGCATTTTCGTCCATGCCAAAACAACCTCCAGCCCCACCCAGGCAAAAACACTTCCATCTTGTTAAACAAGTTTCATTTATATATGTTCAGCATTGTAAAGAGCTATTAAAAAAATAACTGCTCTGCACAAGTGATCCTTAAGTGAAATGTAATCATGAAAATATACTGGAAAGTCAGACGTGAAGTTGCAACCTATTCCAACCATGGAGACACAGAATATACCGGATACCACCATCCCTAGAGATGCCATCAGTACTACAGCTCTACTGTTACACTTAGTATGGAAATGAAGGATTCAGCCTGCATGATTACTGTATGGAAACTGAGCTGATGCATTCAATGGAGAAACAGGAGCTTGAAAACTTCAGCAGACAGCCTCTATGTCTCCTAAATACACTCTCCCCAAACAAGAATTTGGCAGAGCATTTTTCCATAATAAGCATCTCCCATGTTCCTGAGGTGCTCAGGATCCCACAGGTACGTCACGTATTATTATTGTTTTTGCTTTATGTGATTAAAGATCATAGAATGAGAGTTAATCACCTCTGCAGAGGAAGTTTTTTATAGGTATGTGTATAAAGTCATTCATATGAGCCCTAGCCAACCTCTGATTCGAGAAGGTAGACTCGAATACTGGAAGTCTTTACAGCACTTGCCTTGAGCATTTGGGTTTGCAGAGATATTACTAGAACAGTCCATGCTGTGTGAGTGATATCAAGGACTGATGCTAGCACAACCATCTACACCCTTGAAGTCCTACCAAATTTGTCAGTTTTTCCCGATCCCAGCTCTTGTTAAGAGGAACAGCTGAGAAGATAGTGGAGAGACACCTGATACTCTCTGCTGGAGTCCTAGCCACAGCTACTTACTGTTAATTAATCACTGTGCTACAAAGATAATCTACATTCTATAGCTTTCCCTTTAAAGAATTCTTCTTTGGCCCAAATACAGACATTAACACCTTGAGAAAATACTCAGAAGACAATCTATTTGCTGTGGAGGGGCAGAGCAGTGGGGTGGCAAAGTGACTGCATCGCTCCCTGGCAGCTCACACGTGCCTTTGGAAAGGCTGACGTCAGGTGTGGTAGAAAAGACCAACGCTGCTGACGCAAGATATCAATGACAATGAAAACTCTAATAGTGGCTTACTTTTGAGCACCAAAGACAATGGCATGAAAAGGAACATATTAGAGAACAGGCCAATGACAACACACACTGAAACAACTTGCTGTGTTCAGCTGGATGCACCGGTCCAGGTCCAAAGGCAGGATAGCCACAATTGCTGGATGAGGTGCTGGAGTGATGAGCTCTGCCCATCCCCATGCCAGCCCAGGTGTCTCAGTGCTATGCATCTGGCAGGAAACCCGCCTTGGCTGGCAGGACACCAGCCAGGGTGCCTGCACCCAGGGTGAAGCCATGGACCTCACGTCAGGACACGCATTGGTGCTTTGGATATCCACCTGTTGGGAGTGGTACTGAAACGGGAGCTCATTTCCTCCTGAAAGTGGCAGGTCACAATATGCTATGCATATTGCAAAGGTCTGAAAACCAATGCCTGTGCAAGATGTAATCCAGTCCGTTTCAGTGAACCTCGTGGCAAATCCTCTCACACCGTGTGTGCTTCTTTTGTTGTGAGTATAATCTTTCCTTGCCTTTGGAAAATGCTAACCATGTGTGACATCCTTTCTAACTTCAAAAGAAACTGAACCCTCCCCCACCTAAGAGGGAGATAGATGGAAAAAATCAATGGCATTCAAATTCTGAAATAAAATGTGAGAGAGAAGAACTAGAGCCAAAGTGGGATCCTGTGGTTTTTATGTCCATACTCTCTCACTACAGCATTTCAAAGAGTTAAAGTCTCTGGGGAATTATCTGAGCAACACTAGGTGTCATGCAGGTGCCCTATATTGCATTCCTCAGTGACTCACTGGGCTGTAACAGCTTTGCCTCTGTTGCAGAGCTCCACTCTCTGTGCTTTGCTGTTCTAAATCAGAAACAGTTGTCGAGTTTTTGCTCTGCTGGACAGGTAAATGAGCTACCACCTGCATGTGCCTGGCCGGTATTGTTCGTACCTCTCAACGCATGACAGCTCACCATCAGGGCACATTGTGCCTGACATAACTACAGAGCAGTAAGCCTTAAAGAAATCTCATTCCTGGGGAGCGGACCCAGTCCAAACAAGATAAAATAAAAAAGTACTGAAGAAAGGAGCAGTATTTTCAAAACTAACTGATAATACCAACAACCACCAACTTGATGATACATGCACCTAACAGGCTGCTTAAGCAGCTCTGTATCAGATTTTGGGTTCAGCCAGGCTTTCCCCATTCTCTCTCCCTCCCACTCCCTCCTTCTGTCTCAGCCTTTCTACAAAAATACATCACTTCCTCATCATCCACCACAGCACTAAAGTTTTTATCTTAAAAATGGATTTATTAGCTAATCTGATATCCAAATATATGACTTATTAAATATAAATATTTATCACACATACTTCATAGGAATAAATACCAAGCTATATTAGCCTTTCTTATACAAAGTTTGAAGAAATATTGTCTTTTTCCCCTCAAAATGTACCACTTGAACATGGAAGCACATTATGTAGAGACTGGAAAAGAAAGCTCCTCAGCCAACACAAATTCATTCAGTAGCTTTACATCAGCTGATAGTTTTTCCCCAGAGCCTATTCCATGACAGCCACAAAGCCCCAGGTGCAACAGAACCTGTAACAACTTAAATAAACACCAGCAATGATTCAGCCTTGCTAGGAGCAAGTCTTGTCTTTGCTCTAGCACTGGCACCTTCCTTGGGGCTCGTTCTTTGAATAAGTCAGCAGGCTAAGCTGGGATGTAAACTTTCAACTCATGCAGTAGGGGAAAAGAGATATGTGAAAGCTACAAAAACAGAGCACTGTGCTCAGTTTTATTCCTGTGGATCTATAAGACTCATTGCTCACAAGCCTGAATCTAACACATAGCAAAACTAAAAAAACACACAAACAAACTAGAAAAGAGAACAAATATCTAGGTATGTGCAGAGAGAGAACAAATCCCAAAGATTAATTTTTGAATTCACAACCAAGCAAAGCACTGGAGACTGCCACTAAGGAACCAGAGCCAGGAAATACCAGTGAACTACTTGAAATGCCTAGTAGGTATTTAAATAAAACAATTACTTTTTCAGAATAAAATGCCAAGAAAATTAATAACCCCACCAACAAGGAAATAGTAGAGATCTACCCCATCCCATAGACAAAATACATAGTAAAGAATAAAGAGAGGTGAAAATAATGACATTAAAAACACTTACTGATCTAATGGAAGAGCTGATAATAAAAGTTACTGAGAAACCAGTGGATTTCTGCCTACTGCCACATTAGTTGAGCAAACTACATTAGACTCTAATGTATTCCTTTTACCTCCGTGTATCAACCCAAATTAGCATAAGAAAATGTTTCCATCGAGAATAGCCTGACACAGCCATGGTGAGGCACACAGGCTTTACAGAATATCTATGCTAATGCATGAACTGACCGTATTTCCTTCCAATGTTTCACTAATCATATCCTAGACATTTTCCAGTATCCAATACCACTGATCACTATGACCTAAAATCTCACTTCTTTTCAAATAATAGTTAAACAAATACTTTCTTTTGCTGTAGGCAGTTTTTGGCAGCTGCTAACAAAATTCTTTATTTCTTTATAATATTTCATAAAAATGAACCTAGCTAATTGCAGGGAAAAAACACAGTTTGTTCTCAGAACTATGGGGGTGCTTTTATCACTTCCTTAAAATATAGATCCAGTTAATGGAAAACAAAATGAAAACATTAACAAGAGGATGATATTTCACATGCCACTCCAGTACCCCACATTACCTCTCTCTTGCCATTTCTTGAACTGCAAAATCAGAGTTTTAGATTTGCAAGTTAAAAAAGTTTAAAAGAGAAGAAAAGAAAACTCAGTCTTAGTTGCCTTTACTTACCAGGACTTAATTCCGAGACAATAGAGCAAACGGATCAACTGGGCAGCCACTGAAACCTGCAATATATATAGACAGGTGTTGAGCAAAGTTTGCTTTCATCACTGCACACTAACATTCCTATTTTACAGTCCAGAGGCACTGCCTACCTGCAACTTAATGATCACAATAAAACTTTTTTTGCATGAGTGGGCAGCAACCAACACTGATAAAACTATGGGCTATTTCACACTTATCACATTCTAAAAAAACATCCCATCAGCATTTAAGTACAAGTTACAAATGTGTTCATGTGAGTGCTGGGGAACGGATTGTTCCAGCCTGAAAAATTGTGGTCCTCCTGATCATTCAGTAATCTTTTTTCCAATAATAATTTTCCAAAAATATTCTGCAGTCTCAAAAGTCTGTCAAAAGGGTGAGAAGGAGATGTAGTACTGTTATTTGCCTGTTCAAGTGCCTATTAATCTGCCTAAGAACAGAAGTGAAGGAGAATCAGATAAAAAACGGTGTAAGTAGGAAACACGTAAGAACTCCTTAGAACAGAGGATGGAGTTTCATTCTTATCAGTGCTCAATGTTTACAATTAAGGCAAGCTCATTAGCATTTTTGCTGTGGCTCTACTTCCAAAGTATATTTAAAGGTGTAAGGACACATTTGATAATCACATTTGGAATGCTAGAGATGAAGACAAATAGATGAAAAAGAGATATGTTATTCAATAAAACAGTGTGGTACTGTAGATTAGACAAAGCAGCCACCAGCACTGCTGTCTGTTCTAGTGCTCATCTTAGCAGGGAGCTGGATGGGGGGGCTGCGTTAGGCACTGCAGCTTTATTATCTTTGAATAGTTTCTGTTTCAGTAGGTGTCTTACACTGAGAAAATAAGCCATAAACTAGTTGTCTAAAGAGCAGATCTGCCTTGTCTGCTTGAATGCAGTCATATCTCCCAGCAGCTTAGTGACTTAGTAACTTAGTAAAGTAAAACTCTTGCTTTTTGCACCTTTCAGTCCCGTGGAGATGCCCAGCCTTTGGAACGGTGAGTCACAACTTCCCCTTCTCCTGAGACGGCGTCAGAAATGTTTAATAAGCAGTGACCATGAGAGCCTCTGCAGCCCCGTGTGCAGCATCACATCCTGGCAGCAGAACCACCAAGCACCTCCCCTGCCTGCAAGTGGCTCTGCTGGTGTCGACCCCACTGCCCACACTGTACTGGGCAGGGCTGATGGTATAGCCCAAAGGCGGAGGCACCAGCCCTGCCTCATTCTCCCCACTTGCAGTTTGCACAGAGGTGGAAAGGATGGAAAGGAAACCAATTCCTCTTTTGTGTGAGGTGGAGAACGGTCCAGAAGTGGAAAGAAGTAATGGAAAAAAGGACCCAAGGTCTACCTTGGTGGTTCACATGCTCAGTTTTCTTAACAGAAGAGAACTTTAACATTACATCTAAAAATAGTACATTTTGAGTGATGCTCAACATGTAGGAAATCAGGTGAATCATTTAATTGGGAATACTTGTATTTCTTTGAGTTATGGCTTATTCTCTTCTGAGTCCTTGATTGTGAAACCCAGCTCTTCTGGGTGGGAAGGTATGAGATGTGCACATTTCAAGCACACAAGTACCTTGTCATGCCTCAACCAGAATGTGGTGATGTTTTCTGCAGTGTTTTTTTTCCCCAACATTTCTCATTCCGTTTGCTAAACACAATCCTAGGTGATGAGCAAGTTAACATTTTAGAAAGAGAAAAAATATATGTCAGATCTATTGTACTTAAAAAAAAAAAAAACCTTAGGAAGGAAAGACAGTCATTTATACTATGGCAGAGGATCTACAGTCTGTCTCTGGAAGTTCAGGGTGAATCTTCTGCAGAGTCACTCTGAAAGAGCCTTCATAAGAAGCTTGTCACAAGGGATGAATGTGGGTGTTATTTGTTCCAGAAGCCTTCTCTTCATTCAAAATCAGAGGAGAAGAAGCTGATGTTCTTCCCAGAACACCAGGGCAGCCAGAGTGATAGTTCAGAGTGCTCATCTGGCACACATTCAAAAGATACTGCTGCTGCTGCTGCTGCTGCTCTGCTGCTTGGGAAGTATAAAGCAATGCTCTATCTTCCCACTTTAGAATTTACTTTGAAACAACTGACCTAATTTTAAAAAAATGGACAGGAAAGAATAAAGTAAAGCAAGCAAGAAAATTTCAAGGGTCCTGGTTTTCTCTAACAAAGGTGCTGGATTACTCTGCAGCTATTTGGAATAATACCTGTGAAAGTCTAGCATTTAGCAGGAAGTGCAAACATAGAAAATGTCTTAAACACAGAATAAGAAAAAATTCCTAGCATGTGCAAATTCTGTGAGAGGTGAACTCTGTCCAGTTGCTGTTATATGTTGCAAGAAGTTATGACACAGACAAGAAACATGTCTACATAACATCGTACTACAAGCTCCCTTGCAGATCTCCCCCACAAAAGGGATGCCTGCTGTGCAAGTGTACCCCACCCATCTTTAAGACCCAAGCCCTAGTACAGTAAACCTAATGCACCTAAGTCACAACTAAAACAAAAATAATTAAAAGGAAGTAAAAGAAATGGCCATTTATCCTGCAAATGTGTCAGTGCAGTCCAAAATACATATTCACTAACAGTAATACTAACATGATGAGGTTTGACCTTTTAATAGATGCAGCTTCAAAAGCCAGCAAGCACAAGCACGGCTCTTAGCTAATGTCTGGAGAAAAACTCTCTCTCTGACATTTTAATTTAGATTTTAATATTCCAGAAATCCAAAGAATGCACACCTAAACAATGTGCATTCAAAAGGGTGAGAATCTAGAAAACAGCTATATGTCTCTTTACTGAAGAGAACAGGTATTGTTTTCATCATTTGGAAATAAAAATGTCTATTTTACCTTGTTCAGAAACCTTGAACATATTTTGTTGTCTACATTTGGGAACATCATGAGCGTAAACCAGCATTCCCTTTTACGGATATGTGAAAAACAAAGTCCTGATCATTAAAGAGAGAGACCAGCGCTGACTTCAATAGAAATTATAGCCAGAAGAGTTATTTGGTTAAGGACTTACACCCATTCAACTGAAGAATGTTTTCCTTCTTTGTGCAGTTACCTGGAAAAACTTAAATCCTGGCTTTATCTATTGTCTGAAAAGTATCCTGCCTATAAACATCTTAGCAGTGAAGTTTATTAATGAAAACACCCAATCAGATGTGGGGTTTGAGTATGAACTTCCATAGTGGTACCCAGCTGAATATTTATTTGGAAACAATATTTGTAGCAGACTTTGACCCTGACATTGTATAGGATGCTTTGATTTTATAACAGAGGGTGAGTAACTTTGCTGTTCACTAATTAATTTATTTTCCATTAAGAGGTGTAAATTTGTCTTTGAAGGAAATCATTGGCTTTTAGCTACCCTGCACTCTTCTGCAAATTACTGCAATACATACTCAGAACTATTTTTTCCCCAATATTTCTGGTATAGTTGGGAATAGTAAAGAACAACTCCTAAGTCTACTTTTACAGGAATAAAAAAACCCTTAAGTTAATGTATAAAGAAATTGAATCCTATCACAGGGTTCTGTATTACTATACTGTGCATTTCATCTAACATGAATGATATGCAAAAGAATTAATGGAGTTACAGTAGTTAACATACTTCCAGAACTGAGTAATGAATAAAGTCATAAAGAGACAGCATTCAACAGAACTAATGCCAGGAATACAAGGGGGAAATAAAATGTGAACCGAAAGAGTCACAAAGAGAAAAACTACAGGAAGGATTTTCAGACATACAAGGGAAAATAAATATTTCAACACAGGAGAAATAGTTTTTCTGAAGCGATAATATGGCAAATAATTTTAGACAGACAGAAGTGTTTGAAAGGAAAAAGGAAATCTCTTTTGGTCTTATAATAACTGAGCAGCTCCTTCAATATAGAATGAGCTTATTCTCATTACCACCATGTCTCAGATTTTTCTGTCAGTACAAATGCATCCTTGGACATGAGTTAAGGGGGTTATTCTGTTCATATTTTCCATGATAGCTATGGTTTTTACTCAAGTCACTTATTACAGTTGGGGTTTTTTTGTCCCTGAAGTATCTTATTTTAACATCCTATTTAGCTGATGTTTTGCTACTAAGATGCACTATTCCCAACATTTCCTGACAGGTAAGGGGCTGCTCATGTGGAGCCTGCAGTCCAGGCATTGGGGGTGAGGGGTTCAGAGCAGGGGCAGTTCTGCTTAGCCCTGCAGCAACCAGGCACCACAGCTTCTGAACCTCTCCCAGGGGAGGCATGGCCAGAGGCAACAGGGCACAGGCTAAAACAGGGCATGTGAAAAAAATTGTACCAACAGCAGACTGTGTTTGATTTCAGCAAGAATGTTAAAAATTTGGATCATGTAATCTGCTTTGACCACTGAATGCCAGATAAATTTTTAAAACTTTGCTTACCATAGCTGTTCTTAACTTTTACTTCGTGTCTGGAGTGTATAACTAAAAGGTTTAAATAAAGGTTAAGATAATTCATTAAAAAACAATCTCCAAAACAAAGACCTGGTGATGCTTTGGGGTCAGAAATTTTTAATCATGAAAGAAACCCAATATTGTTCCCCTCCTGCTAACCTTTCCTCACGCTTTTTATACTCTCTCCCCTTACCTGGCCCCGACACCGCACCCCTCTTTCCCCTCTCCTGCTCACTCTCTCAACCAATCTTATATTCCACAGCCTCTGGTTGCCTCCCACTTTGGACACACATCCACGAATGCAAGTGGCACCTTCCCAACAAATAAGCAACAGGGAAGAGGAAGAGAAGTGAATGGAAATGTGAGACCTCTTAAATAAACAATAATATTCACACTCTTTGGCAAACCTTAATTTACAGATTCAAGTTCTTTGGGAAAGTAAGCAATGTTGGCTTTTTTATTGTTCATAGACAGTTCAAAGACAAGTTTAATTTTAAGAAATCTATTGTTTTCTACCTACATGATTTGTTAACTCTTGGCTGACACTGGGCATGGTGTTGCTGGTAGCAGGACAAGCAAGTATAATTACTGGCAGCCAGCTGAACATGATTGCAGGGATGAGAAGTTTCATCTCACCTTTCCCACCCGTGCACTCCTGCTGCGCCTGCGTTGTGCAGCCTGCTGGCCCCCACACGCTGCCTACGGAGCAGCTGCTCAGGCTCCACACCCACGCTTATCTATCTTCTCCCCAAATGAATTCTGCCAAAAAGGAAGATTTGAGGGTGACATAAAGTTAGGATATTTGAAAAAAATAAATAGTCTCCCAAGAACACACTACCCATTCAAAGGCCATATGCACTAATTTTGTACAAAAAATATACATTCCAAATAAAGTACAAAACACCTCAAACTCCAGGTGAAAAAATACAAATTACTTCATCAATGACACTGTTCTGTACTTATTGTTGCAAAATGCTTCACAGTATCTGCTTTCTGAGCCTTCATGCATGAAACTGCTTTTGGACAACTCTAGGTGACACCTAAAGGTGATCTGTTGCCATAAGGTGAGGGAACATATTCTTTGAAATTAGTTACCATACAACTAGTTATCCAACTCACTAATTCTGTACAAGTCATTAAACTAGATCTGCAAAATTACAGCAAAATCAAACCATCTGGTATTTAATAAATATCAAACACAGTAACTTCCCCTTATGTATAGTTCATAAGAAATTACCTGTGATTAGCATCTAATACAAAGGTCTTTGAATGTGTCTGGACAAGGGCAACAAAGATGGTGAAAGGCTGGAAAGAATATCATGTGGAGAGCTGCTGAGGACTCTGGGTTTGTCCATGTAGGAGAAAAAGAGGCTGAGGGGTGACTTTAATGCTCTCTGTAGCTTCCTGAGGAAGGGAAGCAAAGAGAGAGTGAGCTGATCCCTTCTTCTTGGGACCCAGGGATAAGCCTCACAGGAGTGGTTCAAAGCTGCACCAGGAAAGGTTTAGCCTGGACATTAGAAGGCATTTATTTAACAAAAGAGAGGTCAAACCCCAGATCAGACTTCCTAGAGAGGTGGTCAATACCCCGGGCACGTCAGCATTTAAGACACGTGGACAATGCCCTAAACAACATGCTTTAACTTTTGGTCAGCCCTGAATTGGTCAGGCAGTTGGACTAGATGATCATTGCAGGTCTCTTCCAACTGAGTCTATTCTATTCTATTCTATTCCCTTCCATTCCGTTCCATTCCAGTCAGGATAATCAGGAGAGGAATCCAAGTTAAGTCAGGTGTGAGAACAGCCCTCTTCTGTGTAAGCACTACAGTAATTTTCTTACTACATTAGGCAAACTAGTCTTGCTGCATAGTTGAGAGATCTTGCAATTAGGAGTGTGCCAAACATCAGAAAAACTGTCTCCTTTCACAGCAATTTCTCTCAGTGATGCCTGTGCCACATACACAGTTTTGATCCAGTCCTGCTGTCAGCCATTGAAAACATGGATTCTCTTGGAGGATTTTATTCTTAGAAACACAACATTGTACATGGTGCAAAAACCATTCTCACTCTCTTTGTAGTTAAATTTGATATAAGTCCTCAGCCTTAAGTCACACATGAAGAAATGCAAGGCTTTTTTTCTTTAAATAATATGCCCAAGACTTTCTACAGACTTTAGATGCTCATCTTCAAGATACAAGCAATGGGTGACTTCACTAGAATAAGAAGACATAGCTTCTTGTAAACTTTTGAAAGATGAAATCTCCTATCTACACACAATTACAGTTCCCATTGACTCAGAAGTGTAAATGTATGTGTGTAAGGCATTATATTGACCAAGGCACATGGGCAGTAGCTGCTTTTTAATTGTTTACAGTTCACCTTTTTAGACAAATATTTTCAGCTTTACAAGGGGCAATTAAGGAAGCAACAAGACCAATATTGCTTTTACAAAGGAGCGCTGTAATAAACACAAGGCACACCTGAAGAATAACCCAAGACAGAAAGCACTTCCTCTTGTGCAGGGTTTTTGGTGTTTTCTTCCCTAAAAGGATAGAAAGCGATGTGCTTTTATTGCAGTTGTGTCTCTTTTTATTGCAAATCATAGAATGGCTTGAGTTGGAAGGGACCTTAATGATTGCCTAGTTCCCTCCTCTCTGCCATGGGCAGGGACACATCTCATTAGACCAGATTTCTCAAAGCCCCGTCCAACCTGACCCTGAACACCTCCAGGGATGAGGCATCCACAGCTTCTCTAGGCAACAGGTTCCAGTGTCCCAGCACCCTCATGGGGAAGAATTTCTTCCTAACATCTAAAACCATTGCCCCTTGTCCTGTCACTCTCTGTGAAAAATCTCTCTCCCTCCTTTTTATAAGGTCTGGAATCTATAACAGCTTTTCCTACAGAAGAAGTTTTTCCTTCATAAAGCAGAACTCAAAAGTATTACATAAACTCCCAGCAAAATATCCTCTGTCCTGTTATTAAGCTGAATTCATGAAGCAGAAACTTGAACATTTCTTGGAAATACAGAACAATACTTCAAGAATATCTGAATACATCATTAGCTATCTTTCCTAAAGGAAACACATCTAAACTTTGGTTGGCTGCTCAAGTCCAAAGAGGAAATACTACAGCAAAGACCGTAGTGGTGGATCATTTTATCTTTTAAATCATTATGAACGATTCCTCTGATCAGGAAAATGTAATTTTATCTGTCTAAAAAATTAGTTGATAAACCACTGGCTATATAGTTGGGCTGCTCTTTAAAACCTCTTCAAACCTAGGCCCAAATATTGTGCTAATTGATAAACTGGAATTTTCTGGCATAATGTGGCCTAATTAAGCTCTCGCTTTTAAGTTTTGCTAAGTATTTCTTTCAGTTAGCAGAAACACAATCTTAATAATCGTTTAATGCATTTTCATTGAAGTTTCTGCACTTTCAATAAAAATTTACTATTGCAAACCTATGACTTCCATTACTTCCAAATTAAATGTTTCTTTGTTTAAGTAACAAGCATAAATTAGTTCAGTGAGAAGACAAGAATTGCTTCTTAATTGTGCTGGAAGAACTTTTTTTTTAAACCTGAAGGTAACAAGTGTCATTTTGCATATATTAAGATTTAAAGAGGTGCTTCTGTTACAGCTGATGTGTAACTTAAGACTTTGAGAGTTGTAAAACTGTAACTTTATGCTAATTTATATAAATAATGTATAGCCCATTTACAATATGTCCTTGATCCTCACACCATGCTTGGATTGGTCTGCTATTTTCTAATCAGCTCTGTCTCCACAGGCCTCGTAAACTGTTGGTGGTTCCAGGAAACAAGATTTGACCTACCAGCCTTCGCCCCTGTCAGTCACAGCAAGTCACATGTCGTATGTCACAGAGCACATTCTTCCATTACTAGGTTAGTTTGGTTCTTTATTGGAAAAGTACTGCTGAATAAAATAAAAAAAGGATGAAGTATAGAGCTTGTGATATTCAGAGATAGTCAAAACAGACATTTCAGAATAATTATTATGTATGACTTTTCCACAGTCTGAGGGCCTTGATCAGCTGTAATTGTTCCATGCTTGCGGCTGTTCTTTTCAGTGAAACTTAGCAGCAGGAATAACAACCAGGATCCTTTTTCAGCCCAGGTGCATTAAGGGCACCAGGGAACACATGTGCATGGAACGAAAGCCTGTCTGAGGCACCCACTGTGAACTGCAGTCTGTTGAGACAAGCAGTGATGGGGGTGCAGATGGGACAGAGCTGCCCACCTGCACTCAGGGACAGGGACTTGTCCCTGTTCCCTCAAGGATGATAAACACACACTCCAGCAGGTACACAACAGGGTTCTGGCAGCAACTGAGCATCAGCTTCTAGATGTGGTGCCTTGGGAAACACATGGCTGTTTCTCAGAAGTGAATAAATAGTGTCATGAAACACAAGCCCTGGAAAACTGAAAACAGGAACACAGGCTTTCAGTAGGGTTTCCAGTAAGTAGAGCATGATTGCACACAACAAACAAGTGCACAAGGCTCGATCCAATTCCCTTTTTACACATAGAAGCAGTCCACATAAATGTTGTTTCCAGTTGCACTGTGTCTTTCACGTGTGTGATACATCATGCACTTGCCTGCAAAGCTGGAAGCGCTCTTCTGTAGCTGGGTATTACAGAGATGAACACAGCAAAACATCACAGCAAAGGGTAGCATGGAGAAGGAGAAATAGCTTTTACAACCCATTTACTGGTAATATCAAGCATGCTTTTACCAACTTACTGATATTTCCTCTGGAAAGTCACTGACTCTTTTTCTTAGTCCCATGGTTTCTGAAAGGTAGCAGATTCAACTACTGGTCTTGCATTCCAAAAATTACAGCAGACCATAAAATGGCATTAATGCAAAGCCAGCATGATCTTTTCAGGAGGCATATAGAACAGTTTCCAGCACATTTTGTGTAATCTGTAAACAAAATACATAAGGCTAATTATGTCTGATAACAGTATAATAATACTTGATTTTTGCATTGTGCATTTCACACTAAAGGAAATCAATTTGTTGAAGATGTAAGATCCATGTTGAAGATATAAGATTAAGATAGCTATAAATGGTTAAGAGTGATTTCTGGTGAAGGACAAGATAATGTAGCCTGAGACAGGTACCATACCTTACACAAGATACTGACACATCTCTACAATCTTTGTTTTAAAGTTTCCTGTTTCAGGTGGTCCTGAGCTTAAATTTGTTCTTCGAAAGCGAAGACAGGGAGATGCCCATTTGAACAACCTTTTCTGAGAACTTTCTGTCCTTGAAATACTTTCTAAAAGAAGTGGTTCAGTGGCATTTTTATCCAGGGCAGTAAGCACAGGAACATCGGGGTGGCCAGTTTGAGATGGCTGACAAACTTCCTGCTGAATTCTTCAAAATGTGCCACCTTTCAGTCAGGTGACAGCATCATAAAATCTCCACCAGTGGAGCAGCTTCCTCTGACTCCCAGTAGCCCCTGGCTCTCCAGGTCAGGCTGCCTGCTCCTGCTGCCACAATTTGAACCAATATTTGGGTTTACAAAGTTTCAAGATAACGGCGGAATCCTTCCTGCTCTAGCCACAGTCCTTTCTGGGATGCTTTGCTTTGAACTGGATCCCCCAGGGCACCTTCAGTGCACAGAATTCCATTATCAACCCCTTCCTCCTCCTTCTGCCCATGCCTCACCCCCTCCCAGGGCAGCCTGAGCACAGCAGCCGCGGCTCTCTGGCACTGCCAAGAGAAGGGAGTTCATTGCAGGTGGGAGCAGCAACGGAACTCGAACTGCTCCAGGGGCAGGGGTGGCTGCTGCTCTGAAGGATGCAGGAGCAGCCCAGCACATCACTGCTGCTCACTTCATGCAGGTGTCCCAGCACAACGTGCCAGCACCTGCCAAGGGACACCACTCTCTGGGAGCAAACTGGGGTTCACAGCCCGGGGATGAGGAGGAGCCAGGGAATGGCACAGCAGGGGCATTAAGCCCCATAACTGCACATCTGACAGCGAGGCTGTGCTCAGCAAGGACAGCAGGCAGAGGGCTGAAGGGGAAGAAGGCTGAGGTGCTCTCTGCTGTTAGTGTAGGAGTTGGTCCTCACCCACAGCAAATCCAGGTGTGCTGTGATCTGCTGCCACACAGAAACATGCACCAGCTCTAATGAACAGGGTGAGATGTGCAGCTCTCATCCTTCTCAAAGGGTTTACAACTTGCCAGTAGGAATGAAAACTGACAGGCCTGGAGGTTCAGGGTGTAACTTGCACATGCTTAGTCTAGTCCACAGATCCTAGTGATACAGTAAATTCTTCCCAGATAAGAAAATGCACGGGGCTTTTTGTGGGCTTTGGTTTGCAGGAATTGCAAGATATGATTGTGAGATAACTTCTGTCTTATCTTTATTTTTTCTGTTCTAAAGTAGAACGGTCTGGATGCTGAAGCCATTTCTGCCACAATATTAACCCCATAAGGCAGAACAAGCTTCACTAAAAGAATTTTAGCCTTGGCCTCAGATTCAAGGAGTTAAAATGTAGCGTTAGAGCTACAACAGAGTTTCTAGCACTGGAAGATGACTCCTTCCACACTGCAGAAGGCAGGGAGCCAGAAACAGCTAGATAAACTACTCTCCCTACTACCCTCCTCCTAACCTGCTCACCTTTCTCTGGCTAAAGCAAACAATGGTTGACTGCTAATATGCTTGCCATCCACTCATTTTATATATATATTTAGACTGATTTCTAGTATTGCAGTCCTCATGTGGGGTTTTTTTGGTATGATACTCAGGACCAATACCAAGTGACTGATACATGTCTGCCAGATACCTCTTCACCAGCTCACACCACTTCTCACACTAATACTTCTCCAGATTTAGGTATTACTTTTTTCTGAGGATATATTCCCAGTTTCACAGGACCACAGATAAGGAATTCAGCAGGACTGGACAACAGATTTTTTTATTCAAAACATTTGTAGGTTAACACATCCTACCTACACCCACTTCATGTTTTATCAGCCTCCATATGTTCATAATTCTTGTCTCAATTTTTTTTTTTTTTTTCTGAGGCCTTGGAGACTACAACATACCTGCATTGTTTTGGTCACTATTTTCTCCCTTCTTTCATGGATAAAATGCTACACTTGCTATTTGCAGTCTTGTAATTGGCCTCCTGGGCTGGCAGCCATTTAAGCCATCTGACCCACATTCCCTCTGACTTTTATTACAGAATTTCTTCTCCCAAATGACCAGCCTCCTCAGTGCACTAGAGCCATTTCAGATATGGTCTATATATTCCCACACTCCTGGCCCTAATTGCTGCCTGGTGTTTTCCCCCTAGAAATCTTCTTTTTTTATTATTTTCCCCCTCAAAGATGCACCATTAACCTGGTGATCAACAGGACACAGATACCCACATCCTCACATTTCTTTTAGTGGTAAAGAAAAGAAGAGACCATTTGAGGCATGTTTGAAAAATCCATTACCCAAAGCACATCATGGAGTAGATCCTCTCTGCCTAGGGGTATAAGCGAGAAGGGTAACATGAAGAAGGAGAAATAGCTTTTAAAACACATTTTTTTGTAATATCAAGCATGCTATTGTTTGTCTTTTACTGAATTTTTTAACTGTATTTTGCTATTTAAAGAAAAAATGCACACCTATCATTTTCACAGACAGAAAAGCTTTGTATGGAGGATTTGTTGTTTTGCACTCATGAGCCTCTGGAGGTTCTAGGCTTTTGGACATAGTAATACTTCATAAAAAATCCATTCTTAAATCCCCTTTCTTTAAGTAGATCTTGAAGGTAAGAACTGCCTTACAGAGGATATCATCACCTCAGCTGTCACTACCTCACACAATAGCATGTAAGCTACTGTATTTGTAGTATTTGTAGTAGCACACTGTATTTGGGATTGCATGTACTGCATGGAACTCATCAATACTCACCCAATACAATTGCATAGAAAACAGTGTTTCCTGGGAAAAAATGCCTGAGAAGCAAAATGGGGCTTGCTTTCAGTCAATACAGTAAATAATATTTTCCTACCTGACAGCAGAGAGATTTTATTGAAGTGTGTCATGCAGAGCAGCTGGCGTAGCCTTCACCTGGTGCAGCCTTCATCTTGTGCCAAGTCACAGAGTCACACCTGTGGAAGGTGCACGCTCAGATCAGGACGCTGCTCACAGCCAAAGTCACAGCAGCCAGAGCCAGCTCAGGATGGCTGCTAAACCTGCAGCCACAGGTCATCTACACCCACCCTGAAGTGAAAAGGCCAGGGCAGAGGCCTTTCCTCCTCCAAGGAGAAGGAAACCACCCCCCTGACCTTTAATATAAAACCAGAAGGTGAAAAAGCTCGTAGGAAAGTCCTCTCACCTTCCCTGGAATCTCAGTCAGGCTTGCCAGGCTTGATCCTTGTCCCATACTGGGGGGAACAAACACTGGGTAGGAAAACCAGTATGTCAGCTCTCAGAAATTCTAAGAAGGAAACAACTCTAAATCCCTCTACCTTTAAGCCCTTCCAATCAACTTTGTGGGTTTTACATTTGATTCAAAACATCTTGTGTAATTTATTACTTATATTTTGTAGAAGTCCAGCACAGTAAACATGGACTTGTATTCAGCAATTGTGTACATAAAGGTAATCAGGAAATTGGAATGGAAATTAGGTACATCAAGATGATCATCACAGCTTGATGGGACAACATAATAATTGAGTGTCTTATTGGCCATACATTCAGGGGTTTGCCATTTGAGCACTTCAAGAAAAATGTGAGCAGGTCACTCAAGCTGCCTTTACGGAAGTATTCCATAAAATTCAAGGAGTCAGGAAAGGAGGTTAGAGGTGGAGGTACGTGTTTGGGACCTTCAACTTATTAGAGAAAGCTGATTCATCAAAACTCTTTGTGATTCATACATTTTATAGCAATAAAACTTCTAAAGAAAAGTTTCTTAGATGGAAGATTGCTGTGTTGTTCAGAAAAGAAGCAAGATTTGTGGGATGTGAGCCCAGAAAGTTTAGTTCATGAGTAACTCCCAGTAAGGCTTGATTGTACATTCTCTTCTAACCATGGCTGTCCATGCAAACACCTATGGACAGGGTCACTGGAAGAGCAACTGCTGGGGTCAGGAGCTACTTGAGATACTTTTCACTTGAAAAGATTAGGAGTTGATAACCCAAGCAACTGTGGAGCAGAACTGGCTTTGGAGCAGAGATAGCCATCTGTCAGGGGCTTGCCCTTGATACAATGAGAAGTGACCAAAAATTTCAATAGTCATATTGAATTTTTATGTTTCACACCAAATACAAATTGCCTGGTCAGTAGGACTACAAAAGAAACATAATAAATTAGAAATGTATTTTTTAAACTTACCTTGTGGTCAGAAAACCGTTGCCTATATCAGATGTATATCACTCTTTGAGGATACTGAGGACCCATGCGTAAAATTCTGCATCCTAATAATAGCAAGCCACGGCAAAGATTTTTAATTTTTTTTAACCCAAACATTTATAAGAAAACAAAACAAAAGTCATAATAAAAGAAAGTTTAAAAGCTGGAAGTTCAAAGAAGGCAAGGAAAAGAGGAAAAAAAATGGGTATAGTAAATAATTACAGTACCATATGAAGAATGTCATTAAATACAAAGCTTACTGTGGTTTTAAATAGCCCAAAATAAAGAGATATACAAAGCCATTTCCAATTTTGATCCTTTCCTTAAACATGTCTCTTCTACTGACTCACAGGAGTAATTTGAGGACAATGCTTTTAAGAGACGCTCCTATGGAAACACCTCCCTCATGCTGTTGCTTGCCATATATTTCAGATACAAAAGCAAAGCCATGTGACAATTACACCTTTCTCTGAGCATTAGTTTACATTAAAATTCCCTTTTCTCTAGACTACTGCTCTTATATTTTATGATTCAGATCTTTAAACTTGATTAGATCTAGTAGTGACTGCTTGTAACAATAACAAGCAATTGCCAAGAAAAGGCAAAAAATATTTATAGCTGTGATGAGTATCATCAAACAACTCAAAGATCTATAGAATTTAATGGCATTATTAAAAGTTGGTATTTCTAGTGACACAGACCAACAAGAAAGTTGGTCTAGTGCTAATCTTAACTTTCCCTCTTTAGAAAAATGCAGCTTCTCTGTAAAACCTTTATTTTTAGTTCCTAGTCCTTCACAATCAACAGTGAGAGACCGGCTTTTCCAGAAGGTGTTCAGAAGGTAGCAACATACCACAGTACTCCTACAAAAACAGCTTTTTTTTCCCTCTGCTGATTGAAGAGGCAGCTTACCAAAGTGCTTATTTGAATTCTTTCCCTAAACTCATTTTCTGAACTTAACCAGTACACTGTGACCCCTGCTGACAGATGGGTTACATCAGGACAAGAACTCTGGTATCCTGAGCTCCCAGAAGGCAGTGATAAGTATCTTTCCTGTCCACTGGACTAGGCTAAGGACTTGATGACTTTAGACACAACAGTGGTGAGCCTCCTCCTTGGCAAGATGGGGTTTCCTGAGCAAAGGCAGTGGGGTAAGGCCAGAACATAGGAAAAGAAAAGCACTACGAATATTAGGTGATGATCCCTCAAAAAAGAAGAAAAAGGCAGGGGGGAATACACACCATGGCTCCAGTTAGGATGTAGGCTAGGCCACAGTCTGAACTACAAATGGGCTTCAGGGAGGTCTGAGATATATCTACGTGTTCAGTAGAGTCAATATTTAGGTTTTTTAATCTACTGCCAAACCAGCTCCAGAACTGAAACAGTGCAACAGCGTGTCCCAAGTACTGCTGCAGAGAGTACACTGTAATTAGTCTGGACATGATCCCATCCTACAGCAGCAATACTCTCCAGGTGCCCCTGCACTGTGGCCACTTTAGGGCATTGAACCACACTGATTTCTCTTGGAGAGTTCAGCTAGGATGGTGCAGAGTGCTTGGCAAACATCAGCAGTTTTCAGCAGGGTGAAGAAATATTGGATGTTAATTTCTCACTTACACAGTTCAGGAAAGAAATGTCATGGGATATTTAAACAGGCTAAATAGTCAGGAATTCTCATCTGTGTCTGAGTTGTACATACTACAGAAACCTCAACTTTCCCTCTGGTCTCTGGTGACACACAGCATGCAAGGAATGGGGAGATTACAAGCCAGCTTCCCATGATTGCAAGAGGGGAAAAAAAGGATAAATTAGATGTTACTTTTTAAAATCATGTTTCTTTCCCTTTTAATCAGGGAATTACTGTTCTATACAGTTAAGATCTAAACCCAAACTAAATCTAACCAATATCTCCTCAGCTCAAGGAAGTGAGAGGAAGACTAGATTTAAAATAAAGACACCCTAAAATATGAGTTTCTCCACTGTGTTAATCTTTCTGCAGTAGTGGAACTTTTTAGGTTAAAAAAATAAACAGGTGCAACAGACTCCTGGTCAATGTAAAGGGTAGCCCAGTTTCACTGTTTGCACTAGCTCAAGTTTCTAGGTTGAATTTTCTGTAGTTCATTTCTGGTATTTCTAAAAGAATCTGAAAGAGGTTGCATCAGCTTTTAAGGGGCTGTGCCTATGGCTCTGGATCTGTGTGTATGTTGCAAAATTCTTTTATGCCTATTTTACTTGCTCTCAAAATTCAACTTGCCTTCTAAAGCAGTTTCCTTTATTCCAGAAGTAACATTAAGCCTTTAAACAGACACTTTTACCAACTGCTGAACAGCAGCCTGTCTCAGGCTCCTCACTTGCTTACATTGGTCCCTGTGAACTGCTGGGACAGAGCTCAGATACCTCTGAGGGAGCAGAAATTCAGAGTGGTTGGTGATGCCACCACACCAGAGCTGAGCAGTGCTGAACTACCAGGTGGTACTTGATGGGTGCAGCATTTCTGTCATGCAACTGCCTTGATTTTGGCTCCAAACACACAGCTCTGTGCAAAAGCACTGTTTATGAACAGATGAGCTTGAGTTGGCACTATTCAAGTCTCTCCTTCTTGTGCCATCACTCAGTGTCTGTGTGGGCCTACCCTCTGACTTAGAAGCCCAAATTCCACAGACATCTAATGAGACTGTTTTTGACATTACCAAGGGCTTAATTTTACTATGACAAACACTCATCTTCTGCCCAGAACAGACAAGTTACAGACACACATGAGGAACCACCACAGCACATGTTTCAGGATACTTCTTCAGTGTCCCTTATTCTCTTAGCTGTTCATGTGGTTGATCACCAACAGTCTTCATGTCTCTGAATGTAATTAAAATATATAATAAAGTACTATAACAACAATAATATACATATAGAATAACATGAAAGAGTTCCATTTAAAAAAATTAGCAATCAAAATAAAAATAAAAGCTCGTCTTGTAAGTGAAAAGGAAGGGGTGGGATTGCAGGCTGTGAGAGACAGATCTCCAGACCTCTGTTGCATGGGCAGCAGGGCTCCAGAGTTACACTTGGCAGCTGTGTAATTTCCAGAGCAACAAAAGATACCCATAATAAGCTGACGAGAGGCTTAACCTCTGAGGCATTGATAGTGTTAAATGCTGTAATGTGGGCCCTATATACTTGCACTTCAGCACAAAACTCCTGCAGAACCATCTCTCTCCTTTTCTGTGGCTCTACGTTCTGCTATTCATTTTTTAAGATTTTCACCAAACACAGGTAGTAAATTTTCACCATCATTTATAATATTCATGCTTGGAGGGCTTTACTAAGAGCAGCTTGTTTTACTCTTGTGCTTTCTCCTCTGTGCTAATAACCTCATGGCCAACAAAAGAGATGGAGCCAAAATACAGGTCCAGCAGAAGAGTGATGTTAATGGACTCCCCTCCCTTTCACACAGTGGGAAAAGAACGTGAAAAAGGAGTGCCAGAATATAATTTTTCACATCAGCTTTACTTCTACTTTGCAGTATCTGAATGACCAAATGCCTCCAGCTGAGATGACACTGAACCACGATAAAGACAAAATCTGAGAAGCCTCAGGTTTTTCTAGCCTCTGAAAATGCCAGATTCTGCAGACTAAGCCATGAACATCTAACCTTGCTTCATTCCTGAGGAGACAGCTTTATGATCTCATTAAAAGAACTGTTTTGTTTGGAAAGCTTGTTAACCTTCCAGATAGAATCAGCTTAGCTGAAAACCTATCTATCAAAGTTTTATTTGATTGCAAAAAAGATACACCAAATAAAAAGGCTAAGCAAACACCAGCCAAATAAGAAGACTTACATACTCAGGGTTCCCAGATTATCCCTTTGGTTTCTCTGGCTTTAAAGTCATGATTATTCATTACTATTTTTAGCACCAGTCACATGCTTCTCTGAATATTAAAGAAGCAAGCAGCATCACATTCCTACAAGGAAATGAAAGTCATACAATACAGCACCTCTGCATAGTTCCTAGTATGGAAAGAGTGAGTCCAAGTAAATGAATCATACCCCCTGTGAAGCTTGCAGGTACTGTGCCTGCACCAGACTTGTTCAGGTACAAGCTGGCACAGAATTGGCCCCAGCTATCTTGATTCCTGGGCCATTGGTCAAAAGGCATAGTTTTCATTCAGTAACACCAGCTCCCCACCCACTGATTTCTCAGGAAAGAGCTGGAGCTTCCTCCTTCACAAAAAGAAAATATCAAGAGAGACAGCTCTGGATAAAACAGCCTTTGCAAAAAAACAGCTATGAGAACAACAACAAACAAACAGCAGGTTTTATATCTGTGTAATACCCAGCACTGCATTTGACTAATTAAGTGCTGCATGCTCAGGATGTCTAAAGTATCGGTCTTATTTTGTAAAACTGAGAAAGTTGAGGAAATGCAATCCAGCAAGCATTGGTTTGCATAGCAGACATCGCAGGAAAGAGGGGCAAGTGAAAGGCTGCAGTTGCATTTCCTCACTCCTAGTAAACAGCCCATTTCTCATCAGAGTAGGAGGTAGATCAGATGGCCTATAGAAAAGGTATCTCAACATAAATATTAGAATATAATAGATGTATTTTCCATTTGTAGACCTGGACCTGCTCCAGAAAGACAAGATGAAACAGTCCCTTAGAAACTCAGTAAAGGAGAACCAGCAAAACAGTTGGGTGATTTGTCCCTGGTGGAGAAAGGTACTGACACTGTTTTATTAATAAGTTAAGAGACTGCCACCCACTCTGCTTTCTTCTCCAGACCTGAGGCTGCATCTGCCATACCTTGTTGCCTAATTGTGATGATAGTTTTAGGTGTTTCAGTGCCTAAGAACACGCACTATAACCCTGAAATACATTCAAAAAAGTGTAGAGCTCCATAAAATAAACAATTGAAGAAAAATTTAGTATAGATTAAAGAGAAAATTATTATTTATTATCACTTCTGATTTGTGCAGCTACAGTTTCTGAACTTGACCAAATAACTTATCACCAAACCCATAATTTTAGATTAGGTTGAAGCATCTAGTATATAGAAAATACTTAATCTTGGACAAACAGACTAGAAGATGAAAAAGCCAGTAAGTGCTTGAATTGATTGTTTCCAGGTAAATAATGATCCTCAGTTAAAAACATGAATGGCATACAAAGCTTCTTTGTTCATCATTAAGAGCTTGAATATTTTTCCTCATAAAATGAAATTAAGTATCTGGTACTAATCAAATTCTGGTTTGAGCTGTGTCTGCCAACCTGCCAAACTGAAAAAAAAACTGAGAAAAAGGGAATTTAAGGGTAGAGCAAGATAATTTTTTTTATTTCAGAACTGAATGCTGTAGTCAAATCCATGTACAAATTAATTTTTCATTTTCTGTATTCATTCTACTATGCTTATAATTAGAAGATAAATTTTAATGGCTTTGAAATTGCAAATAGATATTCACAGACATAAATACAAATTATGCTATCATGTGGAAGAAAAAACACCACAAAAATTAAAGAATAATTTCTATGTCTGTTTGTTTTGAACTACAGTTTCTTCTCTATTATTTACCTTACACATTCCTGCCAGACCTTTCCCATGTCAAGTATATGTGTTTACACTGAAGAATACGACAGCAGTGGCTGACAATAGGTATGTGTACTAACACCCTTTTCCCCTAGCTGGTAAAGTTTTAACTCATCTCCATCATGTATTTGCATTTGAAGCTGCACTACCTGTGACCATCTGATATCACCTATGCTGGCTGATATTCAAAGATTTACTTCCCCACAGGCAAACAACTGGATCCCAGAGACCTTGTTCGCACTCAGCTCTGTTCACCATACCTTGGTTATAACGTCACCTGAGATGCATTGAAAGACTGCATATTCCTACCAGAAAGAGCAAATCAATCGTGTTGCCATAGAAATAGTGCAATCCCTTTGCCTAACCATGAATTTCTGTAAAACAGCAGATGACAACCAAGCACCGGTTCTTTTACTGTATTTGCTTTTTTAATCTTTGTTCTTTCCAGAAAGTGTTTACATACATAAATGAAGAGGGTGCTCAGTTAATAACGAGAGCCAGGTTATGCACAGGTTCCCCAGAGGAGACAAAGGGTGTCAAAGGTGGCACTGCCTCCATGCAGGAGAGTGATGGGCCTGGAGCCCATGGGTGCTGCAGTTTTGCACCCACCAGCACAGCCCACAGCAGGCACCCAGCCTGCCCTGAACACCCCCTACCAAGCACCCTGCACCTCCAGAAGCTGCAGTGGGAGAGACCAAAATCCCCATCACGTGCAGCAGAGCAGCCATCCCCAATAATCTCTGTGATGGCTGAGCAGGCAAAGGATTTGTAAGGGGTGGTCCGACACCAGGGGCAGTGCTGCAACCCCAGGTTTGTGAAAGGTTGGCTACTCCAGAAACACGATTTCTCAAACTTGTTTCTGTTATGTCTACACTTACTAAACAAAAGGTATTGGGCCACACCCTATCTCATGCTGGGTGACATTCAGATGTAATGCAACATCTAATTTCATGAAACCTGTCTTGCCAAAGTTTGCAATGACCTCAGCCAAGCTGCTGCATTCCCATCTTCCTTTGACACAGACGCCTGCTCTTCTGCTGAGTTATGTTGCCTTCCTTTCCCTTCACTGCTAGCCTTCTTTTTCTTTAACCCTCACACAGTTCTCATAACAGGCACTTGCCTTTTCAAGTCTTCTGCAACTCTCCTCTGCTTTCTATTAGCATCCTACAGATGTTTGACCTTGATTCCTTTCTCTTCACCTTCAATAATTTCTCCCAGAATCCCAAGTGCAAACAAATCATAGCTACAATGTTCACAGCACTGAAGTGTTAGAGGCAGAGAAACTCTTACTTTTTTTTTTTTTAAGTTAGACTCATTCACAAAAATAAAGACAGCATCTTGCATTAGAGAGCTTCTCCCATGTTTTAATGACTGGTTTTATATATTACTTCCCTAAAATTTTATATACAGTATAAAAAAATTAACCAAGCCAGAGGTACTGCTGAGCTGACTTAATTTGTGTTCTTAAAATATGCACTTCAATTTCCTAGTTTCCAAGTTCCAATCTGAAGTTGGGAGGGACCTATAAGGATCATTGAGTCCAACTTCAAAAAGCTGGAGAACAAAACATGACCTGGTAGTATAATATTTATGAAATTAAATAGTATATAACAAAGTAAACAAAAAGCAGCATAACTTTAACACATGCAGGCTTAACATGGCTGTACTTTGGCTTATGAAGCTTTTTATGTTTTCACATAATTCCTTGAGAAGGACATCTACAGGTTACCTACAGAGACACAGCTGTCAAGTGCCCTGCTCTGTGCATTATGAGCACAGAAATAAGAAGCTACACCCATCGTGAGACAACCCTTGGCCCTTCTGAAACAAGTGTCAAAATCTCTACTGACAACTCCAGCTGGCCTTTTGTCATCACATTTAAAGCAAGTGTAGCCTATTTTTGAAGCTTGATAGCCTTTGTACAGCCTGCACTAGATAGGAGCATTTCTGTGCTTACAGTAACCACAAGCACTTCCAAAAACAGCAGAACAACATAACAGCTCTTAAAAACACCAGCAATAAAAAGCAGTAATTCATTTTACACATCAAGTAATCTGAGCTGGCTTTATCTCAGCATGGCTCTTAGACTTTGTGCTCCATCACTGCAAAGCCTGCATCAGCCCAAAGTGGCAGGAGTGACAGCAGGTGGAAACAGCACTGGAGACAGGAATGGGGAAGCCTGGTCTCCTGAATTTGTGATGGTCTCAGTGACACTGCCCACCACCAGGAAAGCCATCTCATCTGGACAAATGTCTGTAGACACAACTGATTGGGCGAAGAAACAGATTTAGAGTCTGGCATGAAATTGATTATCTAAGAATGATAGCAGTCATACCTGGTCATCAGGGGAGGTTAGGGTTTAGAAATGGATAAATTCTCTAGAATGACAAAAGAGGAAGACAAACCTGAAGAAGAGTGCTGCTGGTAAGGCTGGTAAAGAGTGTGAGACAGGCAGAAAACAGGAAAGCTTTGAATGGAAGGGTAGACTGGGGTAAGAAATTACAACTGAGAGGGAGGGAAAGATTAGGGGAAAAGGCTTTTTTTTTTTCACAGTTGCTATCCAGACTGCAATAGGAACCAGCTAAACAAACAAAATGATAAAACGATCTAGGGGCACTGATGGGAGACAGAGCAAGGACAGCTGCAGAGGCCCCAAAAGGAGAGTGGTGTCTGAGAATGGGGAGAGATTTACAGGTAGGAATCTCAAAGAGCTTGAGTAATGATTTCCATAGTGAGCTCAGGGTGACATCTGTTCTTGGCTGAAGAAGACTGGTAGAAGATTCCTAAAGAGAGCAGAGGAGATGGCAAATCAATCAAAGTGCACAAGGAACAGAGCTAAGTCCAGGTCAGATTGTAGAGCTGGAGAGAGAACATGAGCAGCTTAGGGAAAGAGAGGAAATGAAGGAATAATTGCATCTGTGCCACCAAATACACAGTTTTCTTCATCCTCTGGGATACAATACAACACTCAGGACATTTTTCAGCCTTTCCCCATGTCCAAACTACAATGCTTCTTTCTATTTCAAACACTTGTTTTGAAGGGGAGTGCCTGCAGGAATGAGAGTTAAGATCATATTATTAACCACCTCCTAGCAGCAGCTGCAGTCTGTTACAAGAAAGTTGTATATTTTTGTACATTCCTTTCTGATCTTTGACTTCAAGCAGTAGGGTTTAACCTAAGTATAATGCTGCTTATTATACTGACACTCATTATAGGAAATAAGAACACAGAGCTTGAGAAATTGTAAACAAGCACCATCAATATTATCTAATGATTCACCTAACCTGGTTTAGGAAGCTGTAGAAGTCACGATGCATATTACAGCAGTCAGTTGACCATGAGATTTAATTACAGAAGTTGACTTCTGCAAGGAAACTTTTTCATGTTATTTCAAGCTTAGAAAAATACTAAATTACAGAAAAGTATAGTTAATCAAATCTGATTACTAATTTCATTAGTGCAGTAAAAAATACTGCTATCAGAGTAGGAAAGCATTTCTAAATCACCAGTTTTTAACAAAGATGAAGTTGAGCTCAGAAGAGATAATCTGAAACTGGACAATTAGATATTAGCTTGATTAATTTGTTGTCTTTTTGGTCTGGCCATTATGCTCCCAGCATCTAGCTACAGGGTAAGAACATACAGCCAGTGCAGGAGGAAGAGGACAGGGCACCACAGTGGTGATAATATGTTCTCAGAGCAGTGTACATTAGAAATGAAGACTGACCCTGTTGAATACAACAATCAGCTTCCTGAATTTAATGATCAACTTCTTCAGCAACTGCAGACCTGCATTCCAATCACTCCTATTTGTGCTTGAGAGGGTGGGTATTACATAGAATTGTTTCATTTGCAGAAAAAAAACCCCCAACATTTCATTTGTGGTTATGATAGGTAGGAGTTTGCCGTCATGCTTCGTATGCACTTGTATCTCCTTCTCTAGTACCAGAGCTGCTGACATCATATCAGGTGTGTGAAGACCACCATGAAGGACTGGCCCAGGCACAGGACTCCAGATTAAGCTTTTTGCTTGGGCTGTCTCTTTGACTGTTACTAAAATAGACTATTACAGAATATAGAGAACTAAGGCCATGACTTATTTTGTATTTTGGGTTTGCTCTATATTTAACAGCCCTTCTTTTCAAGGTGCACTTACACCTGCACATAGGTAGATTGCAAACCAAAATCAGGCTTAGGAACATTGTTAGCTTCAATCACGAATTCAACATTGGATCAACAGTGGTTAGCAGCTCTAGAAAATACCCTCCTGGAACAAATAATTCATAAAGCTTGTGGTGTTTGGGGCTGCATACACAAAAAGTACACAGATTACTTTTGTCAGTCACAGGAGGGGCTGATGGTTTATGCTCACTGAAACAACTGTAGAAAACAGGTGGAAGGGATGCAAGAGCTTCACCGACTGGCCTGCCAGAGATTTTGGTTTTACCTCTATAAAATGAACTAATTTTGGACTACTTCCCCAATACAGGTAACATTATTTTCATGCACATGCTGTGTTTCTGCTCACACTCCTACCTTTTACTTCATGTCTGCACTTCAGGGGTGTTGTAGAGTTCAAGAACTTAAATATTAGCAGCTACATACTCTGAGGAAGCATCAGGAACTGAGAATACATTATGCATCTTACTCTCTTCAGCCTCCTTTGGAGAATGGTCATCCTCCACCTCTTCCTCTGGGACCATTTAAAGAAGATGAATCAACTCACAACTTGACACACCTAATTATTACACACTGCTAATATTCAAGGATGCTGCCAGATAAAGAACAGGGAGTAGGCTTCATTCAAACATGCTTTCCTGATCTCAAATCAAAAGCCTTCCTTTAATTAGTCATCTAATTAATTTAGGTCCAAATGAGGCTTCAGAGGAAAAAGCAAATCCAGATGAGGCATCATAAATGTGCAATTAGAAGTTGTTCACTCATCTTATAATTATTAGGTATTTTCAAAGCAAGCCTTATAACAAGGCTGAGATCCCTTATTGTTTCTATCAGGAAAGAAAGAAAAAGCTTCTCTAATCATCTTATTTTGAAATTAATTTATACAGAACTTGACTAAATTAATAAATACAGTAACCTAAAAAGTTTAGAAAGCAATTAAGAGAGATTTTGAAATTATTTAAAACAGCTGAAGTTATTAGAGTGATGGGTAATCAAATTCCTTGCTTTGAAACCATTCTAGTGATTGTCCTGTATTTCCTGGATCCCTGACTATTGAAACACTGATCATATTTTTAATTTAGGACCTTCTAAGACAAGGAATCATTAATCCACCCCAAACATCATATTTTAACAGTGATTTGTACTGGATAAGTTTCAGTATTTAGATCAATATTCAGCTGTATTCTGGTACCAAGTGATGAGTGTTTAACCTATATTTAGTTTCTTATGCATTTTCTCCTTTGCTTTGGTCCAAAGTCTCTTTCAGCTCACGCTGCCCACTAATCTTGGCAGAAAAGACAGCAGAACGAGTGCAGCATTATTTTTCCCAATCTTTTTTGAAGGTAGCAAAGAGATGCAGCTGAAGGGTGCTTTATTCTTCCAGCTACAGCAACAAAAGGTGAAGTGAGCTGCAGCATGGTAGGATTTCTGCAACAGGAAAACCATCTTGTCTCTCCTCCTTTCCACCTGTCTAGTGCTTATCTCCAAGGCAGCGCCGTTTAAACAGATTACAGAAATACAGCAAAGACTAAAAAAAAGAGTGGCCTTCATGCCATGGCTTAGAAGGTAAATCTGTGTGCAGTCAGAGAAAGGAAAGAGGTATGGTCTGTGTTCCCATCTCTGTTCTCATTTCTGGACCCCCATAGTCCACCATCTGGGCTAGCACACAGCACGCTACTTCAAGTTCTTTCAGGCTTCTTCTGAAAAGCACCTTGAGGCAGCAACCAAACAACTGAATCAGACACACATTTATGGAACCTGATGCTAAATGAAACATTCACAACAATTCTGCTATTTTACCTGAATCCTTGTAGCAGTAAACTCTTGAGCCAGGTAATTCAGACAAGCCCCACTTTCATTTAGAGTTATTATTTCATGGAGTAGCAGGTTATAATATTGCAGGTCATTAGGCAGAAGCAGGTCACTAACCTCTTCAAAGCAAAAGCTAAATGGGTTTACAGAGAGAAGCAATATTTCGGGGCTTTTCAACCAATCTGTTGCTGCAACAAACTTTCAAAGACTGAAGAAGCACTTCTGTTTCTTAATGCAACTCTGGGGTTTTTTCCAGCTAAATCTGTTGATCTGATAAAATATAATGATCTCTTTCTATAAATACTGCCTTTCAGAACACCACCAATATATCAAAACTACCACTAATCCAAACGAACAGGTCTGATACTAAGAAATCATTTTAGGTTCAGCTCTGAGGGAGCATTAAACCTGTAGTGCCAATAACACAGCCACAGCATTTCAGACGGCACAAAGACAGTACAAATTTTAATAGGCCAAATTAAGTTCTTAGTGAGCAAAGTACATTTCCCCAAAGCACTTTAAGGATGAACTCCAAATGGTCCAAGCACGGGGCAAGATTCCTGACACTGGCTGACCTGCACAGCCTTGTATCAGAGGATTCCCTAACATGGTGACTAGGACAACAGAGAAAGTGTAACGAGGCCTCGGGCCAGTCATTAAGCAGAAGACATTGGCATTTGAAGTGTTCACCTGATATAAAGAAAAGCATTGCTTGAAGGTTCCAGGAATAAGTGCTTACTTAAAACGAACAGGAATTCAATAGCAGCTTTTACAGCTAGAGAACAATGAATCCCATAAATATTTTCCACTCATTTAATTTAAAAACAAATCCACTTAATCTGTGTTCTCATTTTCTGCATTTGCTCTCTGTTCTCACTATTGCAAATAATTTAAATAGGTGGAATATTCTGAGAAACTCACTTTTAAGCAATTACTACAAAGTGATTGCTTCATATGTAGAGTAGGATATACACAAACTGAAGGCAGGCTGAACAGGCATAACCTAAATAAAGAAAGGAGGGAAAAAAAGGAAAAACCATTCTGTGTAGTGAAAATGTTTAAGCAATAAGACTAATGGGTAAATCTGTCTTCTTAACATCCGTATTCCCTTCAGTCACATGCTCCACCAGCTCCTAGTCTTCCCAAGAAAGTACAAGAAACTTACAGAGAGTTTCTGAAATCAGACTCCATAATATAATTCCTCCTTCTTAAACAACTTCAGTTACTCAAAAAGAAAAATGCTTCTATCTTTCTTCTCTAGTTGGGCTCGAACACTCTTAACCATCCCAGACCTAACCACTCCTAGCTGGATCTAATGACTGGAGGGTCAGGCAAACAGGCATGGTAATATTCCTGTAGGGTCACATCACCAATATGGAAATGGGGGAACATAGGTTTAATCAGAAATTTAAAGTCATAGATACTGTTTTCATCTGAAACAGAAAAGACGTAAAGGGAAAAGAACAGCATTGAAGACCTTGAGTGGTTTCTGTCTCCTGGTACAGAGTTAAAGTTTGGCTTTGAGGAAGTAATCACCTGGACCTTTAAAATAGTTACAGTGCTTTATATGCTGGAATGTGCAAATTGTCCAGCAGTCAGGAAGAAGTCACCAAACTTCTGAGGCTTTCTGCCCACACACATCCACTTCTCCTTTAGGTACCTGGTCCATTTCTCCTTGTTTTCTGGATGTGAGGTAGGTGCTGCTCCAATGGGGCTATCAAGTATCTAGGAACCCTTGACAAATGGCCAGGCTGCATACATAGGCCAGCCTTACAATGTGTGCACAGTCACTGCAAGCAGGTTGAGGGCCAGCAAATGTTCTACCCAGAGGCAGTAAACATAAAAATCAAGCCTCTCACCAATCAGTTGAGAGGATGCATCAGGTCCATATTTCAGATGTGCTCATAAACAACAGCAGCCTATGCCCAGATGCTTCATCCCATTCTCAGGAAACTTTTCCTAACTGAAGCCTAGATTTTCAGAGATACCTTCCTGGCATGCAGAACCTCTCACAGTCATGTGAACCGTCCAGTTAGTCCTGGATGGTTTTTTTTCTGCACATATTCTATCTGTGCTCATCATAATTATATTGAAAAAGAAGGTTCAGGTTGTTCTTTCACCAAAAACAATTCTACTTGATAGAAAGATATGAAGACATGACTGCTAAATGAGTTGCTGTGAGCTGAGGCAGGGTGTGGACTTGCAGCACACACCCAGTATCTCACAGAAGCTGCCTTTGAGCATGCCCTCCTCACATGGTGCTGTGGTACTCTCACTGCAGGGTGGCTGCTGCACCTGTACTGTGAGTCCTGTGGGAAGGCACTCAGCAGCTTATTTTCATAAATCCATAATTTACACCATTACGCCATATCTTGTTTGTGGGTCCATGTCTGTATCCATCCCTCCAGACTTAGAGAAACTTAGGCCTCTATCTTAGCTGAAAAACATTTAATGGATTGACACAAGGCAAGATTATGTCAAGTCACTGCTTATATCACAAGGATGACTGTCTGGATTTTCTTTTTTTAATTAAATGATACAGAGCAGAACTTTTAAAGTACAGCCCCACCTGCTTATGTGAAACTTTTGAGCTAAGCTAATTACAGATAGCCTTATTAGCATGTAGAAACAGTATTGGGCAGGTATTGGGAGTAACCAACAAGGTGTGCTTTGTTTTAATTCATTTTTTTTCAGATCGATAAAAAACTTCAGGTAGATTTTTTTAAAGGCATTACATACTTGGCACTGCATTAGTATTATCAGCACTTGCCTGCAACAGTTTGAAAATAAACCTTTCATTATGTCCAGACATGATTTACAGATACAGTCCTTCAAACAGGAACCCTGTACTATTTTTAAGACAAATCATCTCTTAAGCCCATATCTGATTTACAGTTAGTTTTGTTCAAATAAAAATGTATGACGCAGATTTCCATTTGCATTCTGCCAGGTACTTCTATTTTTAGATGCAGGTCAGCTCTACACTCCCTCAATGTGCCTACAACTCCAATACAGCAAATGGTGCACCTCAGCAAGTTTATCTAACATTCTGTTAGACAAAAAAAGTCTGCAAAATTGCTGACACAATTGTATCAACATTGATAAGAACAGCAAGGTGTTTAGACCTCCTACTTGATGGAAGTCTGCTAAAGGAAATTACTAGTTGTTTTTTTTTTCCCTTTTCTTTCTTTCTTTTTTTAATTGTATTTTTTTAATGTGGAAAAAAACCAGAAAACAGAAGTAACTCTCTGGCTGCACTCCATACTGGAACCACATTGCTCAGACATAAAATGTCCTCTTGAATCTTTCTAGCTGGGACTGCTCCAGAAGTCTTCACTGGCTCATACTGCCAAGGCACATGATCTCATCAGCTTTGCCCAACATGGTCTCCACCTATCTCTCCCATTTCCTTTCACACTCACCTACCAGTCTCCATGCTCTGCCCAAATTACTGATGACTGGCCCTTTTGGACTTTTTTATCCACTCCCAAATGTGAACTTTCTTACATCCCACCCACACTAGTAGAAACAACCTCTAAGCCAGACATTTCACCTTCATCAAGGGCAGTTAGAAAACTTCTGTTCTGAAAAACACTCCACTGTTAAAAATCGGGGGAGTATGTAGAAAACAGGAAGTTATAGGTACTTTTGTTTGTCTCTGATCCTTTGTCTGGCACTTGTTTGGTTACATACAGACAATACAGATAAATACTTTGTTAGCTAAAGGAAAAGCAAAAACTATTTCAGCACATTCTTTTTCCCCAAGTGACAAAACTGGAGTTTGTTTTCAACAGAAGAGAAAACTTGGTATATATTTGATACATTCAGGTTTCTCTTCCCCTCTGTATCAAAATATCAAGTCAAACAGAAATTCCTTGATTAGGAAAACAGCTTTTTCTATTTATCTTGTCTTTGTGATGGTCTGTAGTTTATATTTTATGAAAAAAATTACAACTTCAAAAACATGGATACATAATGAGAGGAATGTGCATTTACTACTCTGCTTGAAACTAAAAAACTTACAGTTCAAAGTGTGGAAACACGGACAAAAAGGACTTAATTTACTAATTCTAGTTTCTGTAAGGCCTCTGCAGCACAAGTGATGATCATGCAACCCAAACGTGTGTTTCAGGAATCTGTAACATTCCTTGCTGCAAGCTTCTGGGAAAGAGTCAACTTTTTCTGGTAAGAAGTTCTTCTTCTATTAGCTAAATGATTCTGAGTTATTTGAAACTATAAATATTTGTCCAAATGTTTACATGACTGAGAAATATTAGGTAAATTCCATACAAACAATGAAGCAACTTCCAGCAATGTGTAACAAAAATAGTGCCTCCCTTACATTTTTACTTCAGTAAATGTCTAAATGTGATCCCATAATCAGGAATCACATGAAGAAATAAAAGACACTGGGAGGATGGCAACATTTGGAACAAAAACTCTTTCACCATAATGTAGATAACATATGTGTAGGAAGATAGACTGTACTCAGTTTCATTTCTCGGGGATGTTCTCACTTATCTATTCTTCTCAAAGCTTCCAAATTATTTCTCGCTTTAGAAAAACAAAACTATTTTTAGAGAATTTCTCAACTCTGGATAAATATTTTAAAATAATACTTGGAAAGTCTGCTAGAATGAAAATGCCTTTTTGTCCTCCAATTAGTCTAACTGGCTCTATTATATATTTCCCATTTTATTTAAAACACTTCCATAAACTGAGAAAACAAGATCCTGTAAATTATGATACTTAAAGTAAGCCACAATTCTGATCTAATAGGATGTTCTTTGAAAACAAAACCGCAGTCTTGATCACATTAACAACCAGCTCTTTCAAAATCATCTATTGTAGAACTGCAAGGATTTAAAATTAAACATCAGATTAAGAATTTTGTCAATGATGCAATTATATACGCATGTCCTTTCTATTACATGGGTTAAAATTGGAGAACATGAATACATAGCATGCAGAAAAAATCAGAACTGAGTTTTGCCTGTAACCAAAAGTTAACTAAGGAACTATTAGATTAAAAAAAAAAACAAAACAAAAACCAACCAACCAAACAACAACAACAAAAAAAACCCAACAAAAACCCCAAACCTGTATAGTTATTTTTGCCATATAATATTTTCTCAATTTTCTACAGAATTAGTGAACAAAGTTGAAAGAAGAGTGTTACTCATGCAGCTTACGAGCCATCTACAAGAGTATTTTTTTGAAGTCAGTGCCTAAAATTTTTGCTGGCTGCCTATGAGTAATACATTCCCTCACATCTCAGAACAGATCTCTGGCTATCATGAAGCTACAGTACCTTACATCAGCCCCACGTTTTCCATGGGCTTTTAAATATGTAGGAGGAGTCTGGGAATTTAAATGAAAAATTAACAAAAAATCACAGTCCATGATGTAATACATTAACAATCATTATGTGTGATACTTGGAAATACTACTAAGTTCTTTGCTGTGAGAGTGGTGAGGCCCTGGCACAGGTTTCCCAGAGAAGCTGTGGATGCCCCATCCCTGGCAGTGTTCAAGGCCAGGGTGGATGGAGCTCTGAGCAACCTGGAATAGTGGAAGGTGTCCCTGCTTATGACAGGGATTGGAACTAGGTGATCTTTAAGGTCCCTTCCAACCCAAACCATTCTGTGATTCTATAATTGCTGTAAATAACTATGAAGTTTGACATGGGAGTAAATAACATTAAGATCTACACAATGGGAGAAGTCTCCAAAGATTTGATAGACAATTGCAATCCAGCACTGTGATTGCAGAAATCAGTACAGGATTTCCACCACTGCTGCTTCCCTATGAGCAAGCTCCCAGGGTGTTAGAGGAGGCCAATTCCCACCTCATATTAAGGGCTGGTTTGAGAAGCAGACTTTCACTGTAGAAAATCTGCTATATTAAATCAGCAGTTGGAAGAACAAAAAGACAAGGGATGTCTTTTATTGGTGGTGTCTATTATTAAATGTGTGGCAGGATCCATGTCCTGCCAGCTGTTTCTCATCCTGCAAAACTAACAATCATACTTTCTGACTTCACCCTGTTGCAGACTGATGGGATATTCTGATGTTGTTGAGGTGCTGACACACAAGGCTAGTTACTTAAAATGTGTTTGGCAAAGAGATTGACTAAACAAAACACTCTTGGAAGACAGAGCTTCAGGAAACCACCTCAACAGGCATCACTTCCCTGACATCTTAGTGACATGATACTGCGCTGAAGCCTTAATTTACTGCCTGGTCTGGCACCTTCTTGAGACTCTGAATTGAGCACAGAATCTAAATTGAGCATTTGTTTATCACTCCTTTTAGAGAAAACGCAACAGAAAGGTTTTGGTGAGCAAAGATACCTGGAGCAGCTAATGCTGGATATAAAGTGGTACAAGCAATACAGATTTTGCAATAAATCAGCTAAGGAACAATAAGAAAGTTCACTCCAGAAGAGATGGTAACAAACAAACAAACAAACAAACACAAAACCAAAAATAACAAACAAACAAACAAAAAAGGCAATAACAAAGGGCTTGGAAAAATAATGTAGTTGCCAAAGCAAAGTGAGGAGTTTTCAGTGAGGACTCAGGAAAAAATGCTATCCCCTTAAAACACCAGTGGTGTTCTGTGTAGCACCTAAAAGTCTCTTGTTCAACTCCCTCAGTCCAGTCATACTGGATTTATGAGATCACAGCAGTTTGCTATAAAATTTCCCCCAAATACCTTTTAAGGGTTGTTAAAGCTATCACCTCCCTTACAGTACATTTGAAAATGAAGCCACAAAACTACCTGATAAAAGACTTACGCTATAAATCCATAAAACTAGATCACAAATAAAACTGTAAGGGCCAATAAAAGTCATTTGGATTTTAAAAAAGAAACCAAACAGGAAACAACAAAGTACACACTTAAAAATACCCCTCCAAACATCTTCCTTCCAACCTTCACAGAACATCTCCATAAAGTTAAATTGCTCTGGTCTGGTGGAATGTGTTCCCCATGGCAGAGGGCTGTGACTAGGAATGATCTTTGAGGTCCCTTCCAACCCAACCACTCCACAAGTCTATGATTCTGTACTTCAAACATCCTCAGGTGTTCAAAACAAGAGGACATCAAAATGTAAGAAAGAATATTGTCAATAACTGGTAATACTCAAAACAGGGTATAAATTTGGACCTGACTGAACACCCATCAAGTGCTGATTTTGCAAAAGTCAAGCTGATTTGGTCTGAATTTGGTCTGAATGCTTTCTTTGGAGTCCTTTGGAAGGGAAGCAAGAATAAAATCTTAAACCTTTCTCTGATGTAAACTTAATAGCTTGTTTTAAAATATTGTTACTTAAATATGAACTTTGGTTATCTCCCAAAGGCACAAAGTGCGCACAAAGAGTTAAGTCCAGTCTCAAACTGTTGAAAGATCCCAGTCTGAGACAGAATTGAGAACTGGAGACAGGTTTCTGTTAAAAGCATTTGCGTGTAGGTAGGCTACTTTGTTCACTAAGTCTGAACAAAGCTGACTGCAGCTTTTCCTATGAACAAAATATTACACCCAGAAATAGCCTGAGGATATAGGAGCTCCTTGTTCCCTGTGAGTTCAGCCTGTCACTAGCACAGCTTTGGAGCTGCTGGGCAGAGCACAGCTCTTCACCCCCAGACACAGCAAAATCTCACCCATGAACCAGAACAACAGATGAAACATTGAAGAATGTTCCTGTTTTCGAATGAACAGGAGAAACATCGAAGGATGCTGTTCAATTAAAACAGACTTCACCTTGCCCAAATTGAATATGACGTGGCAAACCAGAAACATCACTTCCAGATCTGAGCGCACTCAGAACCATTCTTCCCCTCTGCAATACTCACTGTATATACTATGTGCAGTAGAAAGGGGAGGCAGCCACAACAAACTGAATTAGTGCCGTTGGTGTTTTACTGAAAGTGGCTTACCAAAGATTGAACAATCCCACTCTAGGAAGTCAAATTAAACTCAGACTACAAACTCAAAACAGCAACAGCTGTGCTGCATGACCTGTTGCCATGAGTACATGCATGTTAGCACATCTGAGAGACATTACAGAATAAAAAGTAATGCAATCTCTAATGCAAGCTGAGAAGCCAAAAGGAAAGTTTGGGTCTATTACAAGACCTTAAATCTGAAAGTCTCTAGTTGTGACACAGGAAAAGAAAAACAATAGTCAATAAACATTGAGGGAAAACAGAAGGTGTAAGTTTTACTTACTTTTTTTGTAAGTAAAAAACACTCCCTGCACCTATAATTTGCAGTGATACACTTGCTTTGAAGTTCTGCCTTTGTCCACTTTGAGGCAATCCAATTCCAACATGGCTACAGAGATTTTGGCACAGCTCCACTTTAAGAGACAGCCTTTGCAATTAAGAGTTCCTGTTGAATTTATTCTAAAAGGTGTGTAACTGGCACTTTTGCTGATGAATTTCATTTCAACAAATTGTAAACATTTTTCTTTATTTTGTTTACCACTCCTTTGAGTGTAAAGATCTGCATATTTTTCTTCTTAATACCATAAAGAGAATCAGATGAGCATGTTTACTGACACCTTCCAAGCTGCTTTTATGAGTAGCTCAGTATTAAGCTAGGAAGGAGGAGAGGAGGGAAGCTATCTCCCTTCTTGGGGAAGGTCCTTCGACCAGGACTTTAGAACCAAAGGCTAACCCCGGTTGGCTTTGTTGGGTTAAGGACAGGGTGGCACAGGACTTTGGCTAGAGCTGAGATTGTGCCAATCAAACGTCAATATACTCAACCATGACAGATAAGGCTGTTCCTTCACTCAGTACTGAGCAATCAAGGTTCAGGTCAAGGAAATACCAGTAATCTACAAAGATAAAATGCACTGCAGAGACAGGAAATAGAGGACAGAATGTCTGTTCATTCTCTTCTGGCTGCAATTTCTATCATGACCCTGAAAGTCAAGCCAAAGCCACTCTCAGTGTCACTCGTCCTAAGCAAGCCATCAGATCCCTCAATTTAAATTAAGAAGAAATCCTTAACAGAGACCACAGATAAATCAACATGCTCTTATACCCTGGATTGGTATTTTAAGTCTTCCAGAATCATAGAATCACCAAATGGTCTGGGTTGGAAGGGACCTTAATGATCATCTAATTCCAACATCCCTGTCATGGGCAGAGATGCCACTCCCTGAATGAGGTTGCTCAGGACACCATCCAACTTGGTCTTGAATAGCTCCTGGAGAAAACATCAGATACATTGCTAAAAATATTTGCATCTAGTTCTTTCTCTCCACCTTCCCTTAAATACTCTCTTTAGACTGGGTCCATCCTTTCAAATTTTAAAAGGCACTGGCTCTATCTCTTTGCCCTTATTTCTTACATAATCAAGAATAGCAACACAGCAAACCATAAATTCAGGCGGTGTGAGGGAAGCCAAACTCATTTTAATTTAGAACCGATTTAATTTACTCACACACTCATATCCACATACTCACAAACACTTGAATTTGCATGCCCAAGTAGTTAGACCAAAATTCATGTGGTAAACTTCTGAATCCAGGAAGTCTGTCTAGGACTCCTTGTGACAACATAGAGAAAAAGGGACATCAGCTGTAATGTTGTCAGCAAGAGCAAGCTCACCCTGGGAGGCAGGGCTCCTTGGGGGGACCTGTGAGAATTAAACCTGATAGGATTCTTTATCCTGTAGTTTAAGTGTGAGAACTGCATAAAAGAAGGAGCAGGCATGATTACATAATTGCAGAGCTGGGACACTGCCAGCTGGGAAGAGAAGCCGTAATACCCCCTGTGGGCGGAATGCCAAACACCACAGGACACTCACATCCCATTGTAACTTCCTTCAACCTTGGACTTTGCTGGCACCAATAGTCCACGGCTGCTGATTTCCTAATACTCCTAACATTACTTAACCTAAAGGAATAGTTAAATGCATTTTATTCACCTACAAGTGGCATTTCTTCTCTTCAGCTTACAGAGGTGGTATGGAGTTTTGGCTTTTTTCTGGGATGTCCTCAACATTCTCCCTGGAGATACCTATGTCATTTTGCCTCTCTTGTTCTTACTGCTTTACAATGTGCTCCATGGTGAAGTCTTCCTTCCTATATGGGCTTCTTAGATGGCTATCATTGCTCTATGGCACAGACTAAGACAGCTCTTCCCCTAAACCATCTTGTGAAGCAAGAAATTAAGATTATAGCCACAACTCCAAGAGCAACAGCTAGTTCCAAGTAGCATGAGAGATCTCAGATGTTACTGGTGCAGTAGGTAACAAGACACATGAACTAATTCTGCCCACAGAGATTAAATACGGGCCACATACCATGGAATTTTTATGCTTACAGAGATGGCTTTCCCATTTTACAAATGGGGTTTAGGGCATTTTTTTAGGTAGGTTTTATTGGGGTCTCTCCCAAAGAGATCAAAACCTTCAGAATTCCACTTTTAAAAGTTACTTAAAAATGGTATATTTCAAAACAAGAGGATAAGTTTAGTATTCAAATTTTGCAATGCCAAATAGCAATTTAAAAATATTTATTTTTAAAGCACAGAATGGAAACTTGGTCTTCTTCACAAATGCAAGGTACACTCACTGTTCTGAAGATCCTTCATTAAGCAGCATTGTTCTTTCAAAGAGCTGAGTTTTAAGTCAGTTAAGAATGACAGCTAGTAGGGAAGAAGAAAACATTTTAGATTTCAAAACACTGTTTCTAGTTTCTACTGCTTAGCCCTGCATCATGCTACAGTAATACATAAATTGCAAGTAACACAATTATGCTGAAGGCTATGCACAACCTCCAATGCTGAATCAGAATAAAATATATATATATACTCTGTTGAAATTTTCATTACAAAAAAACCTACAGAATGAGAAGTCAGGCTTCCAGGAACAAATTCAAAGAAACTAGGCAGGCTGAGACATGCAAATATTTGACAAATCATGCACTGCACACACACATTGCGCTGAGGACTAAAGAACTGCATAGATTCAAATGCTGTGTTACCAAGGATAGATGTTATCCAAAGAGCTTTTAAAACTATGCATTTCATTAACGGTGGCCAAATTTTGTTGTGTAACTAGCCCTGCACTGATTTGCAATCTTACGTTTTGGATCTACAGGAAACTTTCATGCCCGTTACTAGAGCCCAAAGCCTGAGCAGAGAACCTTGAGAGCCGCGGTGCTCGGTGTAGGGGCCGTGTGGCCGCGCTCTCTCGGGGGTGCAGAGCCCCCAGCCGCGGGCGGGCGGCTCCGCTGGTGCGGGCGCTGCCAAGCCGAAGCTGTCGCTGGGCAGCCCGGGCGAAGCAGCGGGGATATCGCTGCCACAGCTGGAGAAGCCAGCAGAGCTCTGCAGCGGCGCGGCCACACGGCCCCTACACCGAGCACCAGCGCTGCTGCTGCTAGCCACTGGGACCTTGCGCCTCTGCCTTGCCTCCTCGGAGCAGCAAGCCAGCCTGGAAGCTGCAGAGCAGGGTCATGCCCCTGGCTCTCTGCATGCTACTCGCTAAGGTCAGGCTTTGTCAGCCAAGAGCCCAAGATCCTCCAACCCCCACAATACTTCGGGGAAGATGTGGGAGAAAGCTCAACGACTCCAGCCTAGACTTGAAACCAACAGATGCCCATCATTCTAGCTGCCTAGCAGCAGCTTTGGCTGCTCCCTTCTGGGTTTCAGACACAAGGACAGACAGTTGTTTTAACTGTGATTCTATCGATCATTTTAAAAGGGAATTCCCTCAACAAAGGGACGGAAAGGGGTAATCTCCCCTTGTCTAACAAATTTCAACCTTTTGTTGTTCTGTTTCAATGCAAGGGTTAAAATGGTTTCTCTCAAAGCTTTAGTAACTAAAAGGTTTTGTTTAGTCATGTCTTACGTGTTATAACCACTTTTTGTTTACAGAGTTAAGACTTCCACACAGGTTTATGTAGCTGTATTACAGAAAATAATTATGCAAAACAGGTTCTGTTTAAGTTGGTTAAGTACTTGGTGTTCTAAATGACTGTTTGTTTTGCTATTTCAAGAAGTTGGGATACATGGTTCCTTAAATGTTTCATACAATTCTGTAATTTCCTACCAAATACTTTTTCACAGGCCAGGTTAAGCTTTAGTTGCTTTCTGACAAAAGCTGTTGTGTTTAAAGGGTTAAGGGCTTCTTTTTATGCAAATATTTTCCCAATATATTGGCAAGTGCTCACACTAAAGAAAAAGCCAATAATGCTATCCAGAGTTGGCTTACCTGTTTTGACACTCGAAGCCTTCCAGACACCATCAAAGTTTGTAAGTTCTTGCAGCAATGGAGTACAATATAAGCATTCTCAAGTATCCCACAAGGCAAGCTATTGTCAAGTGATTTGTGCCATCTTAATAATTTTCTATACACTGTGCCATGTTTGTCATCCTCTCTGCAGAGGGCCCTGCAGAAGGGATGACAGGCACTGCCTTTGTATTTAAAAGCAAAAAGAGGGGAAGTTGGAGTGCCCTCACGATAGATTAACCAAGGCCTTATATGTGCTCAATTTTTAAAATTCTGAGGATACAGGACAAACAGCATGTGAGAGGCAGTATTGCTTTGACACAAAGGCTCATCCAAGACCTCGCGTGATGGTAATAGCCTGGAGAACGGAAAGGACCATTGGACTTACTGACATGGGGTAGAGGTTATGTCTGTGTCTCTACAGGCCACCAAATGAAATGGATTCCCTCACTGTGCCTGTGGCCTTTTGTTGCACCATCCTGATTCTAGGTGTATATAGTTACAATGTTATATGCCTATGTCACAGTTTTTGAAAAGTTGCTATAGTTATTATTCTTAACATTGTTATATCTTAGGAATTGTTTGGGTTTTCCCTAGTAAGTTTTTTTTTATAGTTATTATTGCTACCACTGTTATTAAAGTCTTAGAAATTGTTTGGGTTTTTCCTAGTAGGTTGTTGTTACTTAATGAAAAAAGTAGGGGGAGATTTAGGGTTTGGTTTATAACTGTAAAACTGTTTAAGGTTTGTTCTCACCAGAAGGCCCTATGGGAAAGGCACAGCTGCAGGCTGGATGGTTGGAAGGAGGAGAGGCAGTTAGGAGCCAGGAGAGAGCCAGCTGGAAGTGAGGCTGGAGGGATGTGTGGACAACATATGAGCAGAAAGGTGATTGGATGGAGGGACACATGGACAGTGTATGAGCAGAAAGGTGATTGGATGGAGGGACACATGGACAACGTATGAGCAGAAAGGTGATTGGATGGAGGGACACATGGACAACATATGAGCAGAAAGGTGATTGGATGGAGGGACACATGGACAGTGTATGAGCAGAAAGGTGATTGGATAGTAGAACATGTGGACACCAGCACTGCAGCTGGGCCAGCCAATGGGTACCTTGCTTCTGTTGAGTCCTGTTGGGACTTGGTTTAGTTTCAGTTATGTCAGGTAGAGAAGAAAGGTATATAAAGGGTGAGACTTCTAAAATAAAATTATCTCCTCTGGATGCATAAAGAGGTTTGTTCCCCATTGCTACAGTTTTTATAAACAACTTTATTTTATCTTTATAACAGTATTCAGGACTGAACATCCTAGCTACAAAAACTTCAGTTGGTATTTCTTTTTCTCTTCACCTATTAAAAATGGCAAATAGAAAAGCTTTCAAAGTTTTAGCTGGTACCAAACCACGTGCCAGATAAAAAAGAGTCAATAAAGGTACTCTAAAACACAATCTTAGCTGAGAAGTAATACAGAATTCTAACTTGACTCAGCTGCTTGAGGAGGTAGGCGATCCATCATCTCAGCAGCCTGAACCAGATTACCTGCTAATGAGTTAGATGACCTTTCAAATGTATCACTCCACTCCCAGTCCCAGGGACAGTATTGATAATGCCCCTGCTTATTACAGCAGCCAGGATGAGTCTGAACCTGCTTTTAATATTTTCTGTTCATTCTTCAATACACAATTTCTTTGTGCCATAAAAAACAGTATTTACAGTTCAGTCCTGTCCCTTTACTATTATCAATGCCTATTTCAAGGATCCAGACTTGTCTCATGTTCTTCAGTTCTATCAGGTAGTTCTTCAGCAGATGCATCACATACATTGTCCTGGCCATCTGCAGGCTGATTTGGCTCATCAGGTTCCCCAGCTGCAATCTGAGTTGTTTCTTCTTCCTCTTCTTCCTCAACTTCTCCATCATCTTCTACATCCATCTCAAACACCCTGACGTGGCGGAGGTTTGAACTTAGCTATAGAGGCAGTAAAAGGTTCCTGTTAATGACTAATTAAGTAAAAACATCAACAGCATTTTAATTGTCTGCCAACAGCTTTGGATAAGATAACCCTATCTTTGAAATGGAGGTTTCAAGGGAATTAGCAACTTTTTAATTGCTCTACAGGCTGAAAATTAAAGCAAGCAGATCTATTACATTTTGTTAGAGGTTTTCTATCCTGTGCTATTAGACAGGTGTGACTGTATCCTGACACACTAACAGCAGATTATGAAAAAATAATCTATTTGTTAAAAAAAAAAAAAAAGGTAACTTTTAGGTAACCACTTCAGTCAGCACAGTTAGTTTAATAGACAGACTTTTTCAGAGACACTGCACTTACCACACAAGAAACTTTTCTAATGCCATTTACAGAAACATACTGAGCTTTCATATTCTCCAGCACTCTCCACTGACTCTCCAAGAAGACAGTACGTGTGGGTATCTCACTGCTTCGCTCATCCAGCCTGCAAACAGCAAGGAAAAAAAGCACAAAGATGGTTCACAAGAAACAACTGCAGTTCTAAGAAAAATCTCCAGTTTCTTATGTCTAAATTTCATCATATGCTGATAAGCCTCTGAAACCATCATATCGCTACAATGATCTAGAGCAGGAGATCCAACCATAGAGACACAGCATGTCCCAGCCAAGTTAAACATTACAGCAGGTGAGGAGTTGTAAAGTCTAATCTTCCCACAAAAAATAGCTATAGCAGGATGTGGGTGGCTTTTCTTCAAACCTCTCCTGTGCACAAAGAGGAGTTTCTGAACACAGTCCAGGATGCAGTGCCTTCCCTTACACAGAACTTTGGCCTTCATGACCTTTCAAATATGCATCACTACCCCACTGACAGGGATTGTATGAAGACACTCCCTACCTCTTACAGCAGCCAGGATTAGTTTGAATTCACTCTTAATGTTTTCTGTTCATTCTTCAATACACAATATCTTTGTGGCATAAAAAAGTTAATTTACAGTTTAGCATGGCTCTTTATTTTGAAATAAAAATGCATCTTAAGCAAACCACCAGAGAAGAATGGGAGAAAAGTAAAAGCAAGGGACACACAGCAACTAAAGGATTGGATTCACTGCTTGAACTACATTGGCCTTTGTGTGTGTGTTCACTTTCATCCGATGCTCTCCTCTACCTGTCAATGCAGACAGTGGTACTAGTTTCTGATGTTTCAAGGTTAAGCTGACAATAGTTCTAAGGGTGACTTCCAGGCAAAGATAAAGAAATATGTGTGTATTCTTATTACAAGGCAGAGGTATATGAGCACATATACTGCAAACATCCTAAATTGAAGTATGCTGATCAGCAAAGTTAGCATCTTCTAAAGAAAGGAAGTTTTCTGATTCTACAAGGTGTCCTCAGCTGATCTTTGCATTTCATGACAGCCAGATACAGAAGTAGTATCAAAAAACCTAAAACCAACCTCCCCAAACCCACAAACCAACCTATTTAGGAAGCTTCCATCTCCCCCCATCCTGCTCTCCTGGCACAAAAAGAGTTTGTGTCTTTTAAATATTTACACACACACAAAAAAAGTATGAGTAACTGTACATAACTACAATATTTGCTTAATTTGCTTTTCAGTTCTACATTTTCAGATTTGCTCAAGATTTTTCAATACCTTTCCACAGAATCCCAAATGAATTTCCTATCTTGGTCCTCATCAGTATATACTGAAGATAAAGGCAGCTGAGCCAAGACTCTCTCCTTCCCCTCTTGTTGCACACTCTCTTTCAGAACCACAGTTACAGTTTCATCATCATAGAAGTGAGCATCCAAACAACTGTAGCATCTATAGGAAAATAATTTAGAAAGAATCAAGTAATAAAAGAATACAGAACTAAAATATTTTAATGATGCACAGCACTCATGTTAAAAAGTATTTAGTACTTAACAATGAGCTTTATTGTAAATAATAAAAGAGGTCAGTTGTGCAGCTATGACACTGAATGGTATCAGTCACCTGGCAGACTCGTCTATCATGCAGGAAAAATGATTCTGAAGGGGAAAAAAAAGCAACTCACCAAAAATCCTTACTACCAACTTCCTGATTTCAGATGAAACATGAGAAACAGTAAATATAAATACCAAAGAAAATTTAGAAATACAGCTGAAGGTACTGAGGGCAAATCACATCTGGCTTTTCTACACGAAAAGGACGAGTTTAGTCTATCATATGCCTTGTACAATGGCTACATTCAGGCATATTAAGTCTCATCTTACTTAAACAATATCGCAGAGATAAACAATACTTGTTTCCAGCTAGATTTGTTTCTTGCACATGTGTTAAAGCTTTCGTTTTCAACTGGAAAACTAAAATTTATTTGACCTTGAGATGAAGTGCAAAGTAACATTCGCATGACTCTGCAGCTCCATGCACCTGTGCCATTTCTCACAACCTCAATCACCCAGGTGAATTAACTTCAAAGGTAACAATACAAGAAAACCCCTAGGAAATACGATCTTTAATTCAGCAATCTGCAAGAAAAATCAAATATACTGACCTGGAGTCTGAGCTCTCATTTATACTGTTGTTCAAAAAGTTTCCAAACTCTACTGCAAGAATCCCATTACTGACAGACCTAGAACAACAGAGTTAATTACCTCATTGACAAAACCCTTTCCCTTCACTGAGAATCCAAAATCTCTAATGGCAACTGTGGTACAAGATGGTGTAAAACCCTATCCAAGCTTAGCACAATACATGGCTACATGCCAAAATTCTGTGATTGGTGGATAGGAACCTTTTAAATTCTTCTGCTTCTCAGAAAAATGTGACTAACGGAGTCAAATGGAAAACTACATCTGGCTTATGGGATACAGTTCTTTGCTGAATTCCTTGCTCAATTGTCCTAGTCTCAGGTTCATTACGTTACTTGTTAATCCACAGCAAAAGAGGTTAGATTGTTTTAGGTATTCATGAGGGAGGAACTAGAAGTTACCACAGAGCGTTAATTCTGTCATCAGCAGCTATCAACTGGAAACACAAAAGATAGTTTCACCATGTGATACTTTCACTGTGCTTTCCTTAGCAGTAAAAGTGCTCTATAAATTCCCACTCCATCACTGTCTCCTCAAATTAAATGACAGATTACAAAAATCAGTACTTTACAGAGAGGAGGAGTTTTTGTTGTTCTTAAACCCAGCTTATTTCAGCCATCCCACTGATAGAATGCAACTTGAACAGTTGTATCAGCACAGCCATGCTGTGACAAATCACATCGAGGTACGCACATCCATGCCCCAAAAGAAATGCACCTGTGAGAGCAGTCCCCATATTTCCAAAAGTATTAAATTACAACTGCAAAAAATTAATCAAAGAATACTATTTACAGTAAGACAAAACAACACTGGAAGCATGATTCTCTGTAATTTTTCAGAAGTTTGCACAGGTAAGTAATTCTGTGACCAGCAATCCAATGGATTCTGATTTTTCTCTCATCCCAGAACCATCTTGGGTGTTGAGATCAAGTTTTCGGAGTCTAATACAACACAAACTTCTGCTGCAGTTTCCTGCTGCACTTTTTAATGTACTCCTCATTTTCACTAGTATCCAAGAAAGATTGTATTCATCATGCTCACTCCTTATTTTTACAAGCAGATTTAAATTGTAATTGTCTCTGTACAAATGTAGCAAAGCTCACACACCATTTTTTCCCTCTTTTTGTCTTACCTGGAAGTATCAGTATGTCTCCTCAAAATGTGTATTTTAGAAATAGAATTTTCTAACATGGTGAAGAGAACATAATGTAAATTAGATGTTTTGTTGTTCCACCTGCAATGTCGGGAAGAAATCAAAATTTAGATCAAGTTTTAATAACAGGTAAACTACATGGAACAAGGAATAGCAGCATACTTACAGAAACGGTAATTTAAATAACTGAGGTGTGGAATCTTCACTGCAAAGGAAAGACAGAACAGTTTATAAAATGCTTCTCATGCATGAGTTTTAGTTGCACATTTCTTTAGCTGCTTTTAGTAAAGAAATACCTTTGAGAAATTTTGTAGAGAGACAGGCAGACTGCTTGATGCACTGACTTTCCAATAACATCCTAACAAATATAATAAAAATAGACCATAAAAGACCAGCAGTTATTCATAGTTATACATATTTTTAAGACAAAAAAAAGCCCAACTAACCAACAATCTCTGAGTACATCTGAAAGTAGACTCCACCAACATTTATACTGGAATAAACACCCCTAATGCAAACCCTACAGTCACTTCATACACTTGTTCCATGTTTTTGCATATTAATGTATTGCCAATGAACACAGTTATCTGGTACACATGCATACATACAACATTAAAATCAGATCCCAAAATCGTGCGAACAGAACATGTTAAACAAAAAAAAAAAAAATCCCCCATTCTGCCTTCCCTGGCCAAAGGCTTGAGACATCCCAGCAGTGAAGTTGGACTATACTCAAGTTGAACAAGGCACTCAAAGGCAAAGATTAAAGCTTTAGACCTTGCTAAGCATGACTGCTACCTTCAGTTGACCACTATCCCTAAAAGAAAAACTGAACTTACTGCTGGCTTTTGTAAACACTGATCAATGATCCCTTCCATTTGCTTTTTGACGAAATGCAGTGATTTCTCAGGATAGTAGGGAAATAGAAGTGGGCTTTCTGTAAACAGACAAAGTTAATTTAAAAAATGCTTGTATCTCTATAAAAATGTATTACACCATTATTATCTCTAAAACTAGATTTTCAAAGATTATTTTCCAAATAAAGACACTATCATTTTCCCCATTTTTATTGAATTAAATAGGCAGAAAAAGGCAACTGTGGCAAATTCTATTATATGCAACTTATGCTGTGAAGGTTTTACAGTCTTTGGTTTCTAAAGTTAAACTAGAATAATTGTCACCATCTGCTCATTATAGGCTCTTCTTTTTCACCACTAATTAACAAAATAGTCTCAGACTCCAGTGAAAGAGATCAAGTTAGGACACTTCCCTCAGGTACAACCTAAGCATAACTATTACTTTCTTGAACTGGAATTAGGATATCCTAAAACAGACCTCTTCTGGGATTCCTTCCAAGCCAACACTTGTGAGACTGGTACAGAAAAGATGGGGAACTCCCAATACCCAGAAAATGGGAATTGACTAGATAAGCAGCTACATAAACCCTGTACAATGTAACAAGGCCCATTTACTTAATTCCACTCAGATGAAGACAAATGAGTAACACCACAGAAGTAACTCATAAGCATGAAAAAAAATAACCCACATTCTACATATATCTTGCATTCACTTCTTTTTCATGAAAGCATATTACCTTTAAGATGGGTACTATCTTTAAGAAAGTTAAACCACTGGTTTCCCTCTGTATTAGGTGGTGATACAAGGTCATCATCCTCATCTTTCAAGTACTAGAAAAGAAACATACATTTTTAAGACAGCAATTTAAGAATAGGGAACATTAGATTTCACCTTCACTACTGGCCCTAGTGAATATATTAAACATTTCTTGTTAAATTACTATGCCATAGTCTTAAAACTAGATATTCCACCCCATCTAGAAACAATAAGAAAAATCAACTATTGTTTAAGATCATGGTGGTATTTCCCTAAGAAACTGATTTTTAAATCAAGTCTGAACACAAATGTTTTGAAATGCAGTGATTAATGCCATATAGACAACAAACATACCAGTTTTGCTAAAGCTGGCTTTTAGAGTTTTACTACTGCTGCAAAATGTTTTTGTCTTTTCCTAAGAATACCGCACGTGTAAAGTGAAACTACAAGGTTTTAAACCCTCACTTTCCTAATAAGGAGAAACCATTTACTCTCTTTCACCATTACTGGTATGTGCAACACAGAGCAAAAAGGCCAAGGAAAAAAAGTGGACACAGCTTTAAAAGCTTCTCTATCTAAGGATTTTCTCATTTACTCTTCTTGCATTTCCTGAGTTTTTTACCTGGCCAACTCTCTCCACATTGAAGTATTTCCCTTTACGATTGTAAAGTTCTGGTGCCTGAAAAAATATCGCAAACAAACCCATTATTTAAACACAAAGATAAAGAGAAGTAGTGAACAAAAAAATGATCAAATTATTTTATTCTAAGATTTTTCAGACTCAGCTATTGTCAGCAAAAATACAGTATATATTTTAAAATATATATACTTTGAAAATAAGTATCACTGACCTCATTGAAGTGCTCAGTAAGAAAATCAGCAACAAATGTGATATCTTTTTGAGTCATCTAAGAGGAAAAAAAAAGTGAGAAAAGCAAAGGGTAAGAAATACATTTCAATGAGCACAGAACACAAGTTCTATAAGCTGCATAAGCACAGCACCCTCAGCCTGTTCTCACAGGGCAAATGTTCCAACCTCCAACCTGCTTGGAATTGCTCTGCTGAACTCATCCCAGACCTTTTTCGTGTGGTACAGGACAGTCCCAAGCTGGAGGCGCAACCAACAAGTGCTAAATAAGGACAGTAACTCCTTCCCCTGACCTCCTGGCCATGCTCTCATTACTACGGCCCTGGTCATCCCTGTCCACCTTTGTCAGGACACACTGCTGGCTCATGCCCAGCACACATCCAGTGATTCCCACATCATCTTGGCAGAGCTGACATCTTCACAGCCACATGGGCTGTAGCGGTGCACTCACAGGGGGTTAACCCACCCCACAACAAAACCTTGCATTTTGTCCTTCATGAAAGGGACCTGCAAGAGGTCCCTACCTGTCCATTCCTCCAGCCTATCTATTTCTGGAAGGCCCCACTGCCCTCAAGTGAGGGCAGTGTGATGGTGGCTGCAAATTCAACGCAGGTATTATTACATTATTGTATTATTGTGTTATTATATATTCCCTCTCCACTACTGGGATATTGATAAAGACATTGAAATCTCACTCTGGTTAACTTCATCATTTAGGGCACATAAAGAGCTACTATACAGAGGCCTTGCATACCCAGAGTACTAAATACAGTAGTGTTAACAAAGAAAACAGAAAAAGTAATTCATGCACAACAGCATATTAGTGTGAATGTGCAGGCATCAACTTTCTCAAACAAATGACACAGAGACTACCCTTTAAGTTCTGAAACAAAAAGAAACGTCTAATTCTGCTTTCAAGATGAGCAGAATATAGAGGATATCATCATTTACGAGAAAATGTTACTATTACCTTGTTCAGCTCTGGAAGTACATGATCTTCTGACATCCTCAACATGGCTGAGGGAAAAAAATATATTCTTATTGCATTAATACTGTTTTCCTAATATTCTTAATTTTTCAAGTGTATGTATTAAGACACTACTGTTAAAAAAGATTACTTCATTAGAACCTGCAAAAGAGCCCAGAATGAAGAATTACAAATCAAGACTGAAATTAAGTCTCTCTAGTCTCACTAGCTTGCATTACAAATCTTGAAGAATTTTTATCTTTAATTTTTTCCGACTGCATTCTACCCTGTACGAGACTGAAACAAAATTATTATGAAAAAGGCTCATAGGAATATTTTCATGTCCATACTAAGAGTACTAAAATGGATATATGTAAAATACATTAAAACTGTCATGCTCAGAAAAATGTGTTGTAAGAGAATTGCATACGAATAATTTTAAATCTGCAAGGCTTGGATAAAGTTCTCTGTTTAGTCTGAAACCAAACAAACAGTGATCATAACATTATGATGGAGAACTTTCATAGTTCTGCCTTCTGCAGTTTTTAAAATGAGAACTATTATATTCCTGCTAGTAAGTGCTAACACTGCATATCTGGTACTTTTACAATATCTGGTAATACCACTTAGGTTTTGTAAAGTAGTTTTAAAAAGATCAAATAGAAGTTATAAACTTATTCATAAATACTTTATAAAAACAAGCAGGCTAAAATACAGTGTGTTTCACTTCCAACATTTTCTCTGCAGCTAGCCAGACACAATGAAGGTGGCTACTGAGCGCATGTGGACATTCACAGACTGTTTACATCTGTGCAGAACCTTACAAGTAATTAGGCTGTCACAGGAGAAAACAGCAAGTAACAGAGTAAAAGAGAATTAGGCTATACTTCAAATTTGATGCAGACTAAAAAGGTCCTTTATTTTTTCCAAATCAAGACTAGTAAATTGCCCATGAAGCAGAAAACGGTTTGGTCAAGTATATATAGTACCCACTCTACATATACTAAATTTAATTGAGAACTACCAAATTTATAACCTGTGTTTAGTATTATAATTACTCTTCCCTCATCAACTATATCCCTTTACAGGCCAGAAATTTTCTATGATAGAAAAAAATAGATGGTTATTACTAAGATTGGCCTAGTTACTTGCCTGCATTTCAATGGTTACAATATAAAAGAGGTAATTACTATGTGACCATCTTACCAACATAGAGCCATCGAAAAAATGCCTTGAAGTTTTTCATACTACTGTCGATCACTCTAAACAAGCAAGAAGAAAAGAAATTACAAAATCTGACCCTCACAAGCTGCTCCAGGCTTAAGTCCCATCTTTACCACAGAAAGGTCTGCAAGCACTGTCTTTTTTTTTTTTTTTTTTCAAAATGTCCAATGCAATATTTCACGTAAGACAATTCTTGTAGTATTAGTCTGACATGCAGTGAGACATAATGAAAGCTCACCACCACCAGAGGAGTCTTGTTCTCCTAACCTCTTCTATTCTTAGCCCATCAATCTCCTCCAAGACTGAATAGGAATGTTTTTTTAAAACTCTCCAGACTTTATACTTACTGAAGCAGCTCATTTGCCTTCAGGATGAAAGAACCAACAGCAGTAATAGCCTCTGTAAAAAAAGCTAACCATTATTATTAAGCTTTCACAAGTGAAACCAGAGCAGGTGGGTAGCACACACACTACTATACCGTCAATTCCAGATGCATCTAATCCCAGAGACTCATATTTTTGTTTCCATAAAGCCATTCCTTTCAATTCACTCAAGTGGTATAAAAGTGCCTCAGAGCCGCTAGGAAGGCAGAGGAAAGAAGCATAATTTTTTATTCACCCTCTGGAAATTCAGTGCTCTGCTGCATGCTACATTTTTTATTACTTAATGCTCGAAGTGCAAAGCTTTATAAGGTGGTCTGACATGAACAAGAGGTAAGGTATCACTTCAGAGAAAATCAGATATTGCCCCAATGACACAAAGTTAGTGTGAGTATTTTGCATAGGCCCTATAAAACATACCAGCCAGCCATTTACAGGTGATGTGTCATGGAGATTGTTCAAAACACTTCAATAGCTCTCTTACTATGTAAGAGTAAAATAATACATTTTGCCATGATCACAGTCTCTGTACCAGCACACCTACATAGAAAGCACCACCAAGACAGCATATTGTCTTTTAACAAAGCATATAATATGCCATTTAATCTATAATTCATTGGAAATTCTGTGACTTACCTCTGCAAATGACTTATAACCAACTTTTGTATACTGGAATAGGAAGACTCTATGGACTGACCAAGTTTTTTTAAACCCTATTAACAAAGAAATACAATCCTATAATAATGTTCTGTTAACATAAAAATGATTAAAAGATATTCAAATAGTTTAGTATGTTAGAAAATGTTAACATACCTTTACTGTCAGTTGGTTCATTAGTAATGCCTGAAGTTCCAGACTGAGGAAGGTGGGAAGAGAACCAAATAGGCACTTAATTTTATGTTTCAACATCAAGTGCAAAGGCATACTCAGATAAAACAACAGTAACTACCTTGCTTTGCCCCATAACAACAGCTGCATAAACTCATCCTGAACAGAAGTGGTTGTATTCTTTTCCTGTCAGTCAAAATGATTGAAATAAGATTGGTGAAGAGATTAAATCCAAGCTACCAAATTATCTCACAAACACTCCATATAAAGTATTTCAAATAACCCACCCATACCTTTGAATGCTGAAAGCAGACTACTGATCACTGAAAATTTTCTGATCACTGAAATTTTTTCTAGTATTTCAAGTTATTTTCAACTTTGGGTATTTTCATTACCCAATAAAAATTCTAATCAGTTTGCCATCACCAATAATCTATACTAAAAAAATAAATAAGTTATATGATTCATTAACTTCTGGCCATGGTCAAGGAACACAAAATTTTAGCAAATCCAATAGCATCTTAAACATGGATAATTATATGTGCCCTATTGAACTAGGCTGTGAGTGTTGTTACTAAACATCTACAGTAATCAGATTATCAATGACTTAAGTATAAAGAGCACAACCCTAAATAGAAAGCAAGTGATCAACAGCTGGGCAAGCTGAAAGCTATGATTTTTTTAAAAAATCAGAATAAATAAAAGTATCACAATACAATTATGCTTGACTGTACACTGGTACCTGCAGCATCAGAGCACTTGACACACAGTAACTTCCAGGCTGTCTCTGAACTTAGAGACATATCTGGAGGCATCACGCTTAAACATTAAGATATGCAGTAGACTAAAAAGAACAACAGAACTACTGCAAAAAGTGTTTTTCCAAAAGGATGGTTAATTCTACAGTACCTGTACAAACTTTGTTAGTCGTGAGTCCATCTGCATCAGTATTTCTTCCCATGCTTCACACATGCATGTCAATGACAGTTTTATATACTGTAATACAGAAACTGCCATTAGTATTATTTCCTTTCTCCCCTTCAACAAAACATTCAAAAATGGATGTTACACTATAAAGGGAAGATATACTGTAGATCTTATATAAAATTTATTATCAAACTCCAAGTTGGAGCTCTACATTTACTTAAAACCAATCCAAGCTTCCTACTAGAAAACGTTTATTTCACTTGCATTAGAATGCCAAAGACTGCAGAACCACAAGACTAAAAGGATGGTGTAACACAACTGTACCTGTAACAGAGTTGAAATGTGAGTAAACTTCCGGGCCATTCGAGTCACCTCAGGTAAATAACTTGATAATAGACTAGTGTCCAACTATAACAAATGAAAAAAGCAACAGTTAACAGATGATTTGTCTTTTAACAATACATAGATGACAGAAGTAAAAGACTTGAAGGACCCACAGAAATTCTCTTAGTTCTCAATTCCTTAAGTTTGATTTTATGAGGAAAATATATTTAATTCAAAGAACCAATAACTATTTTTAATACATCCATAAAACTCCCTGGTAAGGTTCCATATTTTGGAGTTCTATCAGTAATAGTTTTAAGGATGACTGGTCTGGATATATAGGATAATCAAAAGCATTGCTGTTATGCCTTTGTGTGCAGAATGAAGAAAATCTGCATAATTGTTACTATAGTTGAATAAATTCATGTTACTCTAAAAGTAGTATTTTAAAAGAATGCCTCAGATCACCATTGTCAGTCTCATCATTGAAACTGCATGTTAACATAATAAATTCAAAAGCTAAACTTGAGTTAGTTTTCAGAATGGCTGAACCTGGTAGTTTTGTTTTTCTGTAAATAATGGGAAAGCAATAAAGCTACCAGAATGTAATTTAAAAGCAGTTTTACTTTCGAAAAACATTTTAAAATTAGTTTACTTGCCTGAAAATACGTTATCTCTGCTTCGCTGTCTGAAGAGCTTTGTATCTCCGTAATAACTGACAGTGATTTCAAATCACTAGACAAACACAGTCCACGACAAGAACCTGCCACCTGAAGGATTCCAGCTTACAAGTTAATAAAGGATTTCATTTTCTCTAAGACATATTTAGTGCTCTAACACATTGACATACAAAGAAGACTGTGTTCAATTACATATAAAAACAAAATGTAATTTTCAGCTACTGCTCAGGAACAAACCCACTCTTTTTATTGTGTATTAACAGTGAACTTTAAAACAAGATGTTAAATTTCCCAGTTACAATGTCTTTCCATCAATAACTAACAACTCAATCAATTAGTTTCTTTAAATTCAGCAGCCCAGTTTATGTGCAAGCATATATTTTCACTCAATTCAGCTGTAGTTTGGTATATTATGAAGAAAAAATATGGAAAGGAACCAAACATACCCCATTTACTGTAGCAATCTTGAACATTCCATAAGCATATATCTCAATAAATCCTGAGCTGCCACCAAGGACAAGAGCATTAAGTCTATAAAAACAGAAGAATGTGTTAATAAGCACACTGAAAAAAATTTGGATGCACACAGATATAATTCTTAATACTTAAATTTCATCCCTTCAATAAAGTTCCTCTGAAGAATCACTGCACAAAAGGAAACACTGTGTTACCTTCCACAATTGAAGAAATGTAGAAACAAACTAAGAAATTAGCTTGAATTTCATTGATAAAACCTACCCCTAACATTTATGTTAAGAGTATCACTTAATACATTAAGTGAGAGAATAGGGAAAAAATAGCACAGTTTAGTCACAGAGTCCTTTTTCACTAAAAGTAACAAGTTTCTAGCAACCTTCCCCTTACCAATGCAGGCTGCAAATTATTTCAAAGCTACTTTGAATTACCCTGATTATGTGCAGAGTGAGTTTGTCACATTCACTCAGTGGCACTCCTCAGGACCTCAAAGGCAATGAACATTTGAAACGGATGCAGTAGCAATAACAGCCACAGAAGTAACAACAGCATCAGAAACAGAGACTCAGTTCAAAGAATAGTCTGAGACAGACAGGTCTATGTTTTGCTCACTTATTAACAAATATGTGCTACACTGGCTTGGGAAAAAGTCTACAAATACAAGAAAATTAACTGCAACTTCTGCTTGTTGCATATCTAAATAAACATATGTTGACGCAGAATGTTTCTGTTAAAGCAAACACAGAACTTAGGAAAACAGTATCTTAAAAACTTTTGGTTTGATTAATTGAGTAGATGAGGGGAGCAGAGAGAATTCACAAAGCTCCTACACCGCAGACAGCAGACAGCTCACTCTTTCTCAAGCAAGGAAATCCTACTATAAGAAGAGCTACCGAGTTTTAAAACAGAGTAACTGGTGATAGGCAGAGATGCAGATTTGAATTAAGGAGGGTGGTTCCTGGTGAGACTGTAAGGAACAGTGAAATGGAAAAAACAAGACACAGACATTAAGTGTCCTCCTCAAAAAAGCAGCACAAGGCACTGTACAAAGCCAGTCTCAGTCTGTTAACACTTCCACTAGCTCCCCTTCATGTGCTTCCTAATAATAGATGTTTATTTTAAAGTAACACTGATACAGCTAGTTTCAGAGCTACTTTTAAGTTTAGATTTGTCACACTCATACAAACCCCAGGAATCCTCTGTATAGAACAAGCATTCACAAATGTCTCCAACACCAGGTTAGGTAAAACAAATCAGCCTTCAAATGCACCCCAAGAAATCTGCTAAGGAGATACACCACCAACAGCAGTTGCTGATAAAGTGCCTTATAATCCCTCTAAACTAAGGGGAAAAGGTGATTGATGGAAACTTTAATATAGGCTTTGAACTCTATCTTTGTACATAAAAAGGTATTCCATATAATTTCTCTGAGATTTTAAAAACTATTATTAATAACTTAACAGTAAACTCAATTATCCATTATTTTATACCTTTAAAAAAGCAAGCAAACAAAAAACCTCAACCAACAACCCACAGCCAGAATTTACCTGACATCACCCAGAAGCTTCATAATCTCATCTGACTTTTCTTCACTGAAAATACAAAACACGTGATTAGGGCATACGTACTTTGTCTCAATACCAGAAAACAAAATAAAATGAACAATTAGAGAGCTATAACTCTATTTCTTACCTGAAAATTTTTGCAGTGGTACTGTAACTGAAAACAAAATAATTATTGTCAGTAACAATGATCAGACATCTGCAGAGCATTAAAGATGAATAACTGAAATAACAACAAATGACAAATGGTATTTCCTCAAGCTTACTAGTATAATACTTACTTTTTTGGCAGTGCTGGTAATTTAGGCAAAAGGAGGTTTGATTCATCTTCAGCATTGTAAAAGGAAGTGAGAACACTGAAAAAGATGTAATACTGTCTTTATTACATGAGCTGTAAAAATGAGATTTTCTTTTCAATTCCAGAGTTATGAGTATATATTCAATGCATTATGTGTATCAAAATTACAAGTATCAAAGAATAGTCCTTCATGAGACCTTTAGTAATTTATCAAGTGATCAAATTAATAAAAGAACTGAAAACCTTTTTGATTTCCAGTGAATAAAGTTTGTATCTGGTGGCTCAGAGGCTTGTCACCAAATCCTTCATTACGTGTAGTGCAGTTACTGTCAGAGGCTTTCTGTTTAAACTCTCTCCAAACCTGCAGTACAACCTACCAACACCTCAAAACAGCTGAAGATACACTGCAGTGAGAAGAAGATCAAAGCACAGTACTTAATATCACATCTTAGGTATGTCAGAAGGATGATATTCCCCATAAGAAGCTAAGCCTATCCCCACCAGGGAAGAATGTTAGCGTGGTTTAAGACACAGCTATTTTCTTGCTGTTTTAAGACTGATGCTTACTGGAGGTGAGGGGGGAAATCCTCAAGTCAGGAGCCTACACCACCTGCCTCCTTTAAATTAATGTTTTATTTAACCGTGTTCTTGCACTGCCATAAGCTGCATATCAGAGGTTTCTTTAAGACAACAGAAATAGGGACCATGATGTCCTCCAGGTCACAAGTGCTGTTGAGAATTGTTCAATCACACAGAGTTCATGGTCACCAGGGATAATCTGACATCCTGAACAACAGAATTGCCAATGAAACATCCAAGACAAAACATGAAAGATGTAAAGACCAAAACAAAGATCTTGAAAACACAGAAGAAAGATTTAAATATAGTACTTATTTCTGACTAACAAAATAGATGAACATAACATTATTATAATTAGTTTAATAAATTGATTTGTATTGAAGCAAACTGGATCAGAAGACAGGCTGTACATGCTAACACTAGATTAAGCAGCTCTTAAGAAGGAGAAGCACAAGATCACACTGAAATTTAACGTATTTCCCAAAGAACCACAAGACCAAATAGCATCTTAAACATGGCAGTGCATGAGCACTAAAAATCAGTACATTAAGTGTCTATTCAAAAAAAAATGAAAAATTTAGCCAAGTGGTGAAAAAAATCCCATAGCTGTGGAATACTGTATTACTTTATGTGACTGCTTGTAACATTGCGAGTACAAATTATCAGGAAGGTGGCATTACATAGCCTGTGATTTACCTATTTTCAGACTCACCTGTTTTCCTCAGTTACTTCCATCCAATGCATATATGTGATAGATAAGTCCACAGAGAAGGAGTGCAAGCTTTCAGGTTTTTCTACATCACACAGAATAATCCTCTTGGTATCAGCAAGGCCAAAAGCCAAGACTAGAGGAAGACAAGTAAAATGTATAACTAACCAATGTGAAAAACTCTGTATCTCACACTGACCCAGAACTGAACATGCTTCTAACACTTCTAAATATAGCTCTGATAAAGTAGAGGCTTCCAATTTTGCAATCTTGAGTCCAATATTTTATATAATATTGTCGACCAGAAAGGTTTGGTGTACAAAAAACAAATTATGAGTTGCTGGGCAACTTTTGCATCACTTTCTTCCTAACTTTCTTCATCCATAATAGTAAAGAGCAGGCAGAGGCTTCTGTATTTACTTCCTTATAATCACAGGTAATCAACTTAAAAAGCAGTATCTTAAACTCTTCAGATGCCATAATAAAACAATATAGGTAGTTTTTATCCACATGTCATGGAAGAAGATTGTTCCCATTCTCCGGCCTCCAGTAAATCAAAAATTAACTGATTTCTGGCGTAAGTTTATTACGCTACTAATTTCAACATTATTTCTATTAATAAGGAACAGGCATTTTATTTCTTCTCTGGTCTATAATTAGAGCAAGTTTAACTTACAAAGTTTTGCCTATGCTAAGTAAGCTAAGCTCTTCAATCAATCAATCCTGATCAGACAGCTTTTTTCTCTCCCAATAAACTTTGTAGTTCATACAAAATATCCTGCTTAGTTACGAGGTTGAATTTTTGCTATACCCTTAAAAGCAGCATTTGAGACATAAATCTGGCTTACAAATCTTTCTTGCAATTGCATTCAACAGCGTTAATCTCTCTATTACTGTGAATGAACCTACATAAAATAAAGCCACCCTTCCCATCAAACACAGTTTACTTGAAAATTTCCTTCACAGATGAGAGATATCATCATTCATGATCTCCCATGGGGTTTTATTGCACCATATCACCTTATATACTTGACATTACTTTTGCCATCTGGTCTCCAAGCAAGAGCAGTCACTTCTTTTCCTGTATTTTCATTTGGAGGCAAACTCCATACACGTTGAAAGTTTGCAAGCCGATGAAGTAAAACCTACAATGCAAATGCATTAAAGACAAACTTAAACTACATTTGCCAGTTGATAATAAAAGTTTGTAAATCAGTTCAAGCTGGACAGTTTTTTACCAGTTTTGAGCTCATGTGTCTTAAACACAACCTGTTCCTCTAGCAGCTGACTCACTCCTCTGTTCTTTTAGAGGATCATAGACAGTTTGCGGCAGTACAGAGAAATAAGCTGAGCCTTGCATAAGGATACAAGCTCCTAATCAACAGGGGTTACCCATCACTTTTCTAGTAGACAGCCCGAAAGCACAAGTTTTGTCTTCATGATCACATACTGTAGTTTCAGGGAGAAAAGTAGATTTAATTTAAATAGGTATTTTCATGCTTTAAAATCCCACATACAAGAAACGAGCGCATCATACATGAAATTGTTTGGAAATTAGAATGCAAAAAAATGAAGGAGCAGTAAGTATTAAGACGCTCGATTTAAAAAACTGCTATCCCTAAATGCCTGGCCAGGCTTATGAGAAACATGCCCCAAGCAACAGCAAAGGCATCTGGGCCTGCAGGGAGAGGCAGCAACCGTCCCTCCCGTGCTCCTTTCCCCGGCACCCGCACTCACCTCCCCCGCTCGGTTGGCCAGGGCGATGAGGTCCCTTTTGGGGGACCAGGACATGAACACGACCTCCTGCGGCAGCTGCTTCTCGCCCACCTGCCTAAAGGCGGGCATGGCTGCGGGGCTGCGCCGGCACCCGCCGGGCCCCTGCTCCCGCTTCCGGGGGCGGCGCTTCCCGCCGCGGCAAGG